>JAWQUT010000006.1:2896064-2917944 GCA_033807755.1 Ellobium chinense
GAGAGAGAGAGAGAGAGAGAGAGAGAGAGAGAGAGAGAGGAAAACGTTTGATGGTTCCAGTTTTGAAGTTTATCTGAAGTATAGACCAGGCATTCATTAATACTTCAAGCCATACTTAAACCCACAGTTCGTACTTTACAGAAGGAAAACAAAAACCTAAAATCAAAAGCAAAATAACAAGAAACCCACAATAATTTATTACCTCGTTATACATTCCACAATAAGGAACAAAACCAGTCGAATACCTCACAGTATCAACAAGAAAGCAGAATACGAATTAAAGAAATGCATTTGATAACCTTCATGTTAACACATAATCTTGTATTTCTTCGAATTCGCTGAAGGTCTATAATAAAACTGAACTTTAACTTGAACTTAAACTTGAAATTGATAACAAAAACAACAACAACAAAAAAATAACCTTAAAGGGACAGTCCAGCTGAAACCTCAAGAATCGCCTTTAGACTATTTAGGGTATTTTAGGCAGGCTCTCACCTGGAAAACCGTTATTCATAAGCCATTTGTCCCTGTAGACTGACCCTGTCTCAATGCCTGTCAGCTGCTGGATTAAATGACGTGTCCAGGTATTGCCAGGGCCTTGCCATGACTTCAGTCCCGTGCTGGGCAGACGCATAAGATTCAAATCGTACAATATCGGTCTCGGCTTATGTTCCCCCCCCCCCCCCCCCCCCCCCNCCCCCCCCGACCCTGAGATCTATTGTCATATCATTATTTACAGGTAATGTACCAGCGGTAATCTAGATCTAGAACAATTTACAATTCATGCCAACATGTATGTCACTAATCAGCTTTATACAGGTCTCATTACTGACGTCTTTCGTGGCTTATAAAGGGTCTCATGATTCATATGAATAGGGATACTCTAGAGCAGGGTTGGTCTGCTAAAGCAATAAAGCATCCGTTTAGTTACTAGAGACTATACGAGGGTGGATAATAAAATTAGTGGTTTCGCTACAACGCTTAGATTATGACAAAGAGAATACATAAGATTCTTCATTAAAGTCCCTCGTGGCGCTATACTAACTTTGAGTACGATACACTTTTTTTATTGACAAATGACAGCATTCTAGATTAAGCAAGGGTGTGCTATGTCAGAAAAGTGAGCACTTTCAATGCCTTCAGAAGATACTCTTCCGCGCAGGAAGTTTTGTTTTTCACTCTCTGAATGTAAAAAAGTGTCAGATGGAGCCATACATGTTGAATTAGCGGATAAGGAGAAGTTTGAATGCGCAGTAAACAGATCCGACAACAGCCGTTTGAGAGGTGTGAAACAGACACGGATCATTCTGGAATCCACTTTGCTGACAGCATTTTCATGCCTAAGATATCTGTCAAAACGAACTGCTTCAAACCATAATTGCTCCCACTGTCTCTGTTATGCAGCAGACTACAGCATTTTCATTATCCAAGAGCGTACGGCGAATGATTTTCATTTGAAAGTTAATTGCTTCACTTTTAGGGATTTCAGATTGTCGGTCAGCACTGGCGTCCCCTATGTTTTATCACGGTAGGCCACTTCTTTATAGCTGAATAAGGAAGTGAGTCATTCCCAAGTGTAGGCACCCCCTTCTCATGAACACAGGACTTTGTCTATAATTGAGATCCACAACGGCGATACCACATTCCCTCCTACTTAGTTTGCTCAAAACTCACACCCCTACCCATTTTAGAGCTCTGCCATTTACAAAAGAAGAGAATAAAATTATGATGGCGTTTTATAGACTGCAAAAAACTTTCTGAATCTTCCTCATGGGGTGGCTGTATATTGTTAAATGCCATGTTTTATGAAGAGATGTGCATTCATGTTTTAAGTTGGCCTCCATTATATTCCTAAAATAATATAAAACTGGCCCGCTCTCCGAAATATCGATAGCCAATTTAACCGTCGCTAGCCAATTTAACCGTCGCACGACTGATACGTTTTTTTCAGGTCCATAACTTAAGGCACATTAGATATCGCAGATTGTTGGGTCAGATAGGTTAAACCTCGGCCATAATCATCTCCTTAATACATGGCCATATATCATCTATTCACAGTTTCCTCATCTCCATAACGGAAACCTGGTTGCATGCGGTAAAAGCCATCAGTGACTAAAAGATCGCAGCCGCATTGTGTGCGCGCCGAGAATGGCTTGAGAAAGGTAGACTACTGAAGGAAGTTCATACCAGGTTAATAAGAAATGTGAAGTCGCGTGATGGTCATTAAAATTTATATAAATCTCATCATGGTAAAGATTACGATGATGGTGCTGGAGACGCAGATGATAATAATCCTTTCGAATGGTCTTTTTAATACAATCATCACACTTGCTTTAACTCTTGCACAGGTAACATTTATGTCCAAAAGTATGGTACAATCCATGTGTATGTGCAGTTTTTGTCAAATTTCTTTGACCGTTAAAATGCCATATTCTTAATTCTTAATTACTGGTTTCTATTTTCTTAAGATGATGAGAACGATGATGATATGATAAGAAGAGAAGGACTAATTTTTTAGATCAGATAAGTCTGTACTCTAACAGCCGTTTTGCCAGCATGGGATATTCAAGCGATATGTTTTTGGCAAGGGTAGATAACATATCATTCATGTCCTGTAGCAGTTTACCCGTATACAGTTCATATACGGGTACTCGCCCTTGGTTTCTGTAAGCCGGTCCTTGGCTTTCTCTAAGGGTGCAGCAGACGGAAAAATATTTCATCTTCCCCCACCTGAGGAAGTTGGACAGCCGCAGCAGCTCACGGAGCAAACAAGACTTCATGTCTTCATACAAGATAATCAGTTGAGGTTGTTGCAATGCCAGCTGTGCGTGGACAAAATATGGCCACATCCCAATACCGCCTTGAACATACTGGAGCCATCTGTCATCTGGAGTAATGTCAACTTGCCCGCCATGTCCCGCTTTCATATTCAATCTCTTGTATTCAGCGGCAAAGGCATCGAATGGGTTCCTCAGAACGAACACCTGGCGATCAAAGTTAGTAGTCAGTGACTTGTGTGTTTTGATCACAATCACATCGGTCGTTCGGCTCTCACCGGGAAAACCGTTATTCATAAGCCATTTGTCCCTGTAGACTGACCCTGTCTCAATGCCTGTCAGCTGCTGGATTAAATGACGTGTCCAGGTATTGCCAGAGCCTTGCCATGACTTCAGTCCCGTGCTGGGCAGACGCATAGGATTCAGGCCTAACTTTCTTGGGCATGTCGTGCTGTGAGAAGTGATATTTTCTAGTGATAGCAGAGATCCCCTCAGCAGCAGTGTAATGTCCAGTAAAAGTGTAGGGTCACAGGATGCACGGAAGGTACGGCTGTCCTCTCTGGAGAGAAAGAGGGGCACAGTTTTGTCACACGGCGCAGGTGCGTCATTAATTTCCCACCAACCATTTTGTGTATGCGTGTGCTGCACCACAGTACCTTTATATCTCTTGTATCTTGAAGCCTTGGTGTATGCATTTGTCGTGTATACAGAGTAGCGGCCTCTTGTACGTAGGAAGAATAGTGTAAAGATCAGGATCATGAAGACTACAATTGTAAAAAATACATGTAGTAAAGAAGGTACTGACTCATTTGGTAATGATTTAGCTGCCATTTTGTTCGAGATAAAACATCAGTGGATGGAATCTTTGAAGCTTTCACTCAGCGATCGTCGATTGCACAGGCTCTGTCAGTGATTTGACAACCAATGAAATCAGTTCATTGCTAGCAAGCACTACCTTTCGATATGACATATTCTTTTCAGTGGCCTGGCGGGACTCCAAATCTCATTCGTGCCATAGTCAATAGCAACTGAGCTGAAAAGATTTGTTCAAATCTATGAGAATTTTGACCAGAATAATAGCAATTGATTATTTAGTTCTAGAAGATAACTGCATATGAGCAAAGCATACACACATGATAAATGAACAGAGAGGAAATATCGAAGCCACATACATTTTGATAATGAGACATTGACATGAAAAATCTGTGGCAACATCATGTAAGGTAAGGTCAGCAATTATACTGGAGGAGTATAAGATATCGTTCACGTAAAGGCGTCACTCACACTTCTCACTTACTTACTTCAACAAAATTTTCCCGACTTGTATACATTCCAATTTATTTCAGTATTATGTCTACTAAATAGTTCAATACTGACCAACTACAGCACTATTTTGAAAATACTTAATTGCTTTTCTCAGTCCTGAATTTTGGACAGCATAAGGATAATGGTATTTGTTGCTTAGTTGTGTCTTACATAAATTGCTCATTGTTTTCCCATTCAATGTCCTTATTTCTGTCAACTTTTATGGGAAGTCTGTGATTACTATTTCAACACTTAAAAGGGCTATTTATTTCATGTGGTTCTAAGTCTTTAGCTACTTTTTCTAAACTTAAAGGGGGTATATATTTCATTTGGTTCTAAGTCTCTGGTTACTATTTCTAAACTTGAAGTCGACGTGGTTCTAACTGACCAATGAAATGTTCCAAATTTCAGATAGTTTTCAACAGTGTATAATATCTTACCTTCATTGCTATTGCTGCGGTCTGTTCTGCATTTCTGAATATACTCGTTCTTTCATTATTCTGCTGTTAAAGTTCGACATCTGCCATTGATCTGTCCAAATGAAAATTAAATCTTGTTGACCGTAAAATATTTTTAAAACATTCAATCCATACATAATGCCTTTCTGCCAATAATTTGTCATGTCGCAAAATGTTGTAGAGTATAAAAGTTAAGTTTCTTTTCTTACCATTTATCAGTCTTCTTCAAAATGAAACCATTTCTTTTTTGCATAGTACAGAGTAGTGGGCCTTCGCCTAATTCACCCTAAATCATGTAGGATAGAGTAATTGATTTATCTTTGGCCATCATTTTGTACATTTTTAGTCTACACTTCTCTGTGAAAGTTGTATTTGCAAATCCCCACACTCACACAACGAACTAGGTTGAAAAAAGTTCAAGTTTGCAGTCAGTGGAGATAGGGTTTTGTCTACAGCGACTCAGCAATGAAAATGTAGCTTCTGTGGCTTTTCCTATAAAATGTTCTTTTGCCCTTTATGCTAAAATTCCCTTGCAAATGTTTCAAACTGTTCACCGCTTCTGCCTCTGGGTTATTTATTAAACAGGGTTTCCTGTTGCCAAAGATAATGATTTTTTATGTTCTGAATATTGATGTCCAGTTCCCACCTATCACAGTAACGTTCATAGTGTAGTAATAGAGCTTTATAACTTTGCCTTAGAGTCATCAAATTGTCAGTAAATACTAGAAGAGTACGATGTCATTCATCTCCAAATCCACAGTCATTCCATTATTCGAAGAAGATATGCTTGCATTTCACTAAGATGTGGGGCAAAAAGTATCGGACTGAGGTTCTCTCCTTCCCCTAGTCCGACCTGGCAATTAACCTGCTAATAAATAAAGGTCCACGCATGACTACACTATTTTCGTACATTGACTTAATAGTACTTCACAGGTATATCATACGAATTTTGCGGATAATCATAAATAAGAGGATCGGACATTTGTGGCTGCATTTTACCAGAGAAAGTGCGGTCTGTTGCTGTGGCCTGTGGGCTCTCTGTAAAGGCTTTAAGTTTTTAGTATGTATTTTCATTTGGGTCGCGACATTGGAGCTCATAAGGCCATGGCACCACCTGTCTATCATACTCCCCCAGCTGTATTTATCTGAAGTAAATTATGAAATAGAAAACTATGTTTGTTTCAGTCTTTGAAAAATTAATTAAGATTTCTCTGTATAATGCAAGTGCTCCCTAGCTTTGAGTGAACCACGGAAGTTTATGTAGCCTATAGCCCAAGCAAAAATTAAAGCTTTCGAATATAGCAGTGCCATAATTAGATGGGCCTCAGGGGCTACGCAAGTACGTACATAGCGAGAGAATTGCCTCCCTTGTTTTCACATTTTTTTGGAAGGGTGGCGGGGGTTGGGAGAGGGGAGGAAGGAGCGCTATTGAACCCAATTCGTAGCCAAATTGTCGTTGCCTCTAAAGTAAAATTACAAAAGGGCTAGGTAGGCGTGTGTGAATCTAGAGTCAGGGGGGTAAAGCAAAGGCTTGAATCTAACGACTCGAGACCTACAAGAAATCTGTTTCGCCTTTGGTTTTTTTTCCTGATCCTACCTATCTGTCCATTGTCAAAACGGTGTTTAAAAATATGTCATTGATGTTGCAACATTTTATGTTTTATCCAAAGAAAGGAATAATTATAATAAGATCTGCTGGCAAAAGACTGAGTTGTGTTAAAATTAAAGCTTTTACCCGACCGCAGTTCTCTTCCTTTCCTCGAAACAAGCCTAGACTAGGTAATCTCAGTGAGACGGGTGCATTCTGTTGGGCAATGATCTTTTTCTGTACTGTGGGGTAAATGGTCTTTCTTTGGCCATTATTTTGTAAATTTATTTTTAGTCTAAACTTCTCAATAAAAGCTTTAATTGCAAATCCCCACACTTCTCAATCACAAAACGAACTAGGTTCCATATATTTTTGAAAACAAAAGTTCAAGTCTGTAGCCAATGGAAATACATTTTTTGTGTGTGTGTGTGTGCAGCGACGCAGCAATGAATATGTAGCTTCTATGGTCTTTCCTTTATTTTCTTTACCCTTTATGCTAAAAATTTCTCGCACATGTTTGAAACTGTTCACTACCTCTATCTCTGGACAGAACCTCAGAGCCAGCATTGATACCAAGCATTGGCTCATATTTTCTTTGATTAGCTTTATGTGTATTACGTGTGATTTCAGCAAAAGTGAACCCACCCGAGTTGCTGACATAAATAATGCAGAAGTTAATTTCTCTACAGACATGGATGATAAGGCAAATCCGATTTTTATTTAACCCGAAGAGAAACTGATCTACACTATCATTCAATGTTATGCATCTCATTCATAATACAAACATATAGAACAGATGAGTCGCGTCACAATAAGTTTGTTCATCTAGTGATATGTAGTTTACAGATTGCCTTATTATTGAGAATCGAACGCCTGAGGAGGCCTACTTGGTACTCGTTATCGAAAGTATTATGCATGCCTATGTATGTTTGATTTCTTCTTATGGTAAAGAGTTGTTTTGCAAATAAAAGCTGAGGGCATCGTGAATTTGTGTGTTAATGTTTTATCAATTCGATGGTTTCATTGTAATGCCACATGGAACACATGCGATTGGTTCAAATTTAAAGTTTAGACAGTATAGGCCAGACATTAATTAATACACTAAACAAAACATAACACCACTCTGCAGATGAAAAAAAAATTAAAAGAAAAATTAAATTAACCCCAAATTTTCTGAAAAAAAATACAATAAACTACAATTATTGCCTAGTTATACATTATACAGTAGGGTGCAAAGTCATTCGAATTATTTAAAATATCACAAACAAAAAGACAAACTGAAAAAAAGCGAAATGATTTTAAAGAAAAAAAAAAGAATACCTTAGCGGGACTGTCCAGATGTAACATGAAAAACCTCATGAATTACCTTAAGAGTGTACTTTAGGTAGACTTTGGACGCATCAACTTTTCGCCGTCCGCTGTAGACACTGCCATGTCTATAACCATAGCACTTTATATGTGTCTTTGGACGAGATCATCACGGCAAAAAGCCCCATCGTCGTGATCTTCATAGCCGCACTGGGTCTACGGCATGAAAATGGACTCGTTCTAAATCTCTCTCGCGCGCGAGGCTTAGTCACGTGATCAAGGAAGTCACATTGTAAACAATGGCGGAGCCGGCGTATGTTTCCATCCAAACTGAGCCGCTTTTGCTAAGAGATTTCACGTTTACGAGAATACTGGAATACACGACGATATAAAACGATGCTCATGGCATAGAAAACAACTACAATGCGACCATCATTACGGGTTAGAAACTTTTTAAAGAGAACTTTGTCACAAAGATCGCCTTCAGTCGGCCAGAACCGATGCCCTCCTCATCAGGGTAAGAGTGAAGGCGGCAAGAGTGAAGGCAGAGATGAGAAAGCCAATCAACTATCATGTGACATACCGCATAAAACATGAAGGCTCTTGAGGGCGAGGTAAGAAAATTGCTTTAAACTTTGACTGCGTAGATCAATAGATGTAATTTCGTGGCCGGACACTAGGCCGACGGACATTTGGCCGACGGACATTTGGCCGACGAACAATTNGGTTGTTTCTTTTGATCAATGTTTATTACAGCATAATTCTTAATTGCAGTACGTGTCAACATATAAATGTATTTAGTGAGAACTTACATTCGCACATTCTCTGAGAGAAAGAAGAAAGTGCCGACATGAATGAATATATCAATATGCAGAAATGAATTTCGGCCAAATGTCCGTTCGGCCAAATGTCTGTTCGGCCAAGTGTCCGTTCGGCCAAATGTCCGTTCGGCCAAATGTCTGTCGGCCAAGTGTCCGTTCGGCCAAGTGTCCGTCGACCAAATGTCCGCAGGTCAAATGTCCGGGAACCATCTAATATAGATACTGTACTACATGTAGATATGAGCTCTAACAACAAGATCGATGGCGATGATCATCAGCTGTTGATGTTGATGTTTTCTTTTAAGCCTTTGGCAAAGTTAAAGAAATCTAAATTTGTGTGAGTGGGTGGAAATGTAGAGGATGACTGAAGAAGGTGGAGTGGGCATAGTCTAGATCCTAGATTTGTCTTGGGGTGTTGGGTTTCAAATAATTTTTAATAATTTGTAACCTGATCCTAGCTTGGGTAGGTGGTTTTACATAGATCTAATCTAGACTAGATTTAGGAGCATGAGGCAATTAAGGCAATTAGTTACAAAAATGTTGCTATTTTTAGAGATTGCCATGTTTCGTCTGGTTACTGGCTGCTGTTTCTTTCTGCTGTATTTGTGTGTATGTGGGTGTGTGTAATGTGTGTGTGTGTGTGTGTGTGTGTGTGTGTGTGTTGTGTGTGTGTGTGTGTGTGTGTGTGTGTGTGTGTGTGTGTGTGTGGGTGTGTGCGTATGTGTGTGTGTGTGTGTGTGTGTCCATCCCTTCATTGACTATAGCTTCGAGAACTGTGTAAAAATTTCTCATAATATTTTTGTTTTAGGTGGAGACCGGTTCACGTGAGTGTCCTGGAGACCAATCACCTGCTGTAAACATGTGTTTGCTCTTCTTGCAGCAGTTGAGGACTACAGGTATGCTTTCATTCAGTCAGCTGATGAAAATCAGTTGTGTGTTTTGTCACATTTTACTACTGTCCAGATAGTGGGGACTAAAGGCAGTCAAAGCTGTGTGGTAAAAGTATCTTTTTCAGCAGCTATATCTAATGCTAATTTGTAAAATTATTTTTGTGAAGCATATTTCAGTGAATTTCCTGTTGTTTTTTGATTGTGGGTTTTGTTTTTGTTTTTTATAGCAGTATGGGTATGCGGTCTACTCGGTTGTATATTCTGTAGGTGTGGTTCCACAAATTATGTCTTTACCGTATGTCCAAGTGGCATTGAATTCATTTAAACAGGGTTCAGAGGTATCGCCCTTTCGCCGTGTACGGCACGGCGCCGTGACCGGAAATAACAATAGCTTTTTACACGTTTTTAGGAGACCCAACACACAACGGATCTCTCTCTATAATACACGAAGCTGTGCTGTGCACGATGCATGAAAGATGGCTCTAACCGTATCTGTATCGACTACAGGAAGTTAAACAAGATCACGGTCTCCGACCCTCATCCGACAGCAACCCCATCGGATGTGTTCCACAACCTGTCCGAGGGAAAAGTATTTTCCCAAATAGAACTCAGCAAGGGATACTGGCAGATTCGAGTTAGAGAAGAGGACGTTAATAAGACAGCGTTCGTGACCATGGGTGAACACTACGAGTTTGTCCGGATGCCATTCGGGATGATGAACTCAGGAGCCACCTTGAACAGGGTTGTGAAGCCTCTGATTCAGGGCATGAACAGGGTGACAGCATACGTAGACGATCTGCTAGTGTACACGGAGACATTTCACGAACATGTGGAAGTCCTGCAAGAACTGCCCCGACGAATGGACCATGCTGGACTCACTGCAAAACCATCCAAGTGCCTCCTTGGGACATTTGAGGTAGATTCTATAGGACATTCCATTGGTAAGGGAACAGTTGGTCTTTTGGATGACATTATTTGCAAGATAAGAGATGCCCCCAGACCCAGTACTAAGAAAGATGTAAAATCATTCTTGGGGCTAGTTGGATATTATCAGGAATTTGTACCCAATTTTGCGGCCATCGCAGCACCACTCTCGGATTTGCTCAGAAAAGTTCAACCCAATATTGTTCAGTGGGGCGAAGCTCGAGAAAATGGGTATACATCTTTGAAGAATAGCTTTGTGTCTAGGCCTGTGTTGCGCTTACCTGATTCCTCTAGAGATTTTATATTGTCAACTGATGCTTCAGATCGAGATCTGGGTGTTGCTCTTATGCAAAATGATGGTGGAAAGTTATACCCCATAGCCTATGCCAGTCGTAAACTGTCGCCCAGTGAGATAAAATACTCGGTCTCCGAACGTGAGTGTTAGCTATTGTTTGGGCTGTGAAGAAGTTTGCATTGTACTTGTATGGAAAGGAGTTTGTGCTACAAACTGATCATCATTCCTCAGAGTACTTGAATACAGCCAAGTTTGACAGTCGTGTGGGTGACTAATTTGCTGCATGAGAGACAGTCAGGTTATAATGACCATACACCGTTGTAGTTGTCATGGAACCATATTGTTTCACTGCAGTTTATTTTTTAAACTCTTGTAATTGTCACTCAATAGATCGTGTGCTGTCATGATTCCGTAAATTTTTGACGAAAACACCCAATCAAATGGAGCAACAATTGTCCATGGTACATGTTTTTAGGTCTTGGGGCCAAAGAATTTTCGAATTGTTTAACCATGACGTGGAATGTATTATGGTAATGTATTTTGACCTTTTGATCATGCAGGGCTGTATGTGGAAGTGACCCTGCGCAGTGGTCTGTTGGTTATGCTCTCACTGTATGGGGTTGTATGTCTCAGAAGCTTTAAGCATTGTATTTTCATGGTTATACATTCTACATTTGTGTAACGTATATACTTCATTCGAATATTTTGCTGTTAGGTTAATGTATTGGTTTTGACCTGAAAACTAATAGCTTAATGGTCAGGTAGAGCGGGCAAAAGTCTTGTCAGATACTTGGTCCACAAATGTTCCTTATTATTTATAGTTGAATCTGGATATGCTCAACTTAAATGGGGGGGGGNGGGGGGGGGGGGGTGTAACATTTGTGAACCTTGTTTTTTGCTTGGGCTAGTGCCCCCCACCCCCTTTTCCCTTTACTCTACGGTCCTGGACCGCAGCTGCGGTCTTTCATGATTCGAGAATATTGCGGTAGTGGCTGACCTTGTTGGGATCAGTTTATTTTTGCTCTCTTTTAACTAAGGTGGCAGTGCGCCGCCCCTCTCACCCCTGCCCGCTAATATCAAGGCTGTCTAGCGGCCGAGGTGTATGTATTAGATCAAAGCTCGACCGTCAAGTGTTTTTGAATAAACGAAGCATAGCCTTCTCGAAGGTTCGGGTGGGGCCGCGATAGGCATGTTTTGATTTAATCAGCCTAGAAGATGCTGCACGTACCTTATAGACTAGCGCGTTTTGTTTTTGCGCATTATATGATGATGACGTCACTTATTCCAGAATTTCTATTGAAGTTAGTAAAAAAGGCACGGAGGTAGACTAGTATTTTAGAGAGTAGAGTTGAGAGTTGACTGTTATGGTCTGAGCATTGTGAATTGTTAGCTGGTTACCAATAAAGAAGTATTCTATTTCCTGGACAGCAGACTTGGTTTATGTATCAACGTAGCAACGTCAGTGGCGTTTTTAAGGAGAAGCTGTTGTATTTATTGCCTCAACACTACACTTGCTCGCTACAATGATCCTTTCAAATGTTCTTTTTTTTTCATAGCCATCACACCTACTTTTAGCTCTTGCACATGTAACATTTATGTTCCAAAAATTTGGTACAGTCCATATTGCTTGTTCAATGTTCATCAAGTTTCTTTAAAAGTTGAAGTGCCATACTTTTAATTCTTAATCACTTAATCACTAGTTGGATGAATCTTTTTTTTTAAAAAGATGATGACAATGATAATGATGATGACAATGATGCCCCACCGTGGCATCATCTCCCAAATAAATGGCCCCTCGGTGAGAGCCTCTTATTGGCTAGACAGTATTTTAAAGCCTCTGGTGCCGGAATTCTGTGGGAGTCAGTGGGTCAAAGATAACCTACATGTGTTATCCAAGTTGAACCATCTCAATCAGGGAACCCCTATTGCTCCTAATTATTCACTCTTAAGCATTGATGTTATAGACATGTACAACAGCATTCCCCACGAGGAGGGAATTATGGCGTGCCGCCAGGCCCTGACCCAGCATTCTGAATACACTCCCTCTGCCATACTTGAAATTTGCAAACTGCTGGAATTGGTCTTGACCCTGAACAATTTCACGTTTTTAGATCAAAACTACCTGCAAATACGAGGCACTGCCATGGGCACACCTACGGCACCCTCTTATGCGAATCTGTTCATGGCATTTTTTTGGCGTAAATACGTGGAGCCTTTGGCAAATCAACCCTCATGGTCCATTAGATACATGGATGATCTTGCGGCGCTCCATCCGGGGACAGAGGGGGAGATTCTTATGTTCTCCGACAGTTTGAACGGCATCCACCCAATCATTAAATTCAAATGTGAAGCTAGCAAAACCTTTATACCCTTCTTAGACCTCAAAATTCATCTCTTGGACGGGCGACTGGAGACAGACCTCTTTGTCAAACCAACAGATTCCCAGAGATATCTGTCTCCGTCGTCTAACCACCCCAGACACATTTTTCGGTCAGTAGTTTATAGTGGGGCCCTCCGACTCAAACGCATCTGTTCCAAGGAAATCTGGTTCCAGCAGAGACTTGAAAATTTTATCCTTAATTTGGTCCGCAGTGGATACAGGGAACATTTTGTCCGCCAGATCACTGAAAAAGTACGGGCTCTGGACGGAAAGCCTTTGCTGGAATACAAACAAAAACAAACGGATGAAAACGAGGTTATCTTTGTTACCACCCACCACAAAAGTCTCCCAAAAGTTCAGCAGTTCCATAAGGACAGTCAGATCATACTAGAAAAATCGACTAAAATGAAATCTCTCTTCTCCAAGCCGCCGTTAGTGGCCCTACGGCAGCCCCCTAACCTTGGCAATCTTCTCATCAAAACCCGCCCTCCCACTGCTGTGGCCTCCCCTCTACCAGGAACACACCTTCACTCCACCAGAAATCATCCCTGTGAAAGTTCAAGATGCAAAACATGCCCCTTTATGACTAAAACCAGTTTCGTCCACAGCACCTCATTTAACTTCAAACAGCTTCTCCGCGACAACATCAACTGCAGCACCCGGAACCTCATTTACCTTATCTCCTGCAGACAATGCCCCAAACAATATATTGGCCAAACAACCACTGCCCTACGAACCAGATTCAACAACCACAGATACTCAGTCATAACAAACAATAAGTCAGTACCGGTAGGGGAACACTTCAACTCCCCTGACCACAGCGGTGTGAGGGACATGATGCTCCAAGGCATAGAAGTTGTCAATTCCCCCAGTGGGACTGCCCTTAACGAGCGGGAGTCCTACTGGATGTGGAACCTGGGGTCTCACCGCTGCCGTGGAGGTCTTAACATTGAAGAGCCCCACTTCAATAACCTTCCTTTTGAAAATTGATTCCCCCCCCCCTTTTTTTTTACCCTTTCCCTCCTCGTGGGATTATGCTTTATAAATAACCAGCCTGGACTCTCCCTCGATTATCATTTAAATCCTATTTCCGTATTTTATATGCCCACCTTGCATTACATGTACTTTTAATAACGATAATATTGTGTTAGTGATAGCGTGTAGTTAGGCCTCCTCCATTCGTAGATATTTTTATTTTTTATTATTTTTTTACTATCGAGATATACCAAGCTTGTCTCTTTTCAATATATGACTTCCTAACTTGACACGCTGCTTTTTCCACCCTCCACCTATTTTATTGACTGCTTGGAGCTCAGTTTTTCGTGGGGGAGCCCCTCATACTCCCCTCCCCCCTTTTACACACAAGTCTCCTCTTCTTACCTTAATTCACTCCTCTACCACCTGTTTTATCCCGTGATCCAGGTTCAATTCTTATCGTCTTTACCAGCTATTTTAAGACTGTCTCACGTAATCGATCATAACTGACTTTTAACTCACTCTTCCATGCTTGTCTTTTCTTTTTCTTCTTAATGTGGTTGCTTTTATTGTAAAAGTTTTAACTCTTGTTTCATTTCTATTGATAAAGGCCTTAGAGCCGAAACGTTTAGATGTCATTTTTGATCTTAATTCTCTACTAGATTTTTAATAAATTCCCTGAATTAAGGTTGAGCTTTTAATTTTTCTCAGTTTAAATGACAACGATGATGATGATGATGATAATGATAATGATGATGATAATAATGATAAGAAGACATTTAGATCAGATAAGTCTGTAGTCTAACAGCCGTTTTGCCAGCACAGGATATTCGAGCGACAAGTTTTTGGCAAGGGTAGTCAACATATCATTCATGTCCTGTAGCAGTTTACCCGTATACAGTTCATATACGGGTACTCGCCCTTGGTTTCTGTAAGCCCGCCCTTGGCTTTTTCTAAGGGTGCAGCAGGCGGAAAAATATTTCATCTTCCCCCACCTGAGGAAGTTGGACAGCCGCAACAGCTCACGGAGCAGACAAGACCTCATGTCTTCATACAAGATAATCAACTGAGGTTTTTGGAATGTCATATGTATGTAGACGAAATATGGCCAGTTTTTGATGCCGCGTCGAACATTATGTTCCCAATTGTCATCTGGAGTAATGTTAACATGCTTAGTATGTCCCGCTCCCATTACCCCTCTCTTGTATTCAGCGGCGAAGGCATCGAATGGGTTTCTCAGGAGGAGCACCTGGCGGTCAAAGTCACCACCGATACCTTGGTAAATCTTGCGTGGATTATGTGATTTAACCACAATCACATCGGTCGTTCGCTTCAAATAACCGTTATCCTTAACTTTTACGCTCGAGTAGATTGACCCTGTCACAATGCCTGTCAGCTGCTGGATTAGATGACGGGTCCAAGTATTGCCAGAGCCTGGCCATGACTTCAGTCCCGTGCTGGGCAGACGGATAGGATTCGGACCTAACTCTCTTGGGCATGTCGTGCTGCGAGAAGTAATATTTCCTAGTGATAGCTGAGATCCCCACAGTAGCTGAGTAAGGGTAGGGTCACAGGAAGCACTGAAGGTACGGCTGCCCCCTCCGGACAGAAAGAGGGGCGTAGCTGCGTCACACGGTGCAGGTGCGTCACTGGTTTCCCACCAACCAGGTTGTGTATGTGTGTCCTGCATTACAGTACCTTTATGTCTGTGGTATCTTGAAGCTTTGTTGTACGCACTTGCTGTTTGTACAAAGAAATGGGCACTCGTATGTATGAAGAATAGTAACGAGACTAGAACTATGAATACTACTGATATAACTATAACTTGTAGTGCAGAAGGTGCTGACTTTCTTGGTAATAATTTTGCTGCCATCTCGTTCGAAGTAAGAACATCAGTGGATGGCATGTTCGAAGTTTTCACTAATCTGTAATAGGCTGTCAACAAAATGGACCCTGTAAGGGTATTCGTCTGTCCTTTTACTCAGTCATTAGACAGCACTTTTCGATTACATAGACTGACTTTCAAAGAACCAGCTTATTGCTAGCAATCACTGCCATTTGATATGACATTCTTTTGTCAGTGGTCTGATAAGGACTCCCAGCCTCGTCCGTGACATCGTCAGCAATAGCTGAGCTGAAAAAGGTATATTGAAATCCATGAGGACTTTTACCATAATCAAAGCAATATATTAACCAGTTCTTGAAGAGAACTGCATCAGAGCAGTGCATATATGCACAATAAGTGAAGGGAGAAGAAAAATAGAGGGCACATACGCATTCGAAAATAATATACTGATATGAATTATCTATAACAACATTTTAGGGTAGGATCAGCAATATTGGTGGAGTTTGTTTCACATATTATTATCGTGATTTAAACTACATAACTTACTTACACACTACATACTTACTTACTTACTTACTTACTTCAAAAAATATGCACGAAATTGCATACATTTCTAATTATTTTATTGATATGTCTATTAGTAGTTCAGATTTGGCCAGCTGCAGCAATCTTTTGAAAATACTTGTTTTTCTCAGTCTTGAAATGGTGTTCATGGCCCTGGCTTACGTCTATAAAGCAGAAATTGCAAATTCTGGATATTCAGTATCGTTATGTCTAGCTATTTTTGCGGGAAATAATTATGCTATTACTAGTCCTAACCTTAAAAATATGCTATATTTTATGTTGTTCTAAGTGCAAAAGAAGGCACCAAAATTCAAATAGTTTTCAACAGTGCATATTTACTATTTTCACCGCCATTGCTGCTCTGCCTTTCTAAAAGCTCGGATTCTTTCATTATTCTGCCGTTAAAATTCGATATTTGCCACTGAAACGAACCCATTTGATTGTAAAACATTCTTGAAACATTCGCACCATATATATTACCTTCCTACCATTAGATCTCCGTATATAATGTTGTAGAATATATTTTTTTTTGTTCTTTCTTACCAGTTATCACTCTTGCCCAAAATGAAACCATCTTTTTTGCATGTCATGAAGTAATGTGGGTTTTTTTTTACCTAATTCACACTAAATGACATAGAACAGGGTAAATAACCTTACTTTTCGGCATCATTTTGTAAGTATTTAGCTTTATTTCGAATCCCCACACCACACAATCATACAACAAACTAGGTTCAATACAGCTTTACATAAGTCCAAGTTGGCAGACAGTGGGGATATAATTTTGGCCATACCGAAGCAGCAATAAATATGTTGCTTTTCTGGCTTTTTCTATATTTTCTTTTGTACTCCTTATACATTTTTTTTGCTAAAATTAACTCCTAAATATTTAAAATGCTTCACCATTTCTATCTCAGGATTAGTTATTAAACAGAGTTTTCTGTTGCCAGATATCACGATTTGCGTTTTCTGGATATTGATGTCCAGTTTCCACATACCACAATTACATTCATAGTGTAGTTATAAGTTCTATAGCTTTGCTGTAGAATTACCAAGTACGATCTCTAAATCCACAGTAACCCTATCATGACGAAGAGGATATGAATGCCAGGCATTGAAATGTTGGGAAAAAGGGCATCGACTGAGGTTCTCTTCTTTTCTCAGTTCTACCTGGCAGTTAAAATGTTGATACATTGTTATTTATTTATTTGTTTATTTATTTATTCAAATAACCCCTTTATATCGGGTCTGTATCCAAGGAATATAAAATACAAATAAAACGTGTTATCTAAGATACAGGCATGTAAGATCATACAAAAAACTGGAACATTACAAGCAAACTAAAGCAGAGTAAAATACATTAGTTGGTATAAAACTTCCTCTTCTCCCAGCTCTCTAAAAGGAACTGTTTAAAAGCTTCATCAAATTTCAAACAAAGCCTCATTGTTGATGATGTCATGTAAAATATTTTCTCCTAATAAAATCAGCATCTTAGAATAGGGGGGTAATGACATGTAAAACTGAAATAGATTAGGGGTATCTAAAAGGATGTGTTGTAAAGTATTTATGAATTTGATTCTTTCTTCTCTATACAGGGGACATAGGAATGGAAACATGGACAATAATGACTTCGTAATAATTATGCTGCCACATCTCAAAAATTCATTTGGTATCAAGTCCATACCTACAGCTTTACCAGAGGGGAGACTTTCTTAATATTTTGTCTACTGCATCAAAGTCAAAGATTATGTCAGAGAGAGACAAATGGGAAGCTGGAGCAGCTGAAAAATCTTTAAGCTTCTGCTGGACATTTAGGAACTCGTTTGTCTCAACACGGATGTCTCGAGATAATTTACTCCGGTGTTGTGCCAATAGCTTTTCAATGTCATCTTTCCCTGAAATATACTCTTGGGATTCTGGATTAGAAAAAGTATCTGGGACGCTAATACGTTGCTGTCGCAGCTGTTTCCAGAATTTACGTTTTGGACCTTCCTAGGTTATAATTGGCCATGAAATTTTTAATCTTTTTTCTGGAAATACTACGTGCAATTGCCTCTTTGATTTTGTGCTTTCGATCCATATACTCCTTCCATAGGTCAGCTAGAAAGTCTGGGTCTACATTATCATATTTTGACCAGTACCTGAAAAATCTGTTAGCTACCTTTCGGTTTGCTTTGCAGTGGGAAATCTCCTCATTCCAAAAATATCTGGTTTTCTCGGTTACAATTTTCTAACCGACAACATCAAGTCCAGCCCGGATGACAATTTGTTTCCAAGCCTTCCATACATGTTCAGCGTCAGAATAAATATCTGCTGACCATTCTTTGAAAGCTCTGTCAATGGTTTCCGAGAATAATGGCCAGTTTGTATCATCACCTATGTTCCATACTTTGTGACGATACGGTTGTCGGGAAGAGGAAGCCTTTTTAGAGGTCAACGATACCGTTAATAAGTTATGGTCGCTGCCAATACTATACTCGTGATTTTCATCTGTAATTATTTTACATGCCAACATGGCTAAGCTTTCCGACATGAGTACATAGTCTGTCACTGACTTTTATCATTCCTAAATCAGGTAAACTTCCCCGTGCAAATGGGGCTTTCATTGAGGGTAATCAAGTTACAGGTTTTGGCGAGCAGTGACAGAGCTTTTCTATGTTTACTTTTATCACTGTTAACATTGCCATTAAAATCACCAACAACAAAACAAGAATACCAAGCGCTGTAACCGAAGCAACATTTGAGTCAATTATATCTGTCATTCTCTCAGTAAGTTCCATGTCTTTCCCATCATTAGGGAAATATGTTACACAAAAGGCGATACGTTCATCATCCAAGGCCAAATCTAACCAGTATATCTCCGTGTTCTTGCACTCGTCAACAAACATCTCCCCTCGAACATTTACAGAATTATGGACACGATATTATTTTTACACATATCTTGATATTTTCGTACATTGACTTAATAATACTACACAGGTATAACAATGCGAATTCTGTTGATAATGATAGTAGTAGAATAAAAAGATCGGACATTTGTGGCTGTATTTTACCAAAGAAAATGCGGTATGTTGCTGTGCGCTGTGGGCTCTCAGTAATGGCCTTACTCTGCAGTATGGAGCCTGTATTTGCGCTAACGTCGCGAGTTCATAATCCATAGCAACGTCTGTCTCTCACACTTCTCAAGTTGTAACAGTCTGATGTTTATTAAGAAAGAAAAATACGCTTGTTTCAGCCTGTAAATAATAAATTACGATCTTCTGTAAATTGCAAGTACTCCTTAGCTTCGAACTGACGACGTTAGTCTATTTAGCCTACAGCCTAAGCAAAATTTCAAGCTCTCGAACAAGCCAAAAAACCCAACAAAGGGTGCACCACAGTGCTATATAGTCCGGCCGCGTATGACATGTTTGCGTGCAAATCGTGCACTTTGTGATACCAGATTGACATTCACGTGGTAAAATCTACATCTTATTCTGATTCTAAAACGAGGTGAGCCGTCATGGTATGACCACTGGAACCACCTAAAAATGAGTCTTGAAGAAGCGAAAAAACGCGGACGTTTCCTGTGTTTACCCTAATTATAGATAAGTGAGAAACAAATACTTTCCCATGTAAAAGGTCTGTTGAAATCATCTTTAAACAATGACCACACATTTGTTTTCACATTTGGTAGTATTCTCCATAAAGTAAACATGCATATCTTTTTAAAACGAATTTTAATTTTTGGAACACGCATAAGGCCGGAACTTTTTTTAGGCTGGCGTGTTGATGAAATTTTAGGTCAGCAATTCAGTTCAGTCAACATAACTGATCGCTAAAAGTCTATTTCAGAATACTCCAAAACGTTTTGTCTAAGTTTACAAAACGGTATTTTACGACTTTAGATCAACATTAACTGCTTAGGGCCTACAATTGTAATTAAAAGAATACCCACCTTAAAAGATACCACGGGCGTTTCCATCTTAACGACACCGGTGTAATGTTGCAGGGCGGGCGAGAGCAATTCTGTTATCGATAACGAATACAAGTTGCGGTAACAACCCAAAACAAGGATAAAAAGCTGCACGTTCAGTTTAAAACTTCACTTACTGCATTCGTTAAGATACTTCCATGTTTTTGCATCAAATTTATTACGATATCATTGAAAACGCAATCCGCAAATTATGTATAACTTGAAGGTTTTCAGTATCCTACTCCCTTGCATTCGAAATTATTCAGTATCGAATGGATTCTGAGAGTGCTTTGTCAGCATAGCACTGCACTAGCGCGCGTAGTCTTGACGGTGTCGCATTAATTTTTGCTCTTCAACATTGGCAAGTTAGGAACCAAAATTAAGTTTTGTTTTATTATTCGTATAATAAGTATCATGTATCCCCATAGTTTGAACACAGCCGTTGGTGACTAAACACAAATAACAAATTTATGCATTTTTCCTATAACAGTGTAGATCTAATGATTAGATGTAGAAATTAGTCCTTTCTTTAAGAGCGATGCCACATTCGCCGTTCGAAAAAATTGACTGTGATTTAGTCCCTAGCCAAACATTCAAACGCCACCAATAAAACATAATTACCCGTTCTTTACAAGCTGACATCAGTAGCATTGAGAAGGCGGTGACTTCTTCACCGCCTTCTCAATGCTACTGATGTCAGCTTGTAATTTTTTCCTCACCAAACAGATATATTGGGGGAAAAAAGAATGGCTGGCTGAAAGAGAACAAGAAGTCAAAAGAAAAGAAAAAGCAAGATGCAAACTGGGTGGAAGTAGTTGCAATCTGTTAATCACAAATAAGAAATATCCATGTGTCCTCAGAATATGGCCTAACAAAAAAGAAAAAGAAATACAAGAGCAGGGGAAGGAAGGGGGTGGGGAGTACTTGGGTAGAGGCAGCTGCACTACTATAACATGTAGTTCTGCATATTGCCATATCTTTCAATGAATTAAGATGTATGGCAATGTTTACAGCAGATGATGTGATTGATACCGCTGCCAGGTACCACAAGACTTGTTACGCTTGTAAAGCAAGCTGCAGAAGATAATATGAGTAGACTTTTAACACTGCTGTGAGACATACTGAGTATACACTTATTCATAACGCTGTCAGAATTACCCATTTTCAAATCGGATTTCAGGTCTGTCGGCACACAGAAAAAAAAAACAACTGTTGTTACAATGTCCAAAATATATGGAAATTATCCACAAAAGAGGGTAAAGAGTGCAACCCCTCAGAAAATCGTTCTCAAAACTGCACAGCTCTTGCGACAAGAGGTAAACGAAATGCCGTTTAGCCGTAACCAATCTGAGGGGAAAAAAATGGATTTATACAGTCTTTGGTCAGCCAATCAATTCCCCTCTTCTGTCCATACTCACAAACTTTATTTTGTTCATGATCGCTTTCACAGACCAGTGTATGCACCAATCTCAGGTTATGGACGAGCATGTCTTGTTCCAACTTTCACAGATCTCCTTGTACTCTTTAGAGATAATAATAATAATAATAATGCGGTTTATAAGTCTCGTATCCAGGCTAATGCCCGCTCACGCGACTTCACACTATGTTTAGATAACTAAACATTAAAATGATGCGGGTACCAGCAGGTACCTACGAAGCGATCTTGAGGGAGAAAAAAAATGCCTACCCCTATGTACTTTGGATTAATGGTATTTTTAGAGATTTCACTTAAAGAAGAGAATGTTATTTGGACCTTCTGCATGAACAGATTTGGGATATCAAATGACATTTACAAAA
>JAWQUT010000006.1:2918733-2933587 GCA_033807755.1 Ellobium chinense
TCATTTTCGTTATCACTTGGCATAAGGAACCTGTTGTAAAAGCGGTATGTTGGTATCAAAAAGTGCACGATCGATGTAACATCCTCCCCCACTAAAAATGGGACAGGCTTAGATATAGGAGTTCGTGATTTGCACAATTCGAAGAAATTTCAGCGCGTCAAGTTTCAATGAAGGCGTGTGTAGGATTAAGTTGGATTAAACAGCCATTAAATGGCTTCTCTTCACATTAAAGTTGCTTGGGAAAATAATTGCTGACCACCGTAATACAATTCTGAGCAGACAGCGGTAGAAAACGGGCTGTACTGAGACCATGTTTGGCTGGTTATAATATATTATCTGCGTTAGTGTTACTACCCCTTTTCAGCAGTTATGGTTTTATCATGGCGCCCCATGATACTTGTGTATGTATGTGTAGTATGTTTGTATATATGTGTGTGGGTGTGTGTGTGTGTGTGGGAGTGATGATGATGTAATGTATGTCTGCAGGTAAGACTGCTTCCGTCGGACGGTGGCTGTGTTGCCCATTTTTTTGTAAACCTTTTACTATGGGAATAAACACAATTGAAATTGATTAGAGACCTGACGAACTGTCGTCAGACCGCCGACAAGAAGACGCCTTATAAACATCGCAAAAACAAATACATGCCCAAGGAGGAACTAACTGCCAGCTAAGTTCGAACTCAAAACCATTCGAACCGTGAACCGTGAGGTTCTTGACCACCTATGCGAGGGTGTGGTATATGTGGGCGTATGTTTGTGTATGTATATGTATATGTGTGTATTATGTATGTGTATATAAGTGTGTGTATGTGTGTGTGTATGTGTGTTTATGTGTGTATGCATGGGTGGGTGGATATTATGTATGTATATGTGTGTATTATCAAATTATTGATTTACGGAAATAAATAATTTGATAATTTGATATATGTATTTATGTGTATGTGTGGGTGGATGTATCTGTGTGTGTGTGTATTATCAAGTTATTTATTTACGGAAATACATGATTTGATAATTGATATGTGTGTGTGTGTGTGTGTGTGTGTGTGTGTGTGTGTGTGTGTGTGTGTGTGTGTTTGCAAATGTGAAGAGATTGGGATGAAACAATAGCCGTGGAACATTGGATCGACGGGCCGTATATGATCACGTGGGTTGCTAAATTTAGACTAGCTATAAAAAGTACAGTCTGCTAGCCGCCATAAAACTCCACCCAACAAAAATCAAGATCCATCAAATTCATCATCCGGTAACACCTGACAATACTGCGCAGTAAGTGAGGAAGAAGATCCCGTTTGTAAAAGTAGACAGCCTAAATTATGTACNGAGATTGGAATGAAACAATAGCCGTGGAACATTGGATCGACGGGCCGTATATGATTTAGACTAGCTACAAAAAGTACAGTCTGCTAGCCGCTATAAAACTCCACCCAACAAAAATCAAGATCCATCAAATTCATCATCCGGTAACACCTGACAATACTGCGCAGTAAGTGAGGAAGAAGATCCCGTCTGTAAAAGTAGACAGCCTAACTTATGTACTGCACAAGCCATTTCTCTTTTTCATTCTGGCGTTGTGATATACTACTCAAAAGAATTTAAGGCCCACTTAAATTATTAAATTAAACGTATGAAATGAATGTATGTATGCCTAGAGCGTGAGAGAATTACCTCCCTTGTTTTCATTATTTTGTGTGTGTGCGGAGGGGGAGACCTAGCTCAGAGCCGAAGTTTCATTGCCTCTAAGAAAACCTTTTTAAAAGTCTAGCTAGGGATGTGTGAATCTAGGATCAGGGAGAGCAAAGCAAAGGCTTGACTCTTAACGACAAGAGACCTACAATGAATCTATTGAAGTTTCGCCATTGCCTTCTTCTGATTCCACTTGTATCTCCAGTGTCAGAATGGTGCTTACTAATACCTCATTCATGTATAACAAAAAATGTTAAGCTGTTTATTTTTTTTTCTAAAGAAAGGAACATAATAAGATCTCTTGGCAACAGACTGAGATGTGTTAGAATTACAGAGCATTTCGCTGGGCAGATCACTCCCGATTTACTCGAATCAAGTCTAAACTAGATGATCCAGTTGGTGAAGTAACTAAACTAGTGAAACGGGTGCTTTTTGTTAGACAATAATCTTTTTTTATGCAACAGCCAATATCCATACTAAGCTGGGGTTCATACAGTCATAAATTAATTTTATATGTAGTGTGTGATTTCAACAAATGCGTAACTGCACGAGCTGCTGCCATAAATAATATAGTGGTAAATTTCTCTACAGATTAGTAGACATAGATGAATCCCCTCACAATAAATATGTCGATCTGGAAACATGTAGCGTATACAGTGCGTTATTATTGATAATCGAAAATCTGATGATGCCCTTAGATGACAGCTAAGCCTATTTGGTACTGACTGTCGAAAGGACAACGCACGCCTATGTATGCTTCAAAAGCATCGACTTTTTGCCTTGGACCTCACAGCACAATGACTGAAAATACTAAATAGCTCTTTACACGTATTTAGGAGACACCAAGTCTTTAGGAGACACGAGACACAATGGATCTGTCTCTGTAATGCTTGGGGCCGTGTCATACATGGCGCATGAAGTCGATCTTTCCTAAGATGATGCGAACAAATCACCACGTCTTTCCAGACCATCTCTTCGTTCAACTGATTGTTGAACTAAACAACTAAACTTATGCTCGTAAACATGGGGATTTATTGGTCCCGTTTCAAATAATACAATGTCAGGCTCGGCTTTGGTTTTACCCCTGATCCTAAGGCGGTCTACTACTCTACCTATCGTCATGCCATTATTTACAGGTAATGCACTGCAAATAATCTAGATCTAGACCAATTTACACACCATGCCAACATGCTTGTCATCTCATCAGCTTTATACAGGTCTAATTATTGGCGCCATTCGTGGCTCTATAAAGGGTTAATAGTCACTTGTGAGTCAGACTCATCTGAATAGGGTTACTCTAGAGCAAGACTGGCCAACTGCCGATCACATGGCCAAAACGTGGCCTGCTAAAAATGAAAACATCCGCCAAGTTACTGGAGACTATTCAAGGGTGGATAATAAAGTTCGTGGTTTTGCTATAAACGCTTAAATTTTGACAAAGTGAATACGCTACGTCAGAGTCTTCAACAATGTCCATCGTGATGTCGCACCAAATTTAAATATGATACACTTTCTCATTAGCAAGTGGCAGGGTTCTAGATTATGCAAGGCTGTGGATGTGCATTGTTAGAAAGATGAGTTCCTTCAATGTTGTCGAGAGACATTCCTTCATGCAGGAAGTTTTGTGTTTCACTTGCTGAAAGTAAGAAAGTGTTAGATGAAGCCATACAGGTTGAATTAGGAGGTGAGGAGAAGTTTGAATGCGCAGCGAATAAATTCAGCCACAGCCATTTGAGGGGTATGAATTAGTGCAAGATCCAAAAATGGATCATTGTGGACACCCATTCTGCTGACAGCATTTTCTTAGTCAGGATATCTGTCAAAGCGGACTGCTTCGAAGCATAACTATTCTTCATAGTCTCTCTATGCAACAAACTATACATTTTTGTCGTCCAAGAGCATGCAGTTACTGATTTTAATTTGAAAGTTAGTTGCTGCACTTCTAGAGATTTCAGAACGTCGGTCAGCACTGACATTTAGATTACCAAGCTCTATCACGGTAGCCCATAATGTTTTGCTGAATAAAAAAGTGAGTCACTCCCAAGTGTAGACACCACATTCTCATGAATATACTTTAGGTACCTGTCTATAATTGAGGTCCACAACGACGATACGACATTCCTTTGTACTCAATTTGCAGAAAATGCGCATAACTACCTACTTTAGAATCCTGCTGTTTACATCCCCCCCCCACCCCATCCCCCACCNCCCCATCCCCCACCCCCGCAAAAAAAAACAAACACATATTTGTATCACATGACTATGGTGAACTTACTATGCCAAACTTCACCCATTTTTATGATCAGCGAAAATCATCCATTCTGATAAGGTGGCTGTAAATTGTTAAATCCCATGATTTATAATGAAATATGCATTTTCATTTTTTTAAATTGGCCTCCGTTGTATTACTAAATTACAAAACTGGCCGCTTTTTGGAAAAGGGTGAACACCATTAACATATGGCCAAATAAATCATATCACGATTGATAAGTTTTTACTCAGGTCTGATGATCAGACAGGTTAATCTCGGCCAATCTCATTGTTGATATGTACTGCTAAATTATTATTTTTTTTGCTGAGATCTAGCGACCAGTGCCTGAAAGATCGCAGCAGCATTGTATACTCGCCAAGAAGACTACTGAATGAAGTGCCCTACCTGTTTAATTACAATATCAAGTCGCATGATGGTCATTTACATTAATCACATCATGACGATGATGATGATGGTGATGATGATGATGATGGTGATGTTGACGATGATGATTACGTCGACGATGATAATGGTGATCCACCACGCCTGCTTTTAGCTCTTGCACAGGTAACATTTATGTTCCAAAAATTTGGTAGTCCATTGTATTTTAAGTTTTTATCGAGATTTTTTTTTTTTATGGTTAAAGAGCCATACTCTTAATTATTAATCACGGATTACATTTTTTTTCTAGGAAGATGATGAAGATGATGCTCAGAAGAAAACAAAGACTAATTTTTAGGCCCTAGAAGCCTGTACTCTAACAGTCGTTTTGCCAGCATAGGGTATTCGAACGAGACGTTCTTGGCTAGGGTAGTCAACATATCATTTATGTCCTTGAGTAGCATACCCTTATACAGTTCATATACGGGTACTCTCCCTTGGTTTCTGTAAGCCAGTCCTTGGTTTTCTCTAAGGGTGCAGCAGGCGGAAAAGTATCTCATCTTCCCCCATCTGAAAAAGTTAGACAGCCGCAGCAGTTCACGGAGCAGACAAGACCTCATGTCTTCATACAAGATAATCAGCTGAGGTTGTTGGAATGTCAAGTGTATGTTGACGAAATATGGCCAGTTTCTGATGCCGCGTTGAACATAATGTTCCCATTTGTCACCTGGAGTAATGTTAACATGCATAGTATGTCCCGCTTTCATTACCCCTCTCTTGTATTCAGCGGCGAAGGCATCGAATGGGTTTCTCAGGAGGAGCACCTGGCGGTCAAAATCACCACTCATTCCTTGGTTGACCTTGCGTGGATTGTGAGATTTAACCACGATGACGTCGGTCGTTCGGTACTCACCGGGAAAACCGTTATTTGCAAGAATTTTGGCCGAGTAGATTGACCCTGTCTCAATACCTGTCAGCTGCTGGATTAGATGACGTGTCCAAGTATTGCCAGAACCTGGCCATGACTTCAGTCCCGTGCTGGGCAGACGGATAGGATTCGGACCTAACTTTCTTGGACACGTCGTGCTGCGAGAAGTAATATTTCCTAGTGATAACTGAGATTCCCCCAGCAGCTGAGTAATGTCCAGTGAAAGTGTAGGGTCACAGGATGCACTGAAGTTACGGCTGTCCCCTCCGGACAGAAGGAGGGGCATAGTTGTGTCACACCGCGCAGGTGCGTCATTGGTTTCCAACCAACCAGTTTGTGTATGTGTGTCCGGCACGAGATCACCTTTATATCTCTGGTATCTTGAAGATTTGTGGAACACATTTGCTGTGTATATAAAGAAATGGCCACTTGTATGTATGAAGAATAGTATAAAGATCAGGGCCACGAAGACCACTAATGTAACTACAACTTGTAGTGCAGAAAGTACTGACTTCATCGGTAATGATTTGACTGCCATTTTGTTCGAGATAAAACATCAGTGGATGGAATGTTCGAAGCTTTCAGTCATCTGTACCAAGTCTTTCAAACAAACAAACAAACAAAAACTGGACCCTATATGGGTATTCGTCCATTTTTCTGCTCAATCTATACTTAGCAGTCTTCGATTGGATTGCATAGGCTGTATCCAGTGAGCTGACATCGAAAGGAAACAGTTTATTGCTAGCAATCTCTGTCATTTGATATGACACTCTTTTGTCAGTGGCGTGACGGGATTTCAAGCCTCATCTGTGATACAGTCAATAATTTCTGAGCTGAAAAGGTATATTAAAATCTATGAGGGCTTTCATCAAAGCAATAACAACTTGTTATTCTGCACCAGATGATAACTGCATCAGAGCAATGCATACATAAATAATAAGTAAAGAGAGAGGAAAAATTGAGGGCACTTTGAAAACAATACCTTGTCAAGAGAAATCTATGACAACATCTTTAGCGTAATGTCAGCAATATTTGTTTATGTTTCACATAATGTCGTCATTCATACTACATACTTATATTACGTCAACAAAATTTTAACGAAATTGCATACATTCTTAATTATTTCAATATTATGCCTACTAAGTAGTTCAGTACTGCCGAACATTTGCCAAATGCTTGTTTTTATCAGTTTTAAACTTTGGACAGCATAAGGATAAATTTATTCGTCACTTACGTCTGCTTTACATAAATTGCTCATCCTGTGTTATAATATATTCAGTGTCTTTAAGTCTGCCTATTTCTAATGGAAATCAGTGGCTATTAGTTGTAAATTTTAAAACGCTATATATTTCACGTGGTTCTAAGTGACAAAAAGGTTCCAAAGTCAAAATATTTTTTCACCAGTGCATAATTTTGTCTTTACTGCTATTACTGCTGTCTGTTTTGCATTTCTGAAATTTCTGATATATTAAGCGTCCTTTTCTTATTCTGCTGTCAAAATTCGGTATTTGCCACTGATTTCTCCGAAGGAAATTATATCCAGTTGACTGTAAAATATTCGCGTTGAACATATTATTGGAATAAGTGATCTTGAGTAATGTTAATCTGCATGGTATGTCCAGTTTTCATTACCTTTTTCTTGTTTTCAGCGGCGAAGACATCGAATGGATTTCACACAAGGAGCATCTGAAGGACAAAGTCACAACTGATACTTTAACCCTCTAGTGCTCACTGGTCCATATTTGGCAACCCACACAACCCAGTGGTCCAAAAATGGCACGGATGTTTCAGTACCCGGATGTCCAAATTTGACCCAAAATTTTTCTCCTATTAAATATTGACATCGTTCAAAATCAATGTTTTATATGTATTTTGAGTGGCATTTGAAGTGAGTATGTGAATTTTCAGAATTTTCCTACCAGTGTTTCTATGCCTGCGCGGATCGTGAAACTTTGCCACTATCACATCGGTCTCTCGATACTCACCGTTAAAATCTTTATTCATAAACCCTTTGTACTAGTAGACTGACCCTGTCTCAATGCCTGTCAGCTGCTGGAATATAAGACGTATCCAGGTATTGCGGAGTCTGGCCATGACTTCAGTCCCGTGCTGGGCTAGTATAGGGGAGGATTCGGACCTAACTTTCTTGGGCACGTCGTGCTATTTCCTCAGCAGCTGAATAATGTCCAGTGAAAGTGTAGGATCACAGGATGCATTCAGATTGAGGCTATCTCAGGGCAAAAAGCGCGAGAGAGTGACAGCTTACGTCACCGGTGCGTCACTTGTTTCCCACCAACGGTTTTGTGTTTTTGTGTCCGGAATGACGTCATTTTTATACCTCTGGTAACTTGAGGCTTTGCCGTTTGCGTTTGCTTTGTATGCAAAAATAACAAAAAATTCACTTGTATGCATGAATAACAGTAATGTAAACAGGGCCATAAAGACCACTAAAATGACTAGTATAGAAGGTGCTAACATCATTGGCAATAATTTCGGTGTTATTTTGGGAAAAAAACAATATCAGTGGAAACTTTCACTCACCTTTAGCAGACTATCAGCAAAATGAGTCTTCCTTTATAGGCGGGCATTGGGTCATCTATTTGCTTATCCAAAGCAGACAGGAGTCTTGTCTTCGGTCGTACGGGCTTGCTGACAATGAAAGTAATCAGTTAATGCCGCCGCTAGTATTATTAATATAATAATACATGTAATTATATGACACGTCTACACCATTGAGATGTCTTGGCCAGAGAGACCGGATCCAAAACAATCTTTTTTTTATTATTATTATTAATGAAAGACGAACTTAATCATAAAATTAATCATGATTCTGCCCAGGCATGACGAAAACTTTGAAAAATATAATTATAATTGATTTATTTTAAAAAATAGTCAGCGTTTCGTAATTAGACACTTTATCAAGGCTGACAGTTGCGATATAATACGTACAACAAAACAAGGCAAGTGAATAGGGGTGTGAGGGCCAGAAATAGGAATTTAATTATGAAATATTCAGTAGGCCCACGGTAACCTATGTAGGTAAATCTAGTAGAATACGTGGTAACCTAAGTAAGTAAACCTAGTAGAATACGTGGTAACCTAAGTAAGTAAATCTGGTAGAATACGTGGTAACTTAAGTAAGTAAACCTAGTAGAATACGTGGTAACCTAAGTGAGTAAACGTAGTAGAATACGCGGTAACCTAAGTAAGTAAACCTAGTAGAATACGTGGTAACCTAAGTAAGTAAATCTAGTAGAATACGTGGTAACCTAAGTAAGTAAATCTAGTAGAATACGTGGTAACCTAAGTATTAAACCTAGTAGAATAAGCAAAAGATTCAAGATGATGGATAACCTATTTTGTTATGAAGTCCTTCAAATGTATCTAGCATTTCACTTAGCCACAAAAATGCTGTAAAAATTACTCTGATGTAATACTTTTACATGGTTTGTGGGCTGCGTTTTAATTTGCACATCATAATGAATCCTGGAGGAAACGGTCAAAATGTCGGAGGTACTTTTTCAGCTTAAACGGAGTGAGATTATGAAAAGTTTAGCACTAAAATGGAAACACGCTGCTGTTTACTCGGCTAAGTGATTGGCTTCAAGTGAATTTGAAGGACCTCATGCCAAAATCCGCCATCCATCATCTTGAATTTTTTGCTTTTTCTTATTACTTTAGGTTGCGTTTAAGATTTTATTCTCTTAGACTAACACAAAATGTGTAACCTCGGAGATACCTACACAACGTAGAGTCATGCAGTCTTCATCGAAATTTGAACAAAAATATGTAGAATGTCGCTATGATAGGGAGTTTAAGTATTTTCAAGAGTACATAACTAAAACACCAAATTCTGTTACAGCCTTCTCTAATGTTCCTGGTCAATGTTACATCCGGCCATTATCTAATATATAGTTGTTAGGATTAATGAGACAAACTAAGATACCAATTTCATGAACCTCCTTTAAACTCGATGACTTTCAAGCTAGCATTCCGCTTTTATAGACGGTTTAGTGACAAGAAAGTAATAAAGTACCCACTGAGTAATCATGTACAATAGCGTACAGGCCATGTTTAAGTCAGAAGCGGGCTCTATGAATGATACTGTGTGGGGTCGAGTTTGAGCTAGGATTTTATTACTCCAGAGCAAGACCACGGTTTGATTTGGTTGTAGCAGCGGATTTGATTTACTGGCTAGGATATTCTTTTTATCTTCCCATTTTGTTGGATATTGGATGTACCTTCCCGAACAGATAGAAAAGCAACTCAGTTACCCTCGCGTTTGTTAGGGAGGCCTCAACTTGTATGATATTATACATTATTGTTATACAGCATATAAAATATATGATGCAATCAGTCATTGAGTATTTGTCCCACGTGATCGCTGAAAGAAATTTCGTATTGAACGCTTAGGATCTAGATGATCCAAGCTTACCGGACAAAACCTCATATTGCATGCGCAGCCTGCGGGCATGAAACTTCATATTTCACGCTCTGGCCGGCAATAAAAATTGTGAAAAATGTTACAAGGCAGTTGCGCTGAAAATTTTAAGCAGATAGTCACAAACAATTTTGAGGCACATTTTTTGGCGCAGCTTTCATACGCACTAAGTCAGAACGGCCAGCAATCGCCAGTACCTATACATAAGAACACGTGGAAATGTGCTTGGAAAATCACACAGAATTCACAAAACACAGACACACAGAGAGACACACAGAGACACAGACAGGAACACACACACACACACACACACACACACACACACACACACACACACACACACATACATACATACATATACATACATACATACATACATACATACTTTCATACATACTTTCATACATACATACATACATACATACATACATACATACATACATACATACATACATACATACATACATACATACATACATACCAAAGTTCTTTATTTCCAGAATTGTACAGGGTAGAATGACATGATATGTTATATTAAGGAACTTTAATACTTACACCCAGGGGCGTAGCGTGGGGGTCGAAACCAGGTAGGCAAACTCAAGGCGAATGGTTGTCTTTTTACCTCAACGTCACTCTACATATCATATTAAGTAGAGACGCGGTATCATGCATGACACAAAATAGTATTATACAGCAAAGATTTGCTTTACCATCTAAACCAGGAATGCTGCATAATAACAAGGCAATATCAAGCAATAACAACGGCAACAATAACAACAAGATAACAACAATAGTTTTGACCTATTGTTTACTCATTACGGATAAGGAGGGCATGTGGGGAAAATAATTAAGAACGGTGTGGAAGAAAAAAGATAATTCTTTCATCAACTTTCTTCCGCAGTAAAGAATATTAGACATTTTTTTTTAAATTTTAGGTGTCTGGCTTACCTCATAATTGAGAGTCTCTTTTATTCGTCGCATGTCGCAGGCAAACAGCCAAGTATACTAGTACTAGCAGTTTCATTAAATCCATTATAGATCTAGACTTAAGCCCTAGGTCTATCTAGTCTAGCCTATGAGCACCGAGGCAAGAAAACACATAGGCATTAGCTAACCCACACGACCCAATTCCAAGTCGGTGAATGAAAATAGGGGAAGTCATTCATCTAACTTCTTTCTTTACGGCCTCATTTCTCTTGCGTAGGCATTTAGAATTTTGCCTACAGGCATGGAAATTCTAACACTGCTCGTGGATGTTGCTGAGGCTCAGTCTGGGTTAAAGTGCTGATTTTGTCGCATAATATTAGTAGAAGGGGAGCTGCCGGCGAGTTAACCTATGTAGTTAAAATCCAAAATGACTACTTGGCTAGCTACTGGGCTGCGCTTGGGGCTCAGTCAGGGTGCAAGTTGTGATAAATATTTCAAGCGATTTGTGCAGCGTATTTTTCTGCTTTTTGGAGGTGTTTGAGCCTTAGTATGTTACAAGGCGGCGAATTAATAATGGGCTATGAACACTGGCATTTATTTCAATATTCTTTTAGTAGTTTGTTTTTGTAAACATTTTATGAGGCGTTTTTTTTTCTGAGCGGTAGTCAGTGACTATTTGACTACCATTACGCTACGCCCCTGCTTACACCAGATCAGTATGGAAATTATTACAGGACACTAGAGATGTAAATGTATGACCAGCAAGCTACAGACCGAAGAGCTGAAATCCATAATCCTTACATCTACGTCGCCAAATGTTGTACAGTTCATACACGGGTACTCGCCCTTGATTTCTGTAGGCCGATCCGTGGCTGTCTTTGATGGTGCAGCAGGCGGAAAAGTATTTCATCTTTCCCCACCTGCAAAATTATTGCACTTATGCTACAAAATTTGGACAAAAATGATGCTTCGCTCTTGCAGATATTTACTTTATATAATCCACTTTTAAATCTGTAATGGACATTCCCTAGACTTCCAACAATAATTTGAGTATGGTAAGTAAGGCCATTTATTTCTAGTGACAATGGATAATATTTATTAAATTTCTCTTGATAGCAATTCGACAGATGTGCATCAAAGGGCACTGCTACCTCAATAATAATGACTTGTGTACAATTATTATTAATCACGGTTATATGGTATATATGGTACATACATACATACATACATACATACATACATACATACATACATACATACATACATACCTTCACACATACATACATACATACATACATACATACATACATACATACATACATACATACATACATACATGGGCATGCACACACATACATACACATACATACACCACACACACATTCACACACACACATATATACACACACACACACATTCAAACACCCACCCACCCATACACACATACACACACACACACACACACACACACACACACACACACACACACACATACACACGCACACACACCCACACACTACACACACGCGAGCACAAAATCAGTGACGACAAACTATAACTGACGTTAATGGCCCTTCCAGAGCACGTCACAGGTGACAGTCGGGGGGGAAAATAAACCTCAAACTATACTAGAGAGCCCGAAACATAACTAATAAAAGTCATCGGACAGCTTGTGAGGGAGACCCTTATCGACAATTTACATCTTTTTATATTACCACCTAAAGGTGAATAGTGAAATTATATTTTAGGTCTTTTTCTACACACAGTCTGGACCAATAAGCCAAGCTGCAAACCAGATTTATGACGGTCTTTTGGTCTTGCTCTACAAAGAGGACTTTCCAACGTAACACAAGTCTTCTTCTTTAATTTTCGTCTCATAAGACGAGCTTGTTCTGATCTTTATTTGTCTTCCGGAGGCCATGTCTAAAACATGGGTGCATAATGAATAGTTCGTTTTTGTGCGTGCCATTGAATAACAAGATCTTCTTCAATGTGCACTCTTGACCAGTCACATTTTGGCTCAAGGGACCAGTGATGTGGCATCTCTGAGCTTATATAAAGAGGGACAGAAAAATGTAATTATTTTGCCAATGAGTATCATGTAGCATATAGACAGACACACAGACAGAAAGACAGATATACAAACAGACATACAGACAGATAGATAGATAGATAGATAGATAGATAGATAGATAGATAGATACCTGTGTGATCTGTACTGTTTTATGTGTTTCTATTATGAATGAGATGCAGAACATTATACGGCAGTATAAACCTATTCCCCTACGCGATAAACAAAAAGTCTTTTTTTTTTCCACTGATCACACTGCCAAAGCTTTAGGAGGGAATGTCCTGATAGACTGCGTACAAAATTTGCTGTAGTCAACACGAGTGCAGTGCAGCGCTATGTGCAAAAGACGTAACCCTCTATTTCGAGTTATGCGTCAACTATCATATTTAAACTCATTAACCGGTTCGGCTCTTTTTGTAAGTATATTAATGATAATTAATGATAATGGTGATGATAGTCAATAAGACGCCAATGATGATAATATGATGACAGGGATGATGATGATGATGATGATGACGATGATGATGATGATAACAATGGCAACCATTTTGATGATCATTGTGATGATGACGGCGCACATTTTGTGTTGACCCCGTGTTTAGTGCGACGGTTCGGGAGGATTATCTCATCACTCTGGGCCTGCCGAAGCGAAATTCGTGAGCTCAAAGTAGGCTTGACTGATGGCTCGTCAAGGGGGCTGTCTGTGAACCACTTTTTGGCGAATGAAACGTGTGTGTTCTTCACATGTATGATGAAGGGGGCCATAAGCTCTATCCGTCATCTCTCTCTCTCTCTCTCTCTCTCTCTCTCTCTCTCTCTCTCTCTNATTTCTCAATGTTTTCTAAACATTTCACTTCACTTCACTTCCTCTCTCTCTCTCTCTCTCTCTCTCTCTCTCTCTCTCTCTCTCTCTCTCTCTCTCTCTTTATATAATTATTATTTTGTATATATATATACAAGGGAGCAATGTCTCCTATATATACTGTATATATAGGAGACATTGCTCCCTTGTCATTTGAGAGGGGGGTGGGGTGTAAATTTTTAGAGTGATTATAGGCGTTTCTCAAATAATGCAAGTCTAGAGTGCAGTAAAGAAAGAGAGACCGGCGTTTGTTTAAAGGGGATTTTAAGGAGGATTTTGAAATTTCAGAAGGAGAATCGCGCGATCGGCGCAGTCCGGAAAAAACACGAATTAGAATGTCTGTAGTTGTGTTGCTTGCCGACAAAGATAGATTGGTGGTGAATCTGAGTAACAAACTTTGAAACAGATTCTAGGCCTGGTCAATGTAATTGAGTCTCACTTAATCATGTTTCCAGGAAGAAAAAATAGTTTGTCCTGAAACACTAAAATAGGTTGTTCTCAGTTGATGGACTACGACATATCAAAAATTAATCCTAAACGCTGACATTTATTTCCATGGACCTGTACACCCTAGATTGCGAGATTTTTTAAAATACGAATGGGTGAAGGAGGGACAGTTCTCCTCCAGGAATGATTTGAAACCAAAGCTCACTTCTTTTCGTGGCAAGAATATCGCTGCAAGTGACAAACGTGTGCAATTTACTGTTGATTCAATGGGTTCTAGAGTCTCGTGCTTGCGACACAATGATAGCTAGTACATTTTTTGTTCCTGTCTTATCTCCCTTATTTCACAAGTTCAAGTTCAGAGGTTTTATTAGGTCATAGGCCAGTATCATTACACAATACAATACAATACAATACAATACAATACAATACAATACAATACAATACAATACAATACAATACAATACAATACAATACAATACAACACAATACAATGCAATACAATACAATACAATATCACATGAATACATTGTATACTGCAAAGACGCATATTCCTCGTGTACACTTTTTCTACTCAGCTACCACTTTCTCGTCTAGCTGACACCTAGACTTTCGAGAACTTACTCACAAGTCATGATATTACAGCTGTTATCACTCACTCTCTCACATCATACATCCAAACCCCTTCTTCCCCTCCCCCTCCTCCTCCCCCAAGAAGATTAATTCTCCCCTCCTACCTCATAGTTCATTCTGTGATGCATTGATTGTAAGGTTCGATTTAAAGCACGCCACAAAAACAAGGAAAGTATGGATTGGTTCATTTAGGTTTCATTGTCTACCACAACAGCACGATTTAAGGGGGGGGG
>JAWQUT010000006.1:2933598-2948007 GCA_033807755.1 Ellobium chinense
GGAGTGATATTGTGAATGCTTGAACTAGGGACTTTTTAAGCTTCAAATTCAGATTCGGCATAGTCAAATTAGGGGAAAAGTGTGAATTTTTTTTTTTTTGGTTTTCCATACGGTTGCCATGGCAACGCCACCATCTTGAATTTTGTGTCTTGAAAATTAACTATTTTCAAATGCCTAAGGCTCCTAGAGTATTAAATGTAACCATTTCAAATTTTGTAAACTTATATAAGTAGCTCTACGAAAAAGATAAAATGCATTTGTTTTTTTGTCTTTATTTCATACAATGTCTGTCACAAATTTTTGAAATAATGTGTGTTGATGGATGTGTATTTTTCTCAATTTTCCACCCAACATTCAACTTCGTTTCAAAAACGTGACCAAAATCAAGAAAAAGGGATGCATTTTATCAAAACCTATGTTGTGGGAAATATATATGTCAAATCTGATGTCAATCGGTTCAGAAATAAGAAAGCCTTAGGGAAAAGAGTGGAAAAAAAGAACATTTTGAGAAAATCGCAATTGAAGTTTTGATAGCGCGTTTATACAAGGCTAAGATGACCATCTAGAGGTGCCCTTTCAGGGCATAAAACGGATGTTTCTGGCCTCAAAGGTTATTTTTCTCATAGCAGAAGAGGTCAAAGTGTCTAAAAATACCAAAAGCCCAATTTCGATATTTTAACCCCTAGACCCCCTTTTCAGAAGGCGCACCCCCTTAAATTTCTGTTTGTTTTCATAAAGTAACAACCATTTTTTTTCAAAGACTTTTATTCGCTTCTGTTCATTGGACGGACATGGGTCGGAGGCCAATTCCGTGTCTGTCCTTATAGTAACAATCGAAAAAATCGCGCCTGAATATGGTCATCTGTACATGGGTTCCACCACCCTTCCAGTCACAGTATTCAGGTGTGATCTGTAGTATGAAATAAGAACTGTCTTACGCTATCTTGCAAAATGGCATGAAATATAGATGTAAAGAAAGCCTTTACAGGTCATCTGTACATGGGTTCCACCACCCTTCCAGTCACAGTATTCAGGTGTGATCTGTAGTATGAAATAAGAACTGTCTTACGCTATCTTGCAAAATGGCATGAAATATAGATGTAAAGAAAGCCTTTACAACACACAGAATCTTCGCTAAAACAACAAGAAAAGTTAGTCTACTCCGTGACTCAGATCTAGCGAGTAATCCAAAATTTATCGCTGATTTTTTTTTTTCCACTCACAAAATTAATACATTTAATACATGTGGATGTATACAGAAGAACGAGACTTTTTAGGTAAGGGAATGGGAGGGGGAAGCGTGACCTATTGAATGCCAGTGATGAAGGGAAGGTATCGATTCTCGCACTGCTCGATCTATCCGCTGCATTCGATACTTTGATCACGATTCTTGATGAAACGATTATCGGTTACATTTTGACTTGAAGGCACAGTCTTAAAATGGTTTCAATCATATATCTCTGAACGTACTCAGGCAGTTACTATTGAAGGCAGCACATCTAAAATTGTAAAACTGAATTTTGGTGTGCCTCAAGGATCCGTCCTTGGGCCAATTTTGTATACCATGTACACTTACCCTCTCGGGCCTTTAATAAGATCACATGGTGCAGGCTACCTTATGTATGCCGACGACACGCAGATCTATATGTCGTCAGGACCGACAGACCTGAGTAGCCTTATTACTAGTGCTGAAATTTGCATTGAGGCAGTTAAGGACTGGAAGACGTTAAACAAATTAAAGATGATTGAGGACAAGACAGAAGTAATTTTGTGCTCCACAGATGTAAAAATCAAATTTCTCAATGAATCATCCATCAATATAGGCGGCAGTGAGGAAAAGCTCAATGAAAAAACTATAAACCTCGGAGTGATCTTTGACAACACACTATCAACGTCATTTCACGTAAATCAACTTGTAAAAAACATGTATTTTGAACTCAGAAGAATCAGTGCCTTAAGACCATTTTTGACTGAATCAAAAACGTTGATAGCATCATCTATTTTATCACGCTTGGATTATTGTAATTCTCTCCTGGCCGGTTTAACTGAAAAGAAATTAGATAAATTGCAAAGGGTACAAAATAATGCGGCCCGTGTAATCCTCAAAAAAAACCCGAAGGTTCGAAATTAGTGAACCTCTTCTAAAAACCTTACACTGGTTGCCAGTGAGAGTAAGAACTGAATACAAAATTCTTCTGCTTTGTTATAAGGCTCAAATGGTATTTCCCCTTCCTATCTATCAGAGCTATTGGAAAAACGCAAGCCCATTAGATCCTTACGTTCTGAAAATTCTCTTATTCTTTTAAAGCCTAGAACAAACTTCAAGAAATTTGGGGAACCAGCATTTAGTTTTATAGGATCATCTCTGTATAATAAGCTGCCCCGTAATATTAAAAATTCCGACTCATTGGCTGCATTCAAGAGATTACTTAAAACACATCTTTTCAGTAAACATTTTGATTGTTAGTTAAACATAGCTGACTTTGTCACAACTACATTTTCAATAGATCTATATTATTCTATATGAATATGTGTGTGTAGGTATGCGTGCGCGTGTGTGTGTATGTGTGCGTGTGTGTGTGTATGTGTGCGTGCGTGTGTGTGTGTGTGTGTGTGTGTGTGTGTGTGTGTGTGTGTGTGTGTTATTAATGTGTTATTATTATTATATNGTGTGTGTGTGTTCAGGTACGAGTGTTTTCTCATACTTATTGTATTGAAGTGAGCTTGCGTTAATATCTGAGATATAATGTTAAAATGTCAAAGCGCCTAGAGCCCACTTCGTGGATTGGGCGCTATACAAATACACTTTATTATTAATGTGTTATTATTATTATATTATAAGATAAAAACACATTCAACTGTCTAATCCACAGCGGGAGCTTAGTCACAATATATAAGAAAAAACCATACAAAACACATCAAAAACAAATGTCGACAACACGGTTCGCATTAGCCCGGCAGACAATGAAGAGTAGGATGGCACGGTCGGGATCGACCGTCTGTCTGTATGGACACGTTCTTTGATCTAGCCAAAATTGACCGAACAGGTCAGAGGTTCAGCGCAATATGGTGTTTGCATTCTCCGCCTCTCGGTGACGAATGGTTTGGGGGAAAGGGATTAGGGGGCTGGCAGGGCGGTGTGGGCTCTACCGTGCTCGGCGCAGAGGCATTATCGGGAATAGTCGAGGCCAAGGAGAGGGGGAGGTGGAGAAGAGGGGCTTATCAACCTGTCAGAGCGAGGCAGCTGTCACTTAGTCAACCAGTCTACCCTCCGTCGCCCAGTTTGAGTTATCAATGTAAATATTTATTATCAGTTGTAATCCTTCTACCGATGATCTTTGATTTTTACTACCGCTGAGCATTTACGACTATCCGGAGTGAGTTGCGATTATCCACTGACTTCTATTGAAGGAAAATTCGGTTCCCAGGGAAAGTTGCGATTAAGCGGAAGTGGCGATTAAGCAGAGCGCGATTAAGCGGAAGTGGCGATTAAGCAGAGCGCGATTAAGCGGAGTTGACTGTATTAATATTGTGCAGCAGCGTGGCCGAACGGTTACGGAGTTGGACTCAAGATCTAAAGGTAGTGGGTTCAATTTCCGACTACGGTCGTGTTGTAAATGCATTGGGAAAGCATTTCGTTCACATTTTCCTCGGTCCACCCGTCTGTAAAATGAGTATCTGGCTATAGGCAGTGGAAGATATTGTCAGAATGCTAGTGATCAGCGCCGATAATGGCAGCGGCACTGTATGCTCCCCAGGGAGTGGAGGAAGTCTTAGAGCGAACAGGCATGCCAGGGTAATAAGATGTAAAGTCCCATAAACGGGAATGAGCCTGGATACCAGACTTATATGTTGCATTACTATTATTATTATTATTATTATTATATGGATTCAACAAAATTTGAATTCAAGCGGCCCATTCGGAGGCTTCCAAGCCGCTTAAGGTACATTAAGAATATAACGAAGAAAACAGATACCAAACTTCGGTTTGGTTGGTTATTTGGCAGTACCTGATATTGTCTTCTGGAACAGGCTGTCCTGTCTGAGCAATTCCAAGGAACTCAGAGATCTATATTATATTCCCCTACATTAAGAACATCGGAGATTTTTTAAAATAAAGATACCAGCAGTTAGAAGTAAGATGGTGTAAAATGTTGGCTCTCAGTCGTTATATTCGGTCATTTATTAAAAAAAAAAAAAACGCTGCTCGGAAAAAGAATGTCAATCAGGAAAAAAAATCATTTGCTACGCAGGCTAATTTGATATTCATCAGAATTACCTGTTTGTTCCTCATCAGAATTACCTGTTTTGTTCCTTAAGGGTTCAGTTTTTGTCTCGGTTGACTTACTTTCCCAGAGGAGACAAAACAACTGGCTTTTTATTCGGGGTTTGTTTTTTTTCCGGTTGATCTTTTTTCCGGGAGTCAAAATAAACAAACTAAGGAAGTCATGAAAGGGAACAGAAGGAAACAGATTGACAGAAAAAGAGTCTTAGCTTGAAACTTCCTTTAAGATCTGTAGAAGTTGTTTGAGTTGTTTTTCCTAACAATGAGCTGTTTTTTGCTAAGGCATCTTTCTTGGTTTGTGACATACAGGGAAGTGGGCTATGAGGTATTCACGGAAATCACAGACTTCAAGGGAGAAAACCACACTGTGATTAACTTCAACAACGCATACCAGTTTATCCCTGCAGGACGATGCCTGTGAGTTGTCAATCTTTTCACCAACTTAGCTGTGGTCAATAAAGTGTTTATGTCATTGTTATGGTTGTCGTTGGTGGTGGTAGTGTGACGATACTAGTGGTGCTTGTGTTGGTGGTGCTGCTGCTGTAAACACATTGCTAGACTTTGTATCTATTCATAGTATTACCGTTGCTGGAAGAACTATTTCGACTGTTTCTTGATGTTTCTGTTCACATGGGTGTTTTACTTACAATGGAGTGTTTTACTTACAATTTCACTTTCTCACTTTGCTGCTAGGGTTGTTGTTGTTGTTGTTGTTGCTGTTGTTGTTGTTGTTGTTGTTGTTGTTGTTGCTACTGCTGCTGTTTAAACAACTATTCCAAAATCATCTTCAGTGGAGAAGTCCAGGAACACCCCCCCCCCCCCNCCCCCTTTCTCCCCAACCCCAATCTTTTTTCAGGCAATTAAAAGCTATGCAATATTTTAACACCAGCAAATCATTACTTTCCTCTCTCCCTCCCTTGTAGTAATGAAAATTTCCAAATCTTGGGCTGTTGGTCTGTGGAAATATGCCAAAATATTTGGGGTTAAAGATCTCTAGAAACTCTTTAAAAGTTTTATGTATTGCGATCCAACAACTGAGACCCACGTAGTTAGTCTTTTAAAGAACGCGCATTCCTACACAGAAAAGGGACAATATTTCCCTTGTCATCAGGGTGTGTCAAGGAGAAGCATTTCCAGAACGTAGAATTAATGCTGAAAGGTGCAGGACATTTCATTTGGCAGCCCTATTTTTTTGTAGTGTGTTTTCAGCAGATAACACTCTGCATGGCAAAAAATCCAGAGTATGCTTGTATTTTATGTTTGAAAATGGAGTCTTTAGTGGGACTCTTGAAGGATGTTAGGGAATATCAGGAGAGAAAGAAGGGAGAGTCAAGGGTCCATGATCAGACAGATAGTGACAGCTCTTGTATCTGATAAAGTTCAGAAAATCTGTCATCACCGTCATGAGCAGTAGCAGCAAATGATGTATATCTTCCTGAGGTTATTGTGATAGTGGTCATCGTAGAGGCGTAGCTTTATCTGTTTTCCTCGTCCTTGTTTCATGATAAAAACAAGGGATAATAAGTACAGACAGACAGACAGACAGACAGACAGACAGACAGGCGGACAGACAGACAAACAGGCAGGCAGGCAGGCAGACAGAAAGGCGGACAAACAGACAGGCAGACAGACAGAGAAACAGGCAGGCAGGCAGACCGAGAATGGTTAAGAGAAAACAAAATTGAACTTAATGTATTTTTATCTTGTACTGAGATTGGCCATGGGCCAATATCAGATAGAAACTTGACACATCTGAAATTTAAAATGACTGTCTCCAGGAATGAAGACGCCCGTTGTGGAGGTGGTGGGAACGCCAAGTGTAAGCAGGTCTACAGAGCGCACTGGACACTGGTTTGGGCAAGCAATGTCGGTGCCCAGCTGGTGGCTCATGAAGTTCCCTCGCACTGTGAGTGTATGAATATTGGAAGTCCGAGTTCTCTGGCCACTCCTCCCATCAAAGCTGTCCGACTGGATTCTTCAACAGACGCGGCAGAGCGAGGTCCTTTTAACCTACAGACTGGACATCCTGAAGGGTAGTTCACCACTCAGGCGTTTCAAGGTTCCTGTAATGACTGAATGTGACATTTCATTCACTGAAGACAATGTGACGAGGGTAGGTCATACGGTTGAAGTTAGTCTTGTAGTTGACACTGCAATGTGGCTGTTGGAGATGAAAAAGACAGAATGATGATCATGAGAGTTGATCTACGTAGAATCTGGATCATAATCCCGTACTTCAAGCTTCGCGTCACGAATGAATGTTACAGAGGACAGTAGATCTACCACTATTTCCCAATCACGGTGTCTTAAGTGAAGATGTCTAAGGAATTGACTGGAACATTACAGCTAAGTGTGGACAGATGGTGCATTCATTCCATCTCAGAGGGCATTCTCGAAGTATCACATGTGTGAAAAACATACTTAACTTTCTGGTCATTTTCGTTTGAAGAAATTTCTCAGGATCACAAACGGCCACTGAGAATATCAGATCGGGATCTAGAAGACTAAAATCTTGCATTTCCAAATTATAATGTGGGGAAAACCAGAAACTCAAGATATTGTACTTGCTCGATTAGCCATATGCCCTTGCTTGTCTTTGAGCCAGTGAGGTTGAAACTCCCGTCTTTGAGCGCCACCATCCGGAGTCTTCTCCCACTGTTATAACTCGACACCAGTGGCCTTATTCTTAATTCATACTAACACTAGTTAACGTTCTGTGTTAACTCTTATGAACATTACTAATGTTTTGGAAGTTTCTCGTGGTTACCGCTGTGCGTTAATTAACGTAAGGATTACGCATACTGACACTAGTGATGTATGCACCGTAATGTCTACGTCTGCGCGCCTGCGGTAACCACGAGAAGCTCCCAAAACATCAAATGATGTTTCCGGTGGTTACCACCAGCTCGCAAAGTCCGATAGCATTGTGCATACGGTTCTAGATCAGTGACTGTATGCATAATCCGTACGTTAACGTACTGCATAGTACGTACCACTAACGTACTACGTTAAGTACAGTGAACACTATTAATGTTTTGGGAATTTCCATGGTTACCGCAGTGCGGTAACTAACGTAAGGGTCATGCATACAGCCACAGGTGTCCCTAACCATGGGCGCGCGTCATTCCAGGAGGAATTACTAACTTTTACGACTTTGGCTGGTCTGAAGATGTTCGCTGACGCGTGTGAACGCCTGATGACATCATGGGATAAGGCGACCAAGAGGGACTGGGAACTTTTGTATTAGATGAAAATTAATGTTCTATTGGAAACCTGATGTCTAAGGAATAAGTTGTCTGGCATGTTAAATAGCTTGAGGATAGGTGAAGACAAATACACAGATTTGTACCTTAGGATGTAATATCTTCACAGCCGAATTCTTTCCAAGTCTAACGCAATTCTTTAAAATGTTTGGGGCTAGGCATCCCTCACTACTCGGCCGAAAAACATTGAGCACTTTCGAGGAGGTACGGTAACGAGAGCACCACTACGTACCAAGAGCTAGATGGTACCAGCCGAGCATTTCATCTTGGTACATTTCAAAAAATGTTAAGTGATGAATTGAACAGGCTGATATTAATATCACAACAATTACAGGAAGAGGAGAATGTTTGAAAATGAGCTTTCCATTGATGCTAAAGCAATGCAGACAGGCCGAATGGTTGTTGAGTAATTGGCGTCCAGCCTATGCGTCCGGCAACCGCTACTGAAGGCTTTTGGTTTGGTTTTAACAGTGCATTGTAATGAGAAACTCGCTGAGCATCCAGTACCTCAGGCAGGCTGAGAGAGTTCTACCACATAAAATAATGGGGATAGGAAAGGGGTGGGGGCGAGTATCACTGACATTTAGTTGGTAGGCTACTATAATGTTTTAAGCAAGGCAAAAACGACATCCAGTGTCCTGGCAAGCCATAACACAGGACGAATTCGATCTGGTCGTAGGTGAGTGAGCGTTTGTCAGTGTTTTAGCTAAGAAAAAAGGGGTAGGGGAAGGACTGAGTTCGAGCATATTATTTAAAATACATTCCGAACTGAACTGCAGAATTCCGATGGCGACAGGCTGCGCAGAGTACAGTTCGATATTGCCCCTTATTATGTTGGGCAACTGAAGAATACACAGGGTTGTCACCCGATTTTCATAAAGTTCTCCGAACTTTCTGCGAGATCGTTTAGACAACGTCATTCAGTTGTAACATATCTTCTAATAACTGCATAAATACGAAATTATACAGATTGAAAATGTTCGAAGCAGTTACTTATGATCCAGAAAGATACAAACAAGGCTATAAACATCTTCAGATAACAATCTTCCAGTTTATGAGTTTCTCGGTCAGATGTCAAGTAGAGTCTTCACTGCAGAAAGACAACATTTTCTGATTCCAGAGAATTCTCTGAATAGTGGCATCCTTGAATAAAAGAAATTACCTCTCTTGGCTGTAAATATAAATGGGAAAGGGGGTAGCGGGAGGGGGTGGGGGAAGGGAAGGGAAGGGGGAGCTAGTAAAACTGCCAGGCTTATCATTGAGGCTTCATCAGCACAAACATGCAGCTCGCCATTAGATTAATGAAGATCCTCCAGCAATCTAATTTTTTGTTTTTTGTTTTTCGTATTACGTAATAATGTCCATCTTCTCTGCATCTGTTTGACAAATTTAAGCCGACTGTCAGCCGCCAACGACAAGGGCATGATATATATGTCATGCAAATTTAGATCCGCAACGCGCCCACTCAGCATGGTTGATAATTCCTCCATAAATCAGGAGCATTGCTTTGGAGTCATCGGTAGGTTGCGGTAACCTGTCAAGAATGCACATGAAAATGAAAGCTGCTCCTATCACAGAATGTAAAAAAAAAAAAACAAATACAGAAGCACTAATCCCTAAAAATGACGTCACTGAAAGAGGACATCACCCCCCCCCTTCCCCCAATCTCATTATGTCTCCATGTGAACCACATTATGGCATTTCCGATGTGTCCATGGCAACGGTGCTTGTTGACCACTGTTGACTGCGTCTTGCTATATGCTGCTAATCACTGCGTTTTTAGAGTAAAAGTCTCCTTCTGATGGTGGCATTTCACGACATGCAGGGAATCTGCTAGTTTATGGGACAAGTCCAGTACCGTCAGAATTACAGTTACCCGGTGAGGCATCAAGAAAAAAATACCCCTAAAAACTTTCGCGTTGCATCTCTTTTATCCGTGAATGGCTCATACAGTCGGCTTTTCTCAGAAATTATAAATGCAATGAGAACACAACCTAGATGAAAAGATAGAGAATATTAAGCCCTATCCAAAGGTGCCAAAAGGTTAATATTGACTACTATCGCATATGGTCTTTTTCCGCAGAAATAGCTATTAGTGCTTCTGTAGAGTTTTTATTCTGTGCTACCTACCACAATTAGTATACATGTATATTAATATTATATCGAATCTGTGGTTCCTACCAAAGACTTTATCGATCTTCCAGTCTTCCTGAGAAACATTAATTAGATCCAACTTCTTTTATTTGAAAGGGTTTAACAAACACTGTTCCAGCCAGTGCAATGCATGCTGTTGACGAAATTTATTCACTGTGCATGCACTAGATAAAATTAGACAAAATGGATGAATAAATTTTATATTATTATTACGATGTTTGTATCCAGTGAAGTTCATTAGTTTTACTATTGCTGGTGTCTGTTTTGTATGTGTATTGTATGTGTTGGAGGGGATGGATGTGGGCATATTGGGAGGGAGGGGTAATCATGATGACAGATGAAAATGGCAAGATAGGGTTGCTAAGCGGGGCCTGGACGACTATGATTCCCTCCCCTCCCCTCCTCTCCTCACCCGCGATAAAATATTGCAATGAACGCGTTGTGAAATACATTTCCCTCCTCCTTTATTTTGTCTTACACTGTACAGTGTATTAGTAAAAAGTTTACTCATCAACTCTAATTACTCATTTAATGCCTTTAAAAGATGAGAAATTAAAAGAAATAAAAATATATGTATATATATATATTTCACAAGCATTCACAGGATATTCACTGAATGTGGTTGTAAGTCTAATTTCCTCAAGTGTTATGACATTATAAAGGAAGTAAAAATGTATGTATGAGGTGCAGTTACCCTTTCATTGTTTCCCCTATATTTCACAAGCATTCACAGGACATTTGCTGAGCTTAGGTTTGAAATCAAATTTCCTCAAATGTTAAAATAAGATAATAAAAATGTATTTGTGAAGAGCAATTACCCTAACACTGTTTGCCTTTATTTCACAAGCATCCACAGGCTGCTCATTACTCAGTTTTGGAAACCATTTTTCTATGATTGTGGAGAGATTCACCACTGTTCACTTTCTTTATCTGTTTTCTTTGTATCTAGCCAACTTCTCTCATTGCACATAACATATCAGTAAAGTGTCATATCATAAACTACAGTATTAGCTTTCATGCATAATACTGTAAAGACAAGACACAAAAACACACTGTCATACCAAAAAGTAGAAATACTTTATTTAAATATTCAAGATATGGATATAAAGGAATGTTCATTAGATATTCACAACAGGATGATAAACAGTAGTAAAATTAGATTTCTAGTATTCCTGCAAAAAAAACAAAACAAACAAACTGCATACAATATAAATGAAAAAGCCCAGTAGTAACTGTATTTGCCACTTACAGTACATAATGCATTGGTAGACAATTTTTTAAGTAACACACTGGAATGTTGTTAGATTTGGGTCTTCAGAAGGGAGTATAATATATTGCTCTGGTAAATGGCCTGCCATGTTCATAGAAAGGCAATTCCATCAAAAATGTTGCATTTGCAAGTTAGTATAACATACTCAGAGAATCTTTTGCTTCAAGAGGGATGTAGTTTCTAAAATATCTCTTGACTATGAGAACATCACACTATACGTGTACACAAAATATACAATTAAATATGGATGAAAAGGATCCTTGACCTTAATGTTTTATCCATGATTAACAGAATGTGCGCAAAAGTAAAGAATGAGTGTGAACTGAAGATTATCTACAGCATGGTTAATGTAAACCACAAATGCAACATATTGCATGGACTTGCCTAGTTACACAGGCAATTTTCAACAATCTTTTTCAGTAATTAAATAAACATTATACTCCCTTATCAAAGATACAGAGCAAATATAGACTACAAACCATCTGACAACAAACAAACTCTTAAGTACATTGTATGCATATCCACCATTGGAAACTGACTGAACATTTTCTTTCAGTCACAAAATGCTGGGGAATATGAATCATCAAAAAAACAGGTAAGTGAGAAATGTATATGCCTTATATCAAGGGTAAAACACAAATAAACACTGACTAAATTTATTCTAATATAGGTAAACATAATCCTAAAGAGACCCTGTACACTGCATTCTGCTATTCATCTCTTCATTAATCATACCCTCTCTCAATTTACAAGATCAATCACAGATATAATAAGGAAATCTTTAAATATCTATACAAAATACAATTTGAAGCAGCTTCCTTATTGTGACTCTTGATATATTTGATGCTAATTTCAAGAAGCACATCACACCTTCCTCTCAGCACCCTGACTTATTATATAAACTGGTCAAAAAATTTTATCGGCCACACAACACATGCACTGAGAGAAATTACCCAAATGTCTGTGCATCAGCATTAAATTTCAATCACCCCTTCATTACTTTTAAACAGTTTTACAGAAAGCAATTCATTGTGTACAGATAAAACTCATATTACATGAATATGCTCTTGATTTTAAAATTTATTGGGATGTCCTTATTAAGTAGCTAAGTTGAAAATTTGTGTGACCATTTTTTGACATGGATGCAGTCAAAAGTAGCTCATGAAAAACACTAACTATCTCAGGGTGTCTTATGGCAGGGTGTCTTATGGAATCTTAATCTTATGGTGTCTTTAATCTTTCCACTGTGTGCATTTAAACTAACAATAAGGGTGGCTTTATACTCTTCTTTATTTTTGGAGGGTTGAGATTTACTGGAATCTCTTAGTCAATTTCCCAACAGAAAGGTTGTTTCCATATTTTCATGCTTGAGCAACTTCACTACTCTGTAGGAATCTTTTAAACACATTTTTTGTTAGTAAAGTGGAAGATTCTGAGCTGCCACCACCTCATCGTCTCCATCAGGTCTCAAACTTAGTTGCATATTAAGTTCCAGGCCAAACGATACCCTGTGTTTCACAGCCCACCCCACCACCACACCCACAAATTCTATCTAGCTTAAACAAAATGGCTGATTATGTCAGTCTTGCAGGTGATAAGTGAATATTAAGATCCAGTTGGTAAGACACTCAGATATAAGGGTTTAAACATTATGGTAGGGCAGAACATACAAAAATATGGTCACAAAAGTACCCTGGCCCTGACCCTTGTAAGTAACAGTGCTTTGTTCGTGTCATGTTTGGCTGAGGAACTGAAAATTTGATAATGTTATTATATCTCATTCCAAACATGTACCAAAATGCAGTGAGCCCAACCACAGGGAGTCATGCATTAGTGTTAGGTACATGTAGAACTGACTGCACTGGGAGACCTTTTTAGGAACAACTTTGTTCTGAATTCAACTGTCACCTCATCACACCTCAATGTGATCTATTGTAGCAGGCTGTGAAAATGAAGTCATTTGACATTGGCCATACTCTGTTACCAGTAGCGGCCATAGGCTGATAGTAGGTATGCAGTCCTTTGACTGACTTATTTTTCCACTGAATAAAATAAACAACAGAGAGTCAGCAGAACACAACTTCTGTGAGTCACTAACACTCAAAATGCTATATATCACGGAATTTGACTGACTGTTACAATTTTAAATCATTGTTTTTAATTGCCTGACATATCTGGGTTTATAAAGGAGAGGTGAAACCTGTAAATTTATAATCATTCACATACAAATTCATTTTCTTTGTCTTCCGTTCAGCTAAACCAATAGATTAAGAGCATGAAAAGCTGTGTAAAAATAGATTATTGTTTTCGTATGAGTTCAAAAAAGGCAAACTAATGCAGATTTGGATGTAAAAAATACAATGGTCTCTTGCCAGCGATCTTTCAAAAACATGTTAGTTCATATCTTTCAAGCTTGGCACATTGTTTTATTGTATAGTCAAGATGACACTGTACTGACACTTTTGTGTTTGTCAACATAGAGAATTTTCAGTCAAATATTTACATTGTGCAGCTAAAACTTTGCGAACAAAATCTGGAATAGGGTTTACATAATGAAAAATATTTCTGAAAGTTTAACTGTAATCGTCTTTCCATAGTATATGATCATCGCATAGTAGTGGCTTCCTTACTGTCTAATTTCAAGATGATTGAACAACTATTTTTGAGGTATTGGTGGCAAGACAGTCATGACAATAAGAGTGTCATAATTTAGGCCCTTTAGAACAACTTGCAAGATATAATGGTAATCAAATAGAATTTATTGAGGCGTCTGATTGACCGCTGCACTCTGAAACATTTCCTGCCATTGGTCTCATCCATCTTGGTTTATTAATTAACCTGTATAGAATCTCTGAATCAGTGTTTCTGACCTGAAATTAATTTAATACTGTATGACACATGCAATGAATGCCAACAGTAAGGCAAGGCATAAGGTCGAGGTATATGCATTTGGCTGTTCAACTTAACACCAATGTAGTACTGACATCTTCAATTTTCTACATGATAAAACTGTGTACACACAATATATAATTAAGGCATGTATGAAAATGTTAAACATGACAAAGAAAAAGAATATTCTCAAACTGGCATAGATTTCAATATTCAAAATTTGTCACATGTAACAACCTACTATTTGTGGAAGAAAATTGGGGGAAAAAAAAAAAATCACAACTCTTGTTCTTCCAAGGTATCTATACATTTCTCCCTTCTCCAAAACAGACACCTTGTAAGATATGCAAGTTTACAAACCTTCTTGCAACTGTTGGTATAAATATGGCACATGTGCATACAAAGACCAAAACACAAAAGAAAAAAAATAAAAACTGAAGTGAGAGATATATAAAACTGTTTTGTCTTTGCAAAGATGGGGCTCAGGACAAGATGCCAGTACAGTTCAGCAAAATTCATCCAAATGCTATATTAATAACATCTTGCCC
>JAWQUT010000006.1:2948014-2971836 GCA_033807755.1 Ellobium chinense
CCCCCCCCCCAATAAGAGTTTTACTAACCTAAAGGAACAGTATAGCTATTCTTTCTTCACAAATGCATGCATACAATGTTTGGCAATTTGAATAGGGAGAGCATGAATTGAGCTCATTTCTGCACATCCCTCCTCACATTCTAAGTATATTGTATTAATCAAGAAAAGTGGCCACAGAATTATCATATAATGAGAATCAATCTTATCCATTTTCATAAACAGAATCATTCAGGTTTTCAATATATGTCATTAAGGAAAAGAAAAGGACAACAGAGATTCTGTGACTGTTATGGCTACCAATAAATGCCTGAAATTTTATGGCACAAAAGTTAACTGGAATGTGAAAATGGAATGCATTTTCAACAAATGATTATTATTCCTCGTACAGCAACTAGTGCTTTCAGGTGACTCTTATCACAAATTAAGTACGTTATGAAAAACAGAATATTTTCAAACTGAATACATGCTCATTATACTTCTTTTTTTTTTTTGTTTTCAGTGCCATCTGCATGAAGCAACAAAATCTCATAATTATATTGATGCGTAGGCTTCAAAGTTGCATAGAGTCAAACTGCTTCAAATGAAAGGCTGTAAAGTGTAAATAATAGAAACTGAAACAGTCCTTTCACCTAAAGGATTTCAAACAAATTTTTCACATCTTGAAAAAAAACAACAAATCTTATCTAAATACCAGGTACGTCAGAGCATATTCATCACAATTAGAAATAGTTTGAGAATGTACTCAGTCACATTTAAAACCACTGATATTTTTGTAAAAAGCAATTTGTGTTTCAGAAGAGATCAATTTATACAAGATATAAGAAGTAGAAAAAGATCAGAGATTGAAGAGTGTGTCAAGGCCATTTTTTTCCTGCTTCAGTGGGAGGCAGAGACAATTTCACCTAAATGCTGCAAATTCTGCAAACACCAGTTTTATCACAAACATTTGCAAAATGTTCCTAGATACAACATAAAGCACCATTCTATCTGGAATGTTACCCATAATGAGTAGGTTGTGCCCATTTATTGAAAGTTTTCTTTAGCCCTGTCTCAAACCATTCCTGTGTCACATATTTCGGTCCCTAGATAAAATATAACAACAAAAGTTATGTCTGCTCACAGCTTGCTGATGCATAGACACATTACACAAGACACAGGTCATGGGCAAAATGAAGAAAAAAATGTGGTATGACTGAGTTTGACAATAACCACATACCCATGCCACCAGAATGGTTCTCTTCATATTAAGGTTTCTGTAAAACATGCTGACAGACTTGGATCATCTGTGCTCTACGATCTCCCTTTCTATATAGAGATTCTCATAATCTGATGTTGAATATCTTTAATGTTGAGAGAAACATTCAATCAGATTGCCATTATAACTTGGTGACAAAAAAAGAGATAAGTAAAGTGTTTGAACAGATCAATCTGGATGGAAATAAAGAGACAACAGGTGCTAAAATGTCCATTACATTCACGCACTAATTCTTGCAGCATCCTTTTCCAAAAATCATATTTATGAGTGAAGAGCATTTTTCCAACACTCAAAGACTGCAGTTTAAAGAATTAATTAGCATTGTACTCAGAGAGTTGTCAGAAAGTACAATCAGTAATTCATTCAAACCAAAATGGATCTTGAAATCTGAATTCTTTCAACAGTTATGTTATTTAAGAATAAATAAAATATATCATTATTTCCCTTTATTTCAAAAATTGTCTGAAGATGCATATGGTGTCTTGGAAAAACACTCTTCAGTTATTTCTCAGTGTCAAAAACTGCTGGCTTAATGTTGCTGCAATCACTGATAATGGTAGGGAAAAATAACTGTTACACTGAAGTAGCAAAATTTCAACCGGCACATCAAATTTTTCATAAAAAGGGAACTCAGTATGATTTTGCCAATATTTCACATAATAGTAAGCAGCTAATCCTACAAATCATTCATTTCTGCTCCTTTAACAGCTGTGAACCTTCGAAGTTGTATTGCTTTAAGATGCAACCAAATAAGTCAATATGTAACCCAAATACAAGACAAAATAAAATGTAACAGAGTGCTGAGAGAGACAAAGTCTGTATAAATATCTCAAGACTCTGGATTGTAAAGAAAATGTGCGACTACAACATCATGTTGCATGTCATGATCGATTCCGACAGGTCATTCTCGGAAATCATATCTAATGTAATCACTGATCCATGAAGTGGAGACAACATAAAAATCGGAGTAAACTATCCACAAAGGCGGAGAACGGAGAAAAAGGAACAAGAACTGGAAGTGCATGATCAAGTCTGTCATTTTGCTCTTGGGCAACAGATAAGATATTCAAATCAACAGTGGGAAAGACAAGGGAAAAAAGTCTTAATAATAATGTTATCACATCTCATTCCTTGTTAGCACAGGGCAAACATGTTATGTTATGATCTGCACTGTCTAATGACAAACACAGTAAGACTAAGCACATGTACATTGAGGGTGGTAGTCTAAAACAACTACCTACCATCAGCTTGAGCTCCTCATAGGGTCTGACAGCGAAGTGTGCAGTTGGGAGTAAGGCACTGTTTAAGAATATCACCCACAAGGCTTTAACAGGAAACTGATTCGACTATTCAATAATGAATTAATTTTCTAAAAACCATTACGTCGCTACAGTGTATATGAACACTCTTTATATTACACAAAAGATGCATAACTACAGGCACCAGGTTGACACTCCATGAACATATAATACAGCGAAGTGCAGTAACACAGGTATAACCACATATATATATGTATGTATAATCTCAAGCACGTTTTCTAGCCCCTTCTATGCCTTACCCTTTTGTCATTGCTGCAAGTGCAGCAGGTCACTTTACAAGATTCATAAAGGTTATGTACAAAGAGCATTTTCACTAGGGCTGTGCCTTAGTCATTATTGATAATGAACACTCTCAATACTGGCCACATCACACATACTCACTTCCAAAGACTGGATAAGTAGAAACAGCTATTCAATTTCACTTTAATGTATTACATTTCATTACTACACTCTTGTAACACCTTTAATTGCTTTGAAAATAAACAGAGGTAGAATGAAAACAAATCCAAAAATAAAACACAGCCAAATTTCAGAATAATAACCTTGTTAAAGATTATCCCATTTTATTTCCATTTTTACTTTTCAGCACAGCTTGTTTCCCCACCTTGGACCTCTGAAGCAGAATAAACTTTGAGCCATCGTGACAGCAGAGTATTGATAATGACTATCAATGAGAGTGGCACTGAGAGTATTCATGCTAGCAGATATTGAAAGGATCATCTAAGGCACAGCCGTTACTTTCACTTGAACACTTTCTTCTATTCCATCACGCAAATTTATCACATCCTTTCACACCTACTGAATACAACCTCAGTATGATACATTAAACTTTAGCCACCTAAGAATCTACACATAGTAGCCTTGTATAACTAATCTATCGTGACTGATTTTTTTGAGAATCAACATTTTGCCATCACTCAAAGACATTTCCTTTTCACAGAAGAATATGCTGGATCACATTAAGGATCAAATCCATGACCATCTAAATGCCAGGAATATTTATCGTGAAAGATACCTTGATATACAGAAAGATTAACAAATCTGTCCATGACTTTTTCAGACTTCAATATGGTCTTGTGTTTTTCCAAAAATGATGCAATCTACATCATCACAAAACAACTTTATGTCACTTTATCAGATTTCAAAATGTGTTCAGTCTGGTTGATACATGGCAAATAATTCCAAATAACATTATGAACCAGCAGATTTTCCATTATTTTTCCAAGAGAACCCTGCTCTTTCATGTATTTTCCAGAGCTGGAAATGCCAATGGCAATCTGTCATACTCTTTCTTTTCCAGGTCTGCGGACTGTTAGTGGACTGTATCCAGAAGTGAGATTCACATATGCAAAGTTTTTCATGCCTCCATTCATATCATCACTCACAGCTCAACATAACCAGCAGAGATAACCCAGTCTGAACACAAAGACTCAGTCTTTAAATTATCATCTTTCTTTTTCATTTCACTTTCTGAGATACAGCTTGATAATGCTTCAACGCTCCTCTTCTCATATCCCTGCCTTGATACCACACCTCCTCCATTTCCTAACTAGCTCTTTCTAAATCATTTATGGATATCACAATATGTACAGAAAAGATCTTTCTACTTGGCACAACCAAATCACATTAATTCCAGTAATCTTAAACACAGTCATATCTTTCACTGAATGGTCAGTAAATTATCACATACTTGACCAAAGCTGCCAGTACCAGTTTTAATGAACATCCTCATCAATGCCATTATGATATACGCTCCATTTGACAGCTGAAGTCACCTGGGAGTGCAAAACAAACTCATCATAGTGGGAGTAGCCCAGAGCTAAACTTATTGAAGAGGGTAGCATTAGAAGGGGTCAAAATCCACATTAAGGTCAAACCAAGATATTTATGAGTATACCATCAGGCGCTCTGTTGTGTTGTATAACTTTTCATACAGTATGCAGTTCATACTGTGTATATGTGAAAAATTTTATCCAACAAATTTAGTTTAGGGTTCATGACTATATCAGAAGTAGAAGGAGGTGGATATCATGTTTTCTCCAGTCTAGCCTAGTATGACCTAGACCTCTTCTTTTCTAACCTCTTAAACTGAAATCAGTCGTTAAGTTTGCACATATCACGTACTCTCACTATGTAATCAATGTTGTACTGATTCTGTGGCTTAGCTTGTGCCCTACACCTGACTTTTATTTCTGCTGCTCATTTGTCCCTGATACGAGATATTAGAGAGCTCCTTTTTTCAAATTTGATTCTCTTATAGATTATTATGGCAGAACCAGGTGTTTTGATCACGTTGCATGTTATGAACTAGAATCAGATTTTGACTTTTAATGTCCAGTTCGTAACATGCAATATGATCGTAACACTAGAAAATGCCACTTGCATGCATATCTCTGCCATAACAATCTCATAAAAGATCTGAACTTAAAAAATAAAGCTGTCTAACAGGTTAGCTCTCTTAACTACAATGTCAGTCCACAAATATTGGCATTTAATACAACAACATGTTGGCAGCTAACAAGCTGATAAGGACACCCATGTGTTTCGCTGTGCATTCTGTATGTAAAGACCTGAATCGACTGGCAGCAGCAAGAAGTGCTCCTCAATGAACTTGCATAATTTAATACACAACTAAAAAAGCCATTACTGGATATTGTCCCTCTTCACAGGATGGCAAGATGAATCAGTGTAAACCTCACTGTGTGACTGGAGATACCATCTGTATCCCTTACTGATGAATTCATCATCCTCAAGGGTATGCTGGGCTGGCTGTCTACTTCAATAGTCACAGCAAAGAAACTACATCCAATGAGCTCTAAGTCCTTTTCTAGCAAAACTGCTCCATGCTTCGGAGTTCAATGATATGATACAAAGCATCTTTCACATCAGGATCCATGTGACCCTGAAAAACACATTACAAAGACCAGATATTATTAAATCAAGAATAGAATATCTTATTGATCTCTGCAAAATAGGTTTGAAGCCCAGATGAAAAGAACAGTCAAGCAGCATTCCATGAACCATTATGGATGCCACAGCTTGGTGGCTTAACAGGCCTATCTTTTGAGATCATGCCCTTACTCTTATGGCCTACACAGATGATGAGGAAGCAGAACTGGGTTCTGGTCCCTTGTAGGTCATAAGAGACACGAAAACCCTTGTGACGCTATGACAGATTTTATTCTACCGTCCGCTTACTATGCTTGAATGAGGCACTAGAATGTATAGGCATCTCTTGCTGAGTGCTGGGCAGTCGAAATTTGCAGCCTAGTGTCAAATGATCGGCCAGCAGACACTATGTGTAATGGTCATTATCCGTAACAATGGTCACGCAGCCAATGGGGCANGGGGGGGGGGGGGGGGGGGGGGGGGCGCCGGACCCAAGGCGCTTCACCCTACATGAGTCAAATTTGGCCAGACAGGAATGGAAAAGCAATCTTCCTACAGTCATATAATGGTTCCTGTTCTTCAGGTACTTATACATATGCAACAAGTGCAATACTGACTTCTGTACATCTCTGTATACATGTAGAGTGGTGGAACTTTCAATAAGTATTTATATATGGATGACATTGACAAAAAGTACAGGTTCTGTAGTTGTGCGTGCATATATAATACTGGTAATACCCATATTTGAAAGTGTATGTACATGTACAAAATCTGCTGGCCCTTTCCACTGTTATGTACAAAATGAACACCCGATTTCAGCACCCAGATGTGGTTCATTAATAATAACACTTTCTAATGAGAATAAGGTGGCCTTGTGATGTGCAGCATATATAAAGCTCTAGCCTCAAACCAACAACTTTTCAAAGGCTGCCTCCTTGTAGCAGTCTGTCCATTCCGCATAAATATTTACCTGAACTGCACTAAGAAGGTGAGTCCTGTAGGTGCTCACAGTCTCCTGATGCCTTTTCTCCCAGTCCTGTGAAAAAACAATCATAAGCCAAGTTTGAGACCAGACATGAGCAATCCTCACTATGACCTGAAACCTAGGCATCAATCTAACACACATTCTCTATGAAGGTAAATTTGTTTTCAATTTTCACTTCATTAAAACAGTCACCTAGGTTATACAATCACAAATATGATGCATATTACAATAATAATAATAGAAAATAATAATAATGTATGTACTAGGTATTTACGAGGCTTATATCCAGGCTAATCACCCTTAAATGACTTCACACTAGCTTATTACCTAAGCAGACCAAATCATTCTAGATGACTTTTTCAACTTCCAGGGGATCATATGGTGCCGCTGGCATTTACAGGCACTGGTCACTAGTATTCAGACAATACTGCTCACTGTCTGCAGACGGGCATCCATTTTACAGACAAGTGATTGGGGGAAAATGTGAAAAAGATGCTTTCTCAAGGCACTTTCAACATGGTCAGGAATCTAACCCAATACTGAGCGCCCCCAAAAAGAGATTTGCACCCGAGATCTTAAGATCTTGAGTCCAATGCTGTAACCATTTGGCCATGCTCCTCCAAATATTGCCACTGAGCTATGATGAAACACACTTACTTATCAGTGACTCAATTTGTCTCTCTATGCCCTATTCTTATGATTAAAATAATATCTTATAGATCCCACACTCGTAGCCAGGATACATTGGCATTTTAAGGTACACATGTTCCTTCCTAACAATAAACTGGTATGGGAAAATTTAATGAATACATTCCTGCCTGCTTCAAAGTTCAGATTTAAGTGACTGCACCACAGTTTATTGACTGACATTTAAAATATCACCACATCTATGGATGCATTAGCAAATACCCGCTGTTTTGGGTAAATTACAATATTAACATTATAACTTTCATTTACGTGAGTTAATAGGAACACCAACTTGTTCAAATGCTGTTCATTATGAATCAGTTAAAAACCACCTACAGGCAAGTATTATACCTGCGAAGTTCAATATTTATAAGAAAACTGTACATGCGGGCTTCCATCTATTCACATAACAATTGATTATACACTCTTTTCCAACGTGTCAGAGAGATTCTATACTTCTATTCACATTTGTAATGATACACAAATACAATCTAAAGCGCATGTAAATAAGGTAAACATATAAAAGGTTGCCACTTATTTTTTCATGAAATTCTCTTTAACACTCTGCAATTCATAGAGATTGCATCATTTAGTTGACACAAATCTATAAAAGTAGCAATTTACAAAGAGCAAAGGTAGTTTTGTTCAGCAAAGACTTGCATTCATAAATAATTAAAGGATGCAAAAGGGAGCTCTGAACCAGGCATTTATGATTTGCAAATATGACTGCAAAATGACACAACAGATTGTACATTTTCTGTCCAAACAGTTCTTTGTGATTTGAGAATTTTCTGAAGAGTGGCATTTCTGATCATGTGAACTGATATGACACTACAACATAGCAAAATAAAAAGCAACTTGTTGTACCAGGATGATAAACATAATACACTGAGCTTAAGACCACAAAACAGCATGGTAGTGTTTTTCAGTAATTATGGCTGCAAATAAAACTAAATACCCATACCAAGACTACGAAGGTACTCATAGTTTACATTTATGTCAGATAAGAGCACAGAAATAAGGAATATCTTCCACATAGTAGTTACCAACATGTTAGAATAGATAGCATCCCAAGCTGGCCAGTGGAGAGAAAGATGCATATTATCATTCAAGAGTACATCACTCAGCTGCAATCTTTTGAGGCAACCATACTGTCACTCTACAAGCAAATGTAATACTAATATACTGTGACTAGGGTTGAATCACAAGTTTAACAAATTTATTAATCATGCCCAAAATGTACTGGATGGTATATGGGCAGTTAACCACATCTCAGCCACCCTAAAAAAAAGGACAGTTCAGCAGCAAGTATGCAAAGTGTTGATATTAAGATGCGATGACAATTTACTGATCAATATATTATTTTAAAGGGACACTGTTATCAAAATGATATTTCATGACCAAAAGTCCCTCGAATAGACTTCTTCCAATGAATCAGAGATCCTATTAGTAAAATTCTACAAAGAAGCACTGCAGTTTCTGCAACAATCAGTGAGCTTGCTGGGCCCAATGACCGTCCCGATCAAGTATAATAGATGTCTCACTGAAGAAAAGAATCTTTCAAATTCCATAAGCTTGTTTCGCTATGCAGATAGGTATTAGAACAAATTCCAGGACAGTTGTCTGCACTGAGCTAAACCCCACCTGTCCATGATCAGGGGTGCCACTCACTTTACATAAAATTCTCTGGAATTTTATATATGGCATTCAATTGCAATAGACCTATTTTGGTTGCATTATACTCACTCAAAAACATCTGATCTCAAGAAATAATTTGCAAATGCATATATAAATAAATAAATGCTGCTTTCACACAGAAAGAAAATGATCACAGCAAACTTTAAAAAAAAAACAAAAAAAAAAGAGAACACATGTTAGAGTTTAATTTCTTAGAGTGAAGTTAAATAACCTTCTCTGAAAGACAGTGGTCTCTAATTTCAAAAAGTTCTCTGAAAAGTGGCATCTCTGCACAATGTTAATGGTCCACTATATACCACCATACCTCTAGCTCATTATTAAGGCTGGTAATCTGTTTCTTGAGGTCCATAATCTCTTGCTGATGCTCCCTGAGCTCATCTTCTCTCTTGTTGCTACTGTCATCATTCAACTTGACGCCCTTCTCCACCTGCTCATGGGATGCTGCTGCAGCTCTGGCTCTGGCCTGTGCCAGGTTCTTTTCAAGGTCTTTCACCTAAACGGTAGATGTGCAAGATAAAATAAGTTTCTAATTTCAGATCCTTTTACCGACAATTATTTTTAACACCTGAAAAACCAATTTCATAACGAAAGAGCATCGTGGTATAACTGAGCTTGTGTGATTTATGATGCAAGGAAAAGGGCTTCAGTGACCTGTGTTTGGCTTTAGCTCGGAGTCATTCCCCTTACCCAAGAAGTAGAAGCTGGTGAAAGAAAAAAATGACATTGTTTATGTTTCAACACCTATTTTGTCAGACAATATATTCTTTTGTTTTCATTAAAAGTCATGGTCATTTAAATTCAAAGTTAGATAAAGTCTTCTTCTTTCTTATTGCCTCAGGATAATTTACTTGACACATCTGCCTTTACAGTTGAATTAAAAGAGTCACACAGAAGGGTTATCATATGTCTGGATAACACTGGCAAGACATTCAACCTGCTGCCCCAGACATTATTAGCAGCCACTGAGAAGGGCATACCACCAACAGAAAGTTCAGTAAGTATAAGATTATGGTGACCACAAGCACTGACCATAAGTTTTTGGCAGCCACAAGCGCAGTGGGTGCAAATATTCTGGCTTTGTGTTAGGTGATTGTGTGCTCTGACTCGGACATGTAAAGGCATTACATCATGCTAACATAACTTAAGACTTGTTTTCATCAAATAATACAGTACCATTTGGTTTACGGCAGTTTAAGAGTCAGTTGAGTAAAGCTTAAATAACAGTAAAGTACAATACAGTAAAAGTAAATTGGTCCCACCTGCTATACAAATGGTTTAAAAAAATCAGTAAATAGTGGACTATTTTGTACTTAAGTACAAACCATGAACCATGAACGATATAGGAGATCTTTTCTGCCATAGATTTATGTCATGATTTCAGTGTATATAGTTAAGTGTGTATCCATGACATGTGCAACCTAAATCTACATACACATCGTTCACATGTAGATCAAATATTGTAAGATAGGGTAAATGTGTCATGTTAAATTTAATGTGTAATTATGTAATAAATATCAAATGTGACAGCAAATTTTCCATGGAGGAAACATAAACTTCCCTCTTATCTCTGCTTGAAAGGCATTCCACTTGTGCAATAGATCGAATCACTTTAGCAGGATGGTTCAGTTTGATCCCAAATAACCCCACAGCTTTTACACTATATCACATCAACTGAAGGGAAGACATGCTGAATCGAGGATGCTTGAAATCATGACACATAATGACTTCAAGGAATGGCTATAGGCTTGGCAGCAACACTGAGATCATTGTGTTGACTTCCACTGAAACTAGTTTAAACTTAATGGAGAAATGTGACACATATCGTATGCCTATACCTTTTCCATGCATAATCCAGCTTCTTTTGGATCACATCTTGTATTTGTAGTGATCCAAAAGTCCATAATCTCCAGCTTGTTAGAAATATCAAAGTACAGCTGGAGTAAGAAACCACTCATGTAGTTCCTTATGTCGCTGATATGTCTTTTCTGTGCTGCAGACCTAGTCTAGCAACACTGATTGATACCACTTCAAAAACTTGCCACATAGCAATTACCTTGCTAAAGATAAGCTATGATATATATTTCCACACCATTACCTGCAAAGGGGAGGTGTTCCCACAACAAGAATCATTGCACTAAGACATTCGTTCCACAGCACTTTTTAATATATAAAGCTAACAGTGCAAGACTTGCAACAAACCTTGTCATTTAAAGAGACATTGTGTCTTGACAGTCCAGTTATTATTTCATCCAATCGCGCATTGTCATTTTCCATCTTCTGCAGCATTTCCTGGACAGATGCACTCTCATACCCTGCTGCACCATTCTCTGCACCAACTCCATTGCTGTGCTGAACCTGCTGCTCCAGGGCTTGTTTCTCCTTCAGTAACTCAGCAAAGTCCAGTTCAAGCTGACGGGTGAGAGAGATCCAGAGTAACATTATCGTAATCAACTGGTATGCACTCCTGCTTCATGGACACAAAACTGGATGACTAAAACAAAAGGTTTACCCATTCATATGGTGTTTTGATACTTTTACATTGCATGACATCTTCAGTAAAATGGTGATGAATTTTGCGTTCAGGAATTTTAATCTCATTCTTATAAAGGACCAAACAGGTGAAGCACTTCGTATTTGCCTACATATTATTAATGAAACTCCACACACCTGTTGAGTATATGTTAAGCCTTCTCCTGTCTTTTTATTTATGGATGATGGTACTGGAAGAATTTTATGGACTGCAGATACAGTGTTTATCAAGGCAGAAATAAACATCCATGTCCTCAGCCTATTCTACTAATATTCATGTAAATAAAGCGCAAAGAAAAAGATATTATGCTGATGAGCTAAGCAATCTTTGCTTCACTTCAAATCCATATTCCATTAAAAATTCGGAATAATCACTCGTCTTTTTATCCTAGAGGTACAGTCTAGATGTTCCCAGGACTAGCAAGATTATGCACAAGTGACAGATCCATAAATGTGCTCTGCTCTTCCTCCAAGAAACCTCACAGAGCCCACCTCCTAATAGAATTGGTCTAATGATGGTTGATCAGTAGTCTTATCTTCCCATTTTGCCCTGTTGTTCTGGAGGTAAAGTTTAGGATCCTCCACAAGTCAAATCTTTGCAAGATGAGCATATTTTTCACATGAACGAAAACTGTTAGGGAAAGGGACAGGATGTGTATATATATAGTCTAAGACAGATGGATTTCATCTTTTTGTTTTTTGTAAAGCTTACCTGATTATAGTCAAGCTGTAAAGCCTCATGTTGGGAACAAATTGGTTCCACTTCCTCTAAGTCTGCAGCAATCTGGTCTCTCTCCATGACAATCTGGTCTCTATCGACTGTCAGCCGCTGAACAGAATCACTCAGACTTTGGACTTCCTCGAGAAGAATGCTGTGATCATGCTACAAAGAAGGAAAAAAGGCATGGCTCAAATTCTGATCTATAACATGCTTATCAACTGATTCTAATTCTTCCATGCTGCATGTAGGAATTAAAGGCGAGAATTTAGGATCATCACTGGAAGAACATTTTGTATTCATAAGATGTAAGATTTGATCCTTTTATGGCTTTGAGATTACCTCATGATTTCTTAACCATTCCGGGGAGAATTCTATTTGTCATCCCCTATCTCCTTGACCAGAAGAATGAATTAACCCTTTAATCACCGTTCCTGGCACCCTTAGTGTTATTCTAAATACCATGTCAAAGGGCACAATTCTGTCAAAATTAATACTGACCTTATACACAATTGAATTTTGTTTATAATATTCACCACTATAAAGCTAATACTGGGTAATTCGATGAACTTGAGGACATGTGATGGCTCGCAATCTGGTACATAGAGGGTTAAATGCACATTTGGATCTATCCCCTATGTGCTGAACATGCTAGTCACAGGAACACCTAACAACTAAACCTGAAGTAAGCTTGATACACTGAATCCACAGCCATATCCCATATTGGAATTTGGTAGTCTCTTGTGGCAAGCTGGGCTCTAAATAACATAACTGAAAATCTAACTGTCACATGCATAAATATTAACTACCTCATTTCCCAGCTCACTCTTTAGTACCATTTCTAAAAGACTGGTTGAAGCTCATATATATGTCCAGTTAGAATGAGTGTTATGAGTGTTATGAGTGTTTTTAATTATTGTATTGTAAAGACACACACAGGATGGGCCACTGACCTAACCATCTTATAATACTGGTCATACCTGTAGTCTCTGTGAAGTGGCTTCAAAGTCTGTACATCTTTGCTGCAGGGCATCCCTCTCCTCTAGAAGCCTGGCCACCTCCCCAACCTTGCTGGCAACACCGACACTGCGCTTCAACTCCTCATTCTCTGCTTGGGCTGCCTGGTACTTCTCCTGCATCTTTTCCAGCTCATGAACAATCTTCTTCAGGTTCTCATGCAGGTCATTGTTGTCCGTGAGCAAGAACTCATTTTCGTTCACAACTTCTGCTTTCTCTTTCAACACAACCTCAAGTTCATAATGTATAGAATCCTTCTCACTCTGAGAATGTAGGTGGAAATAATACAGCATTAAAATACCAAAGTAATGTAATGTAGTCTTAAATGCACTGCCAATGCTCTACATTGTTTTGAACATCTTCCTTGTATCAGCTCCCTTCTTCTCTAACACCAAGTGTTTACAGTTATATAAAGCCAAGTCCGATTCTTAGAACACTCAATTTCAAAACAGAACTGAAAAATAAAACAAGTTTATGAGTTCACAAGTTCTGTTGGTTTTTTTTTTTTTTTGGTAATGTGAATGTTAATGTTCACTTATTTCGCGTAGACTGAATGTTGAGAGTGAATAATAAAACACTGTGCCATGTCATCTCCCCATCATTTGCATTATGGTCTGAACTTTGAAAAATTAAACTTAAGACAATTTAAATTCAATACAGGCAAAGGATAAAACTTAACAGTATGAAAATGAATTTCAAGACAGATCATTTACAGTATGCTTCATATATAAAAGTGACATGTCAATCTTTTTTCACACTTTTTTCCCAAGCTTCAACATAAAAACAGGTTTCCTGAGCCTGTGTATAACAACTTACAGCTAAATGATCATAGTCTGCTTGGAGATTGTCTCCTGCCTTGAGTATGGCATCAAATGTTGTTCTGAGTTTCTCCAGTTCATCTGTTAAGAGACCACAGTGGGTTTTCAGCTGCTGGTTCTGAGCTTGCAAGAACTCTTCTTTTGTCATGTCACGCCCTTCCACAAATCCATCGTCATCAAATTTCACATCCTGCAAGATTCCAAATCACAATCACAATCAATAACATTGTTCCAGCTCATATAACATGTAATGCTCAATTATAAGCCCTCACACAAGCATCTTTAATTCTCAACTCCTGAAAGTACACAGAGCAACTGTTAATTTTCTTATTCAAGGACAGATCACTTGCATTCAAACAACTTTATTGCATAAAACAATTTACAATTAAGCATTTTACAGCTTGGTAAGTATTGGAATACACAACACAAACCCTTATAACAGAGATCCCTTCACAGCCAGAGAGAAAATAAATGACTGGCACCATAACTGCATCCTCCGCCTGTGTTTTAGATATCTATGGACGTTTGCATGTTTTGTTGTTTTGTGTTTTTTTAAACAATTTAAAGTGCTTATTCAATGAGCAGGACTTAATAATATGAAATCCTGTTTAAACAAATTTGTTATGCATGACTTCTTAGACACACAGGATGCATTTCATCACCACCTGAAAGTAAGACAAATCCTTATAGAAAGTTACTTAGAGACAACTGTGGTAATACAAATTCTGAATTTTCAATTATGAGCTGCATGCTGCATTCATAATTATGTACTGCTCATTTCACGCATAGTCTTTTAACTCTTTCACTAATGGGTCAGATTCCATGGCTGGACCAGCCCAATTTTCCACCCAAATTTAACTCGACCTTAACAATAACTCAGCTACTCTCCACCTCCCTGAACACAAATATACAGAGTGTTATTCATCCAAATAAAGAATTGAACAGAGAATAATATATAAACATGGTATGGAAGTAGTAGACTGATTTATATGGCCTATTTTAGGAGCCGGATAATCCGGCTTAAGGTCCGAATGGGACAATTTTCTGAGCTGGAAAATCCGCCTCACGGTAGCAAAAGAGTTAAGAGAAACTGTGGCAGGTGAAAGACAGCTGGAATCATCAGCTTGATTTACAGAAGATTACAACAACTGGGAGGAAACTCATCTTGTAACCAATATGGTCACAACAGACAGGTGGTCATGTTATACAGGTTGATTGTCTTAATCAGAATCTAGAAAAGACATTTTCCCTTCAATTTTCAATATAGTACACCAAAAGTTTAAATCATATAATGTAGAATTACGATATAAAGTGTAGCCTTTGATGAATGGAAAAAGTTTACTTACTACTGAGATGTACTTAATATCAAGGCTGAATAATTAAAAAAACTAATCAGAATGAATGAAATTCATACTTGATAACAAGGTTTACATGTTAATCCAGTACTTAATATCAAAGTTAGACTATATATTCAAACTAGGTAGAAACCTCACTTAAACAATATGGTTGGACGTAAAACCCTTCAGGAAGTTTCAGATTACCTAACCGACAGTTGTCTTACACTGTGTCTTCCTTCAGATTTATACTATTTGGGACCTAAGAAAGAGTGCTCATGCTCACATTACAAAAGTAGTTGTCACATTAAGGTCAACTATCAAGGAAATATGGCCCATTGTCCCTGAAACCTGCTCACCCCGGCATGTGGTCATTATAGACATGTGGTACCCAGACTAGGGTTTGGCTGCATTTGTAATGCTTGGAATCACTGAAGAAAGCCAAATAAGTGGACCTAGTATAACTAATGCAGAAGAGGCTAATGTGTTACCTCTTCAAAATTCCTGCTCCCAGCGAGAATTGCATCCAATCTCTGAGCATCTGATGGCTCATTTCTCCTGGCCTCCTCTAATTCTGCTTCAAGTGTTGTTACTTGTTGTCTGAGAGATTCTAATTCTGAGGCCATTGCTTTGTTTCTATGGTGAAGTTCTTCCTGGTCAACAGCGCCAACCAGCTGATGTTTTTCTGATTCTTCTTTCAACTGCAGAATGTTTGAAACAAATGGAAATATCTTAATTTCTTCTCTGCTGTAATGAAACGCAGGAAATATGGAAACAAACATCAATTTACAACCATCTACAACAACTTAAAACAGTGAAAGGCAAAAAAAGATAACTCTACCCTTTACAGTTCAGTTAAACTCCTCAAAATTTGCTAAAGCATGAAAATGCAACACCATCACAATACAAAATATGTCCTGGAATGCAGAAAAAGAAGAACTCACAAAGTTAGATAAACACTGTGGCATCTTACAATGTAGAGGACTGTTCATGGGCACAATCATACAGAATGAGGAGTCCAGAGAACTGTCTGGATCTTAACAAGAGAAAATGAAAAAATCTACACCATCTTTCTGACCTTTGTTATTTCTGCTTGAAGCTGTGCCTTTTCAAACAAAAGGACTCTGACTTGTTCCTGCTGGCCATCTTTGTCCTTCCCACCATCAGTGGCGATCTGTGGGAAGCCATTGGGGAGATTCTGGAATGAAAGAAAAAAGGCACATTCTGGGTTTACACCTATAAAAATTATGCCTCAAAACAGATATCCATAATAGACATATACAGACATGAAAGAGAAGCTCATAATATGATGACAATCTAAGAGATTGATTGAGTAATCAAATGTGGATACAGAGGTATATCACTAAGCCTCTGATAATGTTACTGCTATCAGTGCTAAACACTGTTTCACTGTTTTTAGTACAAAAATCTTTACAAACACCATCCAACATCCTCGCAATCAAAATTCAAATGTAGGTTCAACATCTTCAGCTGGTTAGATTTAATGTACAGACCTGTCCAAAACCTTCAGCTAAACACAGCGACTCAAAAAAAATAAAAGTGTTCATCATTAAGTAGTTAGTTATTCTAAAATCTCTCAAGATCAAAGTATTCTCATGTGTGATAGTGAAGGACACACTGATCTTCTGAAAAGGTTGGGTCGCCAATTCAAGATAAAGTTGTGTGTACCATAAAAAAAAACAAAAAAACAATGACAGGATAGCATCAAATGAGAATTAAAGTTTTTGATCTTACCAGTGCCTCCTTTAGCTGTTCATTTTCCTGTCTTAATGCGATTATCTGGCTCCTCAACATGGCCTCATTAAGCCTTGGCTTGTTGTCCAGCTTTTTGGCTGCTGTGTACCAAAAAGAACAAAAGATTTAAACCACGTTCTTCTCTCAAATCAGTGAAAAGATTTCTGAAACCCTTATGACCCACACTGTATCCATTTAAAGCCATCAGACTAATTGAACTAATAATTTCTCAGCACGTGGAGTCCAAAAAAAAATCATACAAAGATATAAAACAGCCTGTAGGAGTCATCAGATACAGATAGTAAATCTACACATGGGTAAATGACATCAAATATGGTCTAACTACGCCGAATACACATGCCATGTTTCAATGGTTGATTTTCAAACAACCTCATCAATTTAGCAACTATGGTTCAAAGCAATACCGGAATTTCCGAATTTCCACTTTACATCTTCATTAGAGTGCTATTATAACTGGGTATGTGTTCCATGGACATTGTTTAAATAAGGGTTCTTTCATGTAGGGGATCATTTCATGCACCTAGCATTTATCTGAAAAGACATTAAAGCACCTCAAAAAATATATTGTGTGAATTTAGACGCACTTTCAGTAATTAATCTAAATCATGCCTTTGTATCAATAAATCATTTATTCACTGCCTCCAAAAAATATGCCAACAGAGAGTGTGATACTCTTAGGCAAAATGGGTATATCAAATGTACAGTAGATCACATTATGCTTTGATGCACAAGGAATAAAGTATTCATTTTCTTCAGATATCATTGCCTATATGCATAATTCTATATCTGCCTCAAATTTCTTTGTTAGCAGTAAGGTTACTGCAAGGAGGTGACAACTTATTTATTTGTCTCTCTAAACTGTCTCCCTTATCCTCCTTATGGGACATAGAAGCCATGAAGAAGTTCCTTTAATAAGGTAAGAAGGTGTAGACTCAAGGAGTGGGGGTGAAGAGGAGAGAGGGGTGAAGGTGTGAGTAGAACTACCCTTGAGTGTAGATGCATTTCTCTGCCTCAGTGCCTGTTTCATACCATATCATTTTCGCACAATTTTTGTTTCATTTCATCACTCAAATGCTCTTTTCCAGTTCTATACACTGTTTATAGTCATTCAAACAACTGTTTTCACAATACATAAGACCATTAATCATATCTCAAAGTCAGCAAGATTCCGTCAGTTTTTGGCTTCTCCTGTACAATAATCCAAGATCATCTTATGCAAAATTGGCTCACAGGCAACGACTTCCAATTACTTCTAGCAATAATCTTAGCATACCTGATATATCTTCAACTTCACTCTCCTGCCAAGAATCCACGATCTCTTTCTTTTGTGTGTTGTCAATATTGGGGTTATCACTATCAGCTGCCAGCTGCAATCAACAGACAAACCAGAGGAGGTCATCAGTTCAAGTGCATGGCAATGTAAAATATCAATTATTGTCAAAACTGAGGTGCATCATTGTTATAATGCAATGAAGAACAAGACAACTGCAGTTCTTGCAGAACAACATATTTGTGCTCATTAAGCTAAAGTTCTTGCCACTGATATCTCCAAAATTAATGGTCCAATCAACTTGAAATTTAGCACTGAGGAGGCCACGTCTATGTTCATAGGTATGTACAATGAACAAAAACATCATAATAACGAAATATGAAAATTTTAAACAATAGCATGATAATTACAATCTCAAAATATTCTTCATGCTGTAAATCCTATCCCTAGTTTTCTTCAAAAAAATTTATCCAGACAATGTAAATAAGTCACTGGAAGCTCATAATGTCCCCACATATAGAAATAGTGACTTAACTACGTAAAGTAGGGAGCCAAGTTTAAGGAAGAAACAAGATAACACTTCCTTAGTTGTCAATGTTTTTCACGAGAGAAAAAATTTAATTTTTTCACTTCCCCCCCTCCACCCCCTGTTTAATCTAATGTATTATTTAATGAAAATAACCATAAATGTACCATTAGTGTTTCACCTATCCGTACTGAGAAAGTAATTTCATGAAAGGCCTTACCTGCTTTAGTTTGGTTTGATCGTGCGATTCATAGGCATCTACTTTCATCTGTAGCTTTCCCAGGAGTTCTCGTAAATCGCTCTGCTGTTACAATCAGGGGAAATAAAAAAGATCAGATTAAGCTGACATGAATATAATCTTATCTGGCTAAATATGAGCTTTCACCACCCTTTCTTCATAGCATTGAAGCAGAACCCATGGCAATATTGAATCTCTTCCATGAAAAAGTCCAGAATAGTCTGAAAAATCAAGCAAACAGTATACCTCCTTGAATGGTCTTAAACAAAATATATAAGTATACCTTATACAGAATCAGTGCCCATCAATATGATGAACCACTTGTAAGTCTTAATTTAACTTTAAGCTTGTTCAAAGAATATAGCATACATATGACAATATGATTTTCTGAGGTTCTATGGATATTATCCATATTTCCAACATTAATGAATGGCAGTAGGCCAAGTACCTCATCAGTGCACTTCTCTTAATGCATCACTGACCATGATGTACTAGCAGCATTATGAAGACATCTTCTATATTGTTGGGGGAACTTTCCAGTCATCAGAAGCCAATGATATAACCATAAACCATATACACTCAAATCTGTTTAGACCGGCAACCATGAGACCCCACCAAAGTTGGTGCTACCAAGTTGGTGCTAAACAAGGCAAACAATACGTGACTTCAATGTAACCAGGGACAAACATACTATGGTAATTAACAACCTGTGGTGGTAGACTTACATCTCCTTCATACGGCCTTTTCAGCTCAGTTTCATCATCCCTCTGAAATGGGTAATAATAATACAGAAAATACTGAGTACAACAACACAAAATTATTGAGCATAGGGTAGGGAAAATTGTGAGTAAAAAAAACTCTCTACCTGTCAGATATACCACTGCCATAAGCCTAAAAAAGACAAAAGTTCCCTTAAGACAAAGATTATTACAAAAAGCTCACCACAGCTAAATTTTCATGTAGGTCTCAATCTTGTGCATTCAGTGTATTTTCTATAGTACGGCATGTAAATTCATTGTCGCTTTCAAGACTGATTGATCTGTGACATTGGTGGTGTGAAAAATTTCTCATGGAAACAGCACCTAAGTATACTGACTGGCGTTAAAAACTGCCCATTATATAATGGCACAAGGTCTCATTCAAAACACACACTCACTGAAGTCTACTCATCATACAAATGAATGGTCAGCCTTCCAAAATTCACCCTCTTTTGTTTAAAAGATTCAATAAAATTTATTGTGGAATGCTCAAGCTGTACAAATTATCATTATATAAAGTACACTGTATTTTCGCAGTAAAACGACTAAAACTTTTATGATGGTCAACAAATAGAAGCTTACAACCAAGAAAAATATTTGTTTATGATTCAAATATTCTTTTTTTTCTATGTGAATCAATAAACCTGCAACTGGTATGCTGGAAACTAGAGCATCCCAAAGACATGTGGTGAAGCTCATCAGCTGTGATCACAGGACAACAGAAAGGCTATCTGAACATATTTAAATCACCAGCTTTATGGAAATTTCCTCATAGGGGGATAAATTGTAAAATTCGGTAAATCTCATCCCTAACTCAAAATTAAATGTTTTAACTAATTATTATGAACATACTGTCCAAGTAAATGTGGTAAAATGTTATTCTTGCAGCTTTATTAGTCTCTTTAAATCACAAATCCTTTCTACAGGGAGTGTTTTATAAGTTGGTTAATCTGTCAACGTTCTGGTCTGCCTAAAGTTTTGAGAATGTTTTCATTTTTGATTCTTCATCATATATTCAGTAATGCTTAATTACTACATTTTCACATCTGTGAGTCCCATATAGAGGACAAAGAATATAACAGTAACCTTAAAATAAACTGCAACAGAAATTCAGGATCGCACAGTAAGCAGCTGACTGACATGAAAAGGAATAAAGTAACATTTTGTATGACTGTGCATGAAAAGAGGTGAGAAATTCCTAAGCACCCTTTCATTACCAACCAATTGCTCCACAGAAATCTAATGTGAGTCTCAAGTGCTATGGTGCCTCAACAGATGGTTGCATTTTTGCACACAGCACTGCATTGAACTCTTACAGAACCTGGAACTCCTGCAAATTTCACTGGAGGAATATTAGGACATGCTGACTTACAGCTTGCTATAGGGATAGGGGTTGGGCTAAGGACAAAAAAAGCAAATTTGGGACCATCCCTAGACATTATCATTATCAAATGTGCTTTAAAGTAAAACTTAGATTTAAGCATTCTTTAAAGGCAACATGGAATTCTCCCATGGGCTTATGATGATGGTTAGGTGCAGGGATTAAACCCTGAAAGTCCAGCAATAAAATCTAGAAGCTGACACATCTTTAAATTTACACATGCTGATTAGCAGAAGAGATAATGTGCCGCATGCATACACAAGCATCTTTTCAAAGCCTAACCTGTTTCACTTCAGTCTCATCGCTACACTCATAAGCTTCCACTTTCTTCCGCAGCTCTCCCAGCAGTTCTTGTAAACTCCTTAGCTGTGAGCACCAAAATTGAAAATAAGTTAATGGATTAAGTGGTATGCATCATTTCATTTCATCCACATTACATCTGGGTTCACATTAAATATCTGACATTTATATGATATTATATTGATATTATATGATATGATTCATATATATGAATATATGATATTATCATAGTCCACATATCAGGTTACAGACAAATGTCAGTAGCATTTTGTCCAGAGTTTTGGGATGATTTTGATGACAGTGTAAATATTCATATGCAAGCTCAAATGTTGATAAAAGTGACAATTTCGGGCGGAACTGGATGTCTACATGCCAATTAAAAACACAGTCCCCTTTTTTCTCTTAACTTCATTTATGTGGAATACAACCTTGTGACAGAAGTATGATAGAAGTATATTATTAAAATTTACAAATTATTTATTCTCAAGTTGCTGGGATAGCAGCACCCAGTGGCAAAATTTTTGGACACCATGTTTAACATGCCAGTGTCTGTTCAGAACTGAAGTTGCTTCATCATTCTGTCTATTTGTTCCATTATTTACATGTTCTGTTTGATCTATTTTTCTAATATAATATTTGGATTGTCCAAAAATTTTTGGCATTCCGCTATCCCTGAATCATGGAAGTAGAATCCTGCAAAACAATGAACCTGTTACATGAGAACATAAGACTAATCTTAGAGCTCAAGCAAACAGTTTTGTTTCTATTTCCTTTCGAACAAATGTATGAACAGATTATTTTTTTCACTGTATTTATTGTTAGAGAACACACAGCACATATTTATGAGTGAAAAAAAGACATAACTAAAATGCAAGTTTGTTAAAGGAACAAAGCCAACATATAAACTGAGGCCTCAGGACATTGTTTTGACATCTCCTGAATGACATTATCCTGTGGGCAGAAATAATATCACTGAGCACAGAGCACCAATAGCATTACAGAGACAACACTTACCACTATACAGTATTTCATTTCGCACCACAATAGGGTGAATTCTCCCCTTTATTCCATATACGAAGGTTACGAACATAACAATATACAATTCACAATTGTGGACTTACTTCTTCCTCATAAGGCCTCTTCAGCTCAACGTTCTCATCCTTGTAGAATGCCTAATGATAGACCAAAAAAAAAAAAAAAAATCCTGTTTAAGTATGAACTTCAGCAAGCTGATCAACACTGTTGTAGGACAGGTTTTCTTTCAAAGACAATTTTCTGCTACTAAGATATACACATTTTTACTGCTATGAGTCTAGAAATAATGCTGCTGCACTTAAATACAGCAGTAACAAAAGCATTTTTCAGTGGTGGGCACAATATGCATTTTATAGAATACTGTTACCTCATGACAAAAACTTCCACTTGATTGTGTTCCAGATAAGAGTGGGTATAGAATTTATGTTGCCTACTGACCCTAGCCCTCAGGCCTGAAAATTTTTCAGCCAGGGAAGGAGAAAGAGGGGAGACAAGATGGACCTGGAAACCACATGCCACTTCATGTGTTTATTTTTACAGTGGGTTTTCAGGATAAATAAACCAAAAAACATTCCACAGCCTCAAAATAAAGAGAACACGCAAGGAAAACTCCACAGTGTTGATTTGAATTTTGGAGCCAGCCCATGTTTCCATGACATGCTGCTGACTAGCAGTGTCAGAGTGATAAGGTTAGCTGGCCAAAAATCTGAATATCTTTCACTTCATTCGATTATTTGTCAGTGTTTCATGAAACTTCTTTGGCCCTTGGATACATCTTGGCTGTTAGAGACTTTTGAATAAGTCTAGTCTACATTCTGCAATTCCCTCAAACTGAGAAGTGCATTCTTGGGCCTGGCATGTTTAATAAATCTTTTGCACAGAGCAATGCAGCAATACTGTATTTATTCCAATTTTATCTAGATCGTAAGATATCTTCCGTCAATTACTTTGCAAATGACCAAAAGAAGAGTTCATTTATAAAGTGGACATTCAACATTAAGAGTGCCTATATCAATTCTTACACACTGCCTGTGGATCTTTCAGCTTACACCATTGTTCTGCATAGGGTTATCATAACATTTCAAATTTCCTTCCTGAATTATTACTCTGTCCTGCATAATACATATTATACTTTTACATCTACAGATTATTGAAACCTATTGTTTTTTTTCTTCTTTTGGCCCTATTAACATTTTGTGTTATTCTACAACATACCATTGTTATTTTGAGAAATTTCTCCCATGGAGGTTAAAGTACTGCTTTTGACCAATCTTTTAAGAAAAGAAAAA
>JAWQUT010000006.1:2978855-3017584 GCA_033807755.1 Ellobium chinense
CACTTTGACCTCTTCTGCTATGAGAAAAATAACCTTTGAGGCCAGAAACATCCGTTTTATGTCCTGAAAGAGCACCTCTGGATGGTCATCTTAGCCTTGTATAAACGCGCTAAGGCTTTCTTATTTCTAAACCGATTGACTTCAGATTTAACATATATATTTCTAACAACATTGGTTTTGATAAAATGCATCCACTTTTCTTGATTTTGGTCACGTTTTTGAAACGAAGTTGAATGTTGGGTGGAAAATTGAGAAAAATACACATCCATCAACACACATTATTTCAAAAATTTGTGACAGACATTGTATGAAAAATAAACAAAAAACAAATGCATTTTATCTTTTTTATAGAGCTACTATATAAGTTAACAAAATTTGAAATGATTACATTCAATACTCTAGGAGCCTTAGGCTTTTGAAAACAGCTGATTTTCAAGACACAAAATTCAAGATGGCGGCGTTGCCATGGCAACCGTATAGAAAACCAAAAAAAAATTTCACACTTTTCCCCTAATTTGACCATGCCGAATCTGAATTTGAAGCTTAAAAAGTCCCTAGTTCAAGCAATCACAATATCACTCCCAGGAGGCGCACCCCCCCTTAAAGGACTTGCCTGATAAATATCATTTCCCCTTCATAGGTAATCTGATATCTATCATTTCTCCTAATACTTAAAGATAAATGTGCATTTTTTCCTCAAGGAATCACTTGATACGCATGCCATTTCTCCCAGAGGAATCATCTGAAATGTGGGTAAGTTCTCCTAAGACACTCACCTGATAAACTTGTTCATTTTTCAGCTGTGGTGCTGCAGAAGGAGCTGAAGACATTTGTGTTTGTTCATGACTGTGTATAAGAGCATCATCCATTGAATAGACTGACTGCCTATCTGACACGCTCATGTTCTTCAAAATATTGAAAAGAATAAAGAAGCTGGTTAATGTTGGAGGAGGAGGTATTACAATAAAACAAAGTTGAACAGTATACTATATTAACCATTATGTTTAAAAAGATAATAATACAAACAACAAATAACCACATCATCATGGAAACCAGTAGATTTAAAGTAAGCAACATTATCATGAACTCAGTTGTTATGCATTACATTTGTGATATCAACACTCTAGAAAAGGAAAATAATATGACCTGAGGATATAAGATATATATATTACAAGGGAACAAATAGTTATAATCAGCATCTGTTGCACCGATCTCTGAAATCACAATCATCCAACAACTAACATGCTCCCATTACTATGAGGAATAGCAGTTTTATCTCTTCTCTAATCTAATCTCATCATTAAAATGATTTACCCCATCATGTTTGAATGGCTGTGCTCTTGAGTGGTCCTGATGCCAGTATTCATCAGTGACCTATCAAACAAAAATATCACAGAGAAAACAATGTTACAATCATAAAGTTTTTATGTTGTCAACAAGCGACCATTGTTCAGCTTACATGCTAAGACATACATTCTCATCGTTTGTATGATTGACTTCAACCATACTTGAACAAACCGATCTAAATGCTGAGTCTTACATTATTTTCTTTTGTTTAATACACTTATGGTATACCTGAATAAATAGTCTACTAGTTTTCTACTGCAGCAACAGATCAACAGTACAAATTATACTGACTTTAGTTAACTTCCTTTACCCTTTGAACCCAAAAGACTGATATTTCATTCTGGCCATAGCAGTATGCACCCCAAGAGACCATAAAATTGGGTCATGCAACATGGCCTTCTCACAGGATTAGGGGAAAAAATATTGGTGAGGGTGTGGGGGTGTCATAGGGAGAGGTTCAAAGGGTTAAGATAAAAAATATACAATGTGAACCTCTGTACACTGCCATCAACGAGATGCTTGTGTTTGCTGTTCTTTATAAATGTCAAATTACATAACACAACCTTCTGTTACTATTGAAGAGGTATTCTTCAAGACAGGAGATTTATTGATAGACCAAAAGTACTGTCAGTGCTTTACAAACTCCTTCAAATACTATAGACTAACAGAAACAACTTCTGATGACTGTTAGAAAACCCACAATTATCTTCTCAGTCCGTTATATCTACTCAACATAAAATCCTCATTACTGAACATTTATTAACTAGACTGTACAGTAAGACATTATGGGATAAATAATTCATAAAATATCATTTTTTTACCAAAAAAACAAAACTGTGATTGTGGCCTTTTTAGTGTGCTTTCATGATTTAAAGTCTTATTACATAGTGGAGCTGACACACTGTAAAGCCCTTATATCATAAAATCAATACATCTCTGCAATTTTTCTCTGGAAAAGTGTTTTCTAGTGTCTGTGACTATGACAATTCTTTACAAGAAATGGGGTGCTTTTGATAAGGCTGTTCTTTCCAACATTTACAAAATTTCTACAACATTAAGCATGAATGGATGACATCACAAGTTTTGCTAATACTTCTGTCTGCTTAATTTCTTGTACACATAACATTCACTAGCAGAATGCCATTACGGCATAATTACTTACTGTATCCTCAAGATGAGATGAAAATCCACTGTGAGGGACACTCACATTATCTGTCACGCTTTCAAAAGCCCTCCCTGAAGCTCTTTTGAAAACCTCATTCAGTTCTGAATGGCCTGCAGCCAAAGCTTGATCCAAAGCCGTATGGTCTGAAATTACCAAAGATAGTGGCATAAAAAAAAAAAGCAGTGGATTTTTACTACACAATTACTATAATATTGCTATTCTTAATATATGTAGCTCTTTTTTATATTTCAGTTCTCAAGAGGGCTGTTGACTGAGTCATAGCAGTTCACATTAACAGTCTACTTTGCTAATGTTTTCAAAACAAGAGAATTTGTTTGTAGGGTTCAGTCCATTTGTGAGCTTTACACATTCTGGTCAGTGTGCCCCTTTAACACTGTAGCTATACTATAAGTCAAAAATTAAAGTTATGAGAGAATGAACAAATCAGTCAGCCAATGGATGAATCTCACTGATTGACTCAGTGACTGAATGAGCACAGGTATGAATGACTGCATTAATGAAAGGGAAAGAAAAGCATAAGAGAGAAACTTTAAATCAAAAATAGAAACAATATAAATATATACACAAATACAGTATATTTCAATTAGAGTTCACTGGATATTACTATTATTAGACCCTATATAAGATTGTAACTGCCAGAGTCACTCTCACTGATCTGTATTTCAGCTGTGAGTAGACCTTTGGAGGTCTTTATTCACAGAAGCAGACTTCATGTGCCTCATGACAGTGAGAAAAGTAATTTTTCATGATACCAGTGTTAGCAGTCATACCTCTCCTTCTCAGCATGGTGAATATCCTAAAGCTGTAATGCTACTTGCTTGGCTTGTGAAAGCTCAAACAGTTTATACAGGTTACCTCCAAAACAAACTTATCAGTACTCTACTGCTGGACCATGATAAGCTATAACATTATCTAGATGGAGAGCCAGAACTGATAAGAAAGCAAACAAGTGGCTGCTTTCATGTAATTCAAAACTTACACATAAGTACAGCAGCTGAGAGGCAACCAAAGCTGATTAGCAAGGTCTGAGATTGGTTTCATGACAGCATTTACAGTCCCCTAAAATAAGCTGCCCTATTCAGCTACTTCCTTCAAGTATAATTTTATCAACCATAGAGGAAGAACAACCTGGAAGTTTTCTAGATATGCTGGGTCTGAGGCACTTTCATACATTTAACTTCCCTATTTCCCATGTTGTATGTGGTATATCTTTGTGCTGACAAATGAATTACAGATTATGACTGTTTCATCAAGACTGACCAGATGGCAAAAACTTCCAAATGATCTAAGCAAATTTTTATCAACCCGAGAGAAAGAACAACCGGGAATTTTCTAGGTATGCAAGGTTGAAGCACTTTCATACCTTTAACTTCCTATTTTCTAAGCTGTATATGGTATGGCTCTGTGCTGACAAATAAATTACAGATTATGACTGTTTCATCAAGACTGGCCAGATGGCAGAAACAGTAGGTGTCTAGATCTGATAGTTCGATGTTTTTCTCACTGCAAACACATATCTCACTGCTATTAATCAAGGTAAATAATCAAGCCATTTACAACTCTAGTTGTCACACTGTGCTAGTTGTATACCCTGATCTGACTGTTGTTGCTTTTTAGATTGGCCAGTCTTTGCCTATGCAGCAGCTACTGCCACACTGATGACGAATGTGCAGTTCTCTGCATAACTGATCTCAGACAGGTGGTAATAAGGACTTTATCCTTCATATAGTAAACATGGGCTGCGTTTCTTAAGTCTTCAGTGATGTCATTTCAACAAAAAAGGTGGTCCCTGCAAGTTGTTATGAGTATGGAAGCCAAGATGGCTGTGACTAACACGGAAGCGACAGGAGACAGGCACTGACTTGCGAGTGGTCTTTGCTTTACTTGTATCTCTGCCTCATTCATTAGCAATGGGACCACCACTGATTCTTGCCACATCCTCCTCCGACACAAGGAGGGTCCCTCAGACATTGCATGTAACAGAAAGTTAACTTGCCCGCCAACAAATTTGAAACCACAGATAAATGCTACTATTGTGTGAGCTTCTGATCAAGGTTGCCAGACCTGCTTTTGAACAGAGCCACATCACACATGAAACAGAGCCAAGAAAGAAATGCAAGTACTTTTTGTATAGGAAAGTCAATTTTCACCTGAAGTCTGTTGGAGCCAAAAAGGAGCAAAGAGCCAGTCAGTTATTTGGAGCCAAGGGCTTTTAAAAGGAGCCAAAAATATAAAAGAGCCAAGGCAAGTCTTGCAACCCATGGATTGGAACTTGAAGTTGTCTATCTCTTAACTCATTGGAGTCGTGCCGCAAAACGGTTTGCGGCACTTCTTACAGCTCTTGGCGTCGTGCCCCATGTATGGATGCGGCAATATTTATAACACTCTTTTTGTGTCTTGTGCGGTTAAAGGGCTGCAACTAAGAATAACACTATGATCCATAGCCCTAATTGTTATTAGAATGAGTTCCCTTAGTGAATTGGAACTCATTTGATGGGGAAAATACATTTTTTTTAGCGTGCCCTTTTCAACTCCGTTTTGTTGACACAAGATGGCTAGGCGAAGTCATAGACTGAAAACGACCGAAGTTCTACAGTTGGTGATGGAGGAAGGTTCGGATGAGGAAAGTGATTTGTTGTGTGAAGATAATGGAAGACAAATTATCGATGACAGTGACGATGAAATGTGGCGGAAGAGTCAAAAAAAAAAAAAATCACCCCATACAGGTACCTAAACCCAGCTAATAACTGAAAACTCAGCAAATGATGTCAAAAATCACTGTACTCATCATGTGGATCACATATTCAGCTCACAAAAAATGTATAGGTATGCTAGGTTCCTCCAAATACTTTACAAAATACAGGTACCTAAAAAGTGGTAAAAATAGTGCAACAGCAGGTGTTGCAATATTTAATTACGGCTCGACTCCAATGAGTTAAGCAACGCTAATGCCACAGTTTAAGCTCCACCCACAAATCTCCCACTCCGCTCATTGGCTGTCTGAGACTAACAAGGCAAAGAAACAAAAATGCACCCATACTTTTATTATACTGATACTATATATGGTCTACATACTTGAACCTTTAATCTCTGTCCAATGACAGAAGTCACAATGAAGGGAAATTAATACCCTCCTTTTCTTTTCACAGCCTGATTTGCTATAAATTCCCTTGACACAAAAGAGTGCCTTTCACTAATTTAAGACACAGAACCAGTACCTTTTCTGTAAAATTTCTAATCTGACTACAGCACAAGCAAACAGAGACTTAGTGTCCTTGTAAGTGATAATTTTCAGACCATGACAAAAGGTAGAAAAACTGGTGATAGAGAAATCTCTCGATACTGGAAGATTTCAACTAATTCTGGCATATGAGGAGTCCACTGTAATAGGATGCCAGTTGTTTTTCATTATTCCTTCCTCATTATTATTTTTCTAGGTAACTCTCTTTGTCACTGGCAAATAAATGAAGAAAAACAAGAGAATAGAAATATAATCATATATAAAAGTTNCTCCTATGGGGCCGGACGGGTGGTGACCTCCGGACAGAATTGAAATGGGGGTGTGGAGTCATAGCTTATCCCTGCTTAGGATCACCGTGCCGGCAGGCCAATGACTGGGCCTACTTTCGGGCCTCTGGGTGCAATGAGGTCCTAGCTGGCTACCCCGACTCGCCACTCCACGGGGGTAGTCTGCGTTCGAGGGGAAGTGGGATGAAGGGCCACCGTAATAGGGTGCCAGTTGTTTTTCATTATTCCTTCCTCATTATTATTTTTCTAGGTAACTCTCTTTGTCACTGGCGAATAAATGAAGAAAAACAAGAGAATAGAAATATAATCATATATAAAAGTTGGTCAACAAGAAAGAGGCATGAAATTTGTACCATCTCTGTTTCTTAACTCCGGGTTTGCTCCTCTCTTCAGTAAATATTCCACTACATTCCTGTGGCCTCCTCTGGCAGCATACATCAGAGGCGTGCTGGAAACAGAAAGCAAATTAAACAAACTTGACACTTATGAAAGGCAAAAATTTGATGTTTCAACAGACTAAACCTATGAACAAGTTCTGCTTGTTCTTCATCCAGTCTCCAGCAATAACTGCTGATAATTAAAAATGAGAATGAGATATCATGCTTTAACTTAGCTATCAAAACTATAAAAATGTTATGAATAATGTCTAATGAAAAATACATTCCACAATGATGAGTCTGATATTCTATTATTGCTTTCTTCAGTTTGGAGAATTTCACTATTTGATATCGTTTTACAAGCTGCCCAGCTGCAAAAACTTGTGTTTTAGAAATTTGACATTAGCCTAGATCCCTGATGTGTCTGCAGTACATCTGCGCACACTATTTCTTAAATTAGATCAAAAAGTCCATGACTTCCTTCAAATTTTATTCTGCATTTCAAGTAATATAAATGGAAAATGATACTTACATATCTGTCTTGTCCGGCCAGTCAATATCTGCATTTTTGTCTAATAATAATTTACATATGTCTACACTTCCTTTACTGGCAGCAAAGCTCAAAGGAGTTTTTCCACCCTGAAACAATACAAAAATATGCCTTTATACAGGCAGCTGATGTCATTATAACTTCTGCAAAAATCTGATGTTTAAAAACACACAACACTGATTCAAGTTCTCATACTGAGGTGAAAGCTTGGAAACATTTTCTGATTACTGATGGAAAAAATGCACGGAAGCCCAAGTTACAAAGCACACTTTAGCAATCAAGATATGAAAATAGACAATACATGAAATGGCAAATCAATTATACTAGGCTCAGAATCAGGCATAGAGAGGGGACTCCTCAAACCCAGTGCATTAAAGCAACAAAATTTAGTTTATCTGAATAGTTTGCAAAGATGTGAGTCATCATCATCCTGAGCAAATCACAAATCACATTTAAGAAGGTTTTGTTGATGCATATATAGTGTATAAAAATTCAGTGCACTTCTCTGTGAAGCAAAATTCTTTAGAAAGACTCATTACTGATTTTCAAACCTGAGTAATTAAGTGAGTCGTGCAAAGCACAAAAACAAAGTGCAGACTGCAACATCTGATATTACGTGATCTGCTTATAAAGGTACCACATTGCTTTTCATTACTTTGTTTACCAATCCTCAAGAGGAATATCTTCCACTCTAAACAAGCTGCCAATGCTGGATCGTGACAACAAAATTATCATGATAATGTATGAATAATAATTTATGAACACACTCATTTACTATATACTGCCTGAAGTACTAATCTATATACAGATTTAAAAATACTGTAATTAACAACTTCACTAACTTGAAGTTTATGTTTAATTCTGCCAAAACTATATCTTTTTGCCCTTAGATACCATCATACCCATATCCCTACATTTTTGGAGGTAAGGCCCAGATGTATCCTGAGTTCCAACCTACAAATGTAGTATCACTTTTTGAAATGACCACTCTATCCAGTGGTACAGGTTAATAATATTGCAGGTTTTGCGTGAGATTAAGAAAGTGTATGAAAGGATATTTTTTTTCTAATTTCCATTTATTTCTAACCCTGCCTCAATGTGGATGTACCTAATTGTTGTGAAAACATGTTAAAACTATCTGATAATACTCTATACTGGCATGACGGGACTTATTTGTAACTCATATACCATCCTGTTTTATAAATCTAGTAACAGTCTCTCTGGTCACACACACTGTTATACTTACATGTATTAACAACTAGATATAAACAACGTATAGCTGGGAAACAGAAATACTTTTGCAGGAACTTTTCATGTCTGGCACAGATGAGTCAAAGAATGTACCGAGTGAAATCATGTGTTATTAAGTTTACCCCGAGCGCTCAGTAACAATATAAATGTTTAAGATCTGAACCATTCCCATGGTATTTCTAAATGCATAGCATTTGTTGATCATATATGCGCCCCTCCCCAAACCAGGTATGTATGACTTGCATTGTTTGAATTTCTCAGGCTGACACTCTTTCACGATAGTGCAATCCATATTCTCCCACCTAAGGCCAGTGATTTCTGGAAATGGCATCATTCAGTCAGTCACTGTTTACAAAGATTCTATGGTCGAATGGATAAGCGTGTTTGCTGTCTGACACAAGATGAGCTCTGATGGAGAGTCATTTCTGCTTGGAGTAACTTTTTTTCTTTTCTTTCTCTGACAATATTTAATATTTTCAATCTTTTTAATTAGAACAACTAAATCTACTATTCAATACAAAACTTTGAATAAAAAAATCAAAATTAAATTACTCATGCTATGTCCCTGACTGTATTTTGTAAACCAAACATATCATGAGAATTTTTTTTCCCCTCCAACTGCGGTCATATCCCCTTCTCTGTGCCAGTAATCAATGATTTCCAGAGAATGTCACAACACTGGACTGTACAAATTATCATGCGGAAAAGGGAATTGCATACAAAAAGAAGCATATTGCAGCACAGTTACTGGAGAGAGCAATGATAGTCATTACCTTTTCCACAGCCTGAGGATCTGCCCTCCAAGACAACAGGACTTTGACACAGTCCAAATGCAGCAAATAAGCGGCATGATGTAGGGCAGTGCGACCATCACAGTCCTGCTGGTTAACATTTGCTGATGCCTGAGAATAAACATTTATGCTCAGTTTACATAAAACTAAATATTATGCCACCAAACCACTTCTATAACAATCACAGTGCCAATTCAACAGAGATTATTCCTCCTCTGGTCCATCTTAATATACAGTACAAACTTAGCCTACACAGTAGAACCTTGATGTGAGGTACTCAGATAATAAATATACCTCACAATTAAGAATGAATTTCACATGTATAAATTCATTATTATTCTATCAATTATTTCATTCCATTATTCAGTTTGACCTCAAAAATGGGTACTTCTCATCAATGAGTATACTTTTTCCATGCACCATGAGCATACCATTTCAAAATTTCACTGTATTTATTATTCACAATTGTGTACAGATACAAATAAATGATTTGCTTTTCTGTGGATGACCTATGGGTAACTGTTAATATATTTTTAGTTTCATTGCCCTGAGGTTACCTTTAGTTATATGCTTATTAGTGTTTCATGTTGTCAAAGACATAAATGCAATATTATTTACCTTCAATAATTTTTCAACTGTGTATGTGTGACCTTTGATGGCTGCTGACTGTAGTGCTGTCCAACCTGTTAAATAAGAAAATCACAAATACAGAGGAAGCAAAATAACACACATATTTATTTCAATTTTTATTTCCACTAATTCAGTAATTAATCATTATAATTATTTAGAATTTGTCACCTTAGACCAACAAGGTTAGATAAGTTTTCTAGTCTCGCAGAACTCACACTCTTCTGTTTCTTTTGTATTTTTTCACATTTCATAAACATATTATGTCAACTGACATTTCTTGACATTGCATTTTCATATTGTGACACAGGCCCCCTTGGCCCCCTTTCATAGTTTGATTGTTGTGAATCCATTCCCAATCTTTCTGAGAATACAATGTGCATAGGCAGTTTTCATCCTCATTATGTATGTCATTGTCAATACACACAAAAAAAAAGGGCAGCTTGCAGAAAAGGAACAGGTGACATTAATTTCTTCCTCTATCCTTTCCTTCCTTTTCTCTGATTTCCACCTATTATATGTTAATATCTCTATACACTGCTTCCCAATGGACATTTTTTTTTTTTGCAAATGAGAGACATGTATTTACTGCAAATGCCTACCAGTGGATGACTGATGATTTTTTTTAGATCTTGATATTAAGCATGTACCTACAGTGAAAAAAAAGTGTTTCATAACACTGATAAGTCCTGAATTGATGGGACTGAGTTGTAAGTTCAGTGGGTTCCTTGGCACTGAGCTATGTACAGTAGAATTTCATAACTTCAAATCTCACATGTCAAATTCCTAGTGATTTTCAGTCCCAATATTAAATTTACCCAACAATCTCAAATTTTCAAGTTGTTCCCTGTAATTCAAGAGTGTAAGGCCCTCCTGTTTATTTAATAACACAGTCCCTCCTCTAAGTTAACACACTTAGCTGCTTTAGTTACATATGAGATTCAATTAAAGTAAAGAGATTCGTTTCTCTTACCTTGAATTGTAGTATCATTGACATCATGTGTCTTCTCAAGAATAAGATTCACAATCTGTTCATTTCCAATTTCACAGGCAATATGAAACCTGATGAACAAAGAATAAAAGATGTTTTGAATTTCATACATTCGAAATTGAAACCTTTTTTGAGCTGAAGCTTATAACCATCAGGCACGTTAAAGAAGCCTGAGCCACCAATTGTGTAGTAGTCATCTAAACAGTATAAATATAGCCTTTGCATAAAAACAGAAAAAAATGCATTTTACATTACATTATTCAAAAGCAAGATTTATCTGCACTTATATGACTACAATCTAAATCTCTGTTTTGGACTCAGAAGTTGACTGATAACATACTACTGTTCATGATTTTCAAAACGCCTATATTCAAAATTGAAAATGTTCCATGTATTTTTAAATGGATTGATTAACCCTATGCAGGCAAAGAAAGGCATTTCACATATACAGCATGACTAAATAATACGGTGTTTGCTTACAGCTTGCTAATAGCACGCATGATTCATTCATTCTCCCTCTGCAGTATCAGCACCATGTAAGTTTTTACTGAAACAGTAGGGTGTCCTTCAGTACTTTCTACCAACAACATGCAAAGGATCAAATCTAGCCCATAGTTTCTCTAGCTCTATGCTTAAACTTACACAGACTTGCCCAACGGTCCACGCTTCGTGGGCGTCACTGATGCCTTAGACAACAGAGATGCAACTTTCCTCGCATTCTGGGTTTCAACTGCTTTCTTCAGCTTCTCATCATTTGCAGACCATGGAGAACTGTATGTGATTAGCTGAGGAACCAGAGAACATATTCATCAGACTTCAGTACTGAAATCAGTCCTGGGAAATACTCTGAGTGTTCAGTGCAATAATTGTTTTACACATAAACTTCACATCACATTCCTACAGAAGTTTATAAACCATATATGACACATATTTTTATGAGGGCTATATCATCATTCCTATATGTGAGATAAAACAGCAATTCAAGCTCACATTTGGTACACTCTTTCCTTTCCACAGGTTTGAAAACTTCGACATCATCACAGTGTAGCCTTGCAGCTTGACATGGAAAAATCACATGGTACCCTTCTTGCAGAATTCCAGTCAGAACTCAGTGACTTAACTGAAAGGAAGCTTGTCCCTGAAAGAAATAAAAAAATTCATATATTTGATTAAATGCATCCAAATCCAAGATAAGATAATATAAGTTCTTCTTGTAGTATTCTACATATAACTGTAAATTAATACCCTCTTACCCAGCCAATATATGTCGGAAACCTAGCCAGTATACAAATAACTTGAGAGAACTTCCTCATGCCCATGTTTACTCACAGTTCTTGTACATAACTGCAATGACAGGCATTATAAGATGTTTTATAAGCAGACATGATACAGAGTATACTTTAGAGTTGATCCTAACTGCATAAGACATTATCACAGATGATCTAGAAAGAGGAGGTCAAGGGAAGATGTCTCTCATCTTTCTGTTGACATGAGGGTTCCTGCCTAAAGAGGATATGTATCATTCAATGCCATGAATGCTTTTTCTTTTAAATCTATTAGAAAAATACAAAATTCAACAAACTGTCTTGATTATCATTAATATTCTGATGAAATCGGCCATGCGCCAATATTCATAATTTTTTGGGTTTTTTTGTTCAAAATATTGTGTCAAAATGGCAAAAATGTATTTTAATTTTAAAAAAATGTTAAATTATCCCTCTAACATGTTATGTTACAGCAACTTTAATAAATGCTAGTATTATAACTTCAATCAGAGATAGCAAACATTAATTGAACATAATTATGTGCAATGGGGAAACCATTATCATAGTGGAAACGAAAGTGAAGTACGGGGAGAGGTGGATGATGAATGGAAGAGTGAGGAATGATTTCTATTTAGTGATATTATTACATTTCAAATTAAGCTTTCATGTAATCTATTGCTTTGTTATTGGCTGCAAAAAGAACACATTAACTTTGCAATGTTGAGCTGTAAATATTTCTTATTTTATATGCATTATTATTTGTCAGGGAAGAAGCAAATCTTTATTTGTGTTAAGCATCTTTGATATAACTACTCATATTGATGATGTTTCACTTGACACTTTATTTATAATGACTGCCTGAAAACTTTGATTGAACTTCGGTTATGGTCATCAATTATTGTTTGTCGCCATTACCTCCCTTGTTTGTATCACTGTCAGTTCTTGTCATTATTACTATTGTTAATCAATAAAAACTGCTCGGTGACAATTCCAAAATAATTGGCTCTTAGCCATCGGTCCAAGAAACTGGCATGATGGATTCAGAATTTGCACCACAGTGACGCATGACTGACATATCCAACACGTTAACATTTTGCGCAATTATTATTCACATGAAGGACTTTCAACAAATTCTGCTTTTGATAATATGTATCATTTAAATTATGAATTAAGTCAAAATCGCGTAAAACTTTTATTTTAAACAGTTTTTCCCTCTCCTGTAAAATTGGTCTTATGGCACATGGCCAGTTTCATCAGACTGTTAACAATATAAAGTTAAATGTCGAATCATGTGAAATCAGTAGAGACTATTTTCCTTTCTGTTTGTGTGGATGAATAAATAAAAAATCTGCATAACATAACATTGTATGTAAAGCACATACCCTGCCATGACTGATTCAAAACACTCTCATTTTCAGTGTATTCACTCAGTCTCTGTTATTGCTACTCCATGCATATTCTTATTATGATCTCGACTCTGAAAACAACTTGCTATTGCCGTGTCTTATGCTGATAAGAATCTTCATCTTGGTAAAATCTCACTGAAATTTCAGTGCTATTCTCTGTCAACCACATTCATATCTGCCACACCTCCTTCTCTAGCCACTTCTTTCTGCGGCTAGCAGCCATGCCCCCAAGTCCATTCTAGAATAATTATCAACAATATACATGCTCGATTTATCTCAATCACTTCCATGAATTTCCCAACTACCATAACTGTCAGCTTGTGATTCTTAATTAGCATCAGGGTCCTGATATAATTAAAATCATCTCCTCATTCATGATAGAAAAAATGCTAAAAGTCCACCAACGAAGCCTTAAAAAATGGCCGCAGGTTTGTTGACATGTTTAATGAAGATAAGATAAGATGAGATGAGATGAGATGAGATGAGATGAGATGAGATGAGATGAGATGAGATAAGATAACTATATTATCCAATTATTGGAAATTTGCTCTCACAGCATGTTTGACAATAATAATCCAAATACATAACTGACATCATTACACCCATTCACGACTACAAACACACACACACATATTCACACACATACATACACGCACACACACATACATACATGCACAATAAAGTTATCAGCCACATCATTATATACCACGTTCAGGAACTGCTGCTTATGCATATGGCGGATGGTAAAAAAGATGACCTGTATCGCTCTCTATGTGTTCTTTAGTATACGTCCTCTTCTTAGCGATCTTGTTATCTGATGATACAAGGGGTGGGAGCTGTCGTTTTCAAGAGAGTAAAGTGTGTGGCACCACCAATACCAGAGGCAGTTTGTTAACCTCATTTTCATCAATCACCCTGTTGCATTATTAATACTGAAGTACACTAAGGAAGGCGTATTTACTGCTGTCGTAATATTGCAACCCTGTACCCAAAGTGTTTTAAAGTTTACTGGCAGGGCCTGACAATACTAATCAACAGAAAAAATGGTTCAGTCCACTCATGCTGATATTAAACCTTGTGTGGCAGTTGAACTGATACGCTCACACCATCACCTACAATCCTACATTTGATGTGGAGGCAAATATTTTTGACACTACCAGCCAAACCATGAGAAGAACAATGACTCATAGTCACAAAATCGTCAGTCCGCAAATTGCAAGGCAACAATGGACTTGTTCTATATCTCGGGAAGGTCACGTGATCTGGGAAGTCTCAGCGTTTTTTTTCCAGTCCAGTGGAAAGCGCTGATCAGTGAAAGAAAACAGACACAATGGCTCGCTGGTGTGCGGCTTGTGGGAGTAATAAAGTAATAACAGTGACAGGGGGGCAAAAACAAAACTGGAGTTACTTTGCATGACCAAAACATTAAAAAAAGAAAACCAAATATCTAGCCGATTTCCTCTTCATCAGTTATTATAGTAACATGACCTTAAATACTAGGATGGTATGCAGTAAGAAGACTAGATTAATTTATCAGACTAGCTTGGGTGGCATGTATACTAGAAGTTGTGAAGAGGGGGAGGGGACTTTGTAAAATATGCTAACGTTGTTAATGATCTCATTCGGATCTGTCACATATCCCCCCCGCTTTTCATTCACACTCGGCCATATAGACCTGTACATCTTTAATTAAGATTTCTTTAACTTTGCTGATTAATTACAATCAGTGGTCTAGAACTAGTTTTGATTCATTCATTGAACCTGCTATCTAAACTAGACTCTGAGCTAGAGGCACATCTTAGATATATATCTAATGTCTAAATTATAGTGGGAACAAACAGAAATTATTGTAAATCTAGATCTAGATTAAATGTATTTTTACCTCGCCTTCGAGGTTGATTCTACAAGTCACAAGAGAGATGACTGCCTTCCTCATCTCCGCCTTCACTCGGGATTTGATAGAGAACAGTTTCAAACATTTAGTCCAATCATAGGTTGTTAAAGGCTATATCAGTAATTATAAATAAGTCTTTAACCCTCCAAAACCCATCAGTAATAATACAGCTAAAAAACAATTTTACTATATATAATAAGTAAATTGATATAATTGGATACACTGAGATGATAGCTGGCATTATATGGTATGTTGGTTCTGTAAGGAATTATGTTTCTATTATGGCTATATCTTCATAATGATAATGTACGGGCACTCCGAATTCTGTGTGAAATATAGCACCATAGCTCTTATGGGGTAAAATAATGGATGTTCTTTAATATGTGTTAGAGGTATAGGTATTGTCGATGGCATAAGCACGATTTAAGGACTCTGTGTACTCCAAAATCCTCGCACTGGTAATTTTTTGCAGCACCATTAGTGCTCTCTGAATAGAAACATACGCCGGTTCCACCATTGTTTACATTCTGACTTCCCGGATCATGTGACCAATCGCTGCACGAGGGGGAGATTTAGAACGAGTCCATTATTCATACCTAACCAACTCCACCAAGTGCGCTGGATTTAATGGAAGCATAGCACTATGACTATGGAGATTCAAATTTAAATCATCAATGGCTGAGTGGCATTACAATTCAATTGATTACAATTACATGCTCACAAGCTGTCTTCTGACAATAACCATTGTGTTTACATTTTTTACAAAACTGCTGAACACAATATCACAGCAGTATGTAGTTTCACTGTGACTGAAATAAACTTAGCGTGCTGGTAAAGTTACTGTTCAATCTAAAAATGGTCCTGGGACACTTAACTTCCTCGTTTTGTTTCGTTGACGTTCATTTTCAATGGGGCGGCGACACACCCAAACAAGTTTCCAAAATTATTGATATCCAGTGAAAATTGAACTAGGTCTAGATCTAATTTTCTGCTACAACATCTGTTTTTCAAAACAAAATTTACGCCTTGCCCTATATGAAACCTCAAGAAACTATAGGAATTCATGAGACTTCAGACAAACCTGTTATGCTCTACTTCAACTCTCTAGCACCCCAAGTCTCAAATCACTAGCACTCTTCTAAATGAAAACAACTTTGCGACACTTCCGTTCCTGCGCAGTGAAATGGCAAGGGTTAGGTGTCGGGTGGTGGATCTAAATAGGGTTACCGTTCTGAAGTACAGTAACGACAGACAGACAGACAGACAGACAATATTTGATAACCCAACCATAAGATAAAATCGACAATAAAGCCAAAGTATAAATAAACTCTTATAGACTGGTTCTTCATTTGATTACAACATTTTGGAAAGGTTTTTATCAAAATCAGATAAGCTGCGATACATCAAATTCGTCATTGCGTCAGAAAAGAATGATGAAGAAGTGTCTTATGTCATGACCATGAGGATGTAGAAGCAATGACACAACATTTTGTCTGAAGAATAATATGGAATCCGAGTTCATTTATTAATGGGTGAAAACATATTACAATGCTCCTCAGAAAGCTTGGTTTTTTTTTTAAAGAAGAATAATGATTCTGCATTAGACTGTCCCCAGAAAAAAAAATTGTGCTCAAGCTGACCATGAACGGTTGAATCTGACGCACAATCTGTCACCGTTAAAATTTCTACATGCTACCATCCCTATCAGTAGCTTCCATCACTTGGTTTAAGACCGAAACTACAATGCATTCCCACTCATTATACCCAAAGTAATGCTACCTAGCATTTGAAAGGCTTCAGGGGTATTAATATTAGTAATCGCTATTGCTGGTTCACTGGCAATTTTTAAACAAAGTTAGAAAATAAATTTAAATACTGTATAATTTTCTGCCTCTGAATTTTCTTTTACTTTTGAAAGAAAGAGAGAAAGAAAGAAAATTGTATAGGCCTATCTCACGTGAAATTGATATATAACCCTTCTAAACTTCACACTTCAGCACAATAAATAAATAAATAAATAAAAATTGCATATCTTAATTAAGAAATAATATATAACCCTTCTAAACTTCGAACTTCAGCAAAGATGATATAGGCCTAGTTTTCAAATGCACATTTAGATGCACTTATCCAGACCCTAAAAGAAAGAACCCAAGAACCCATTATGATTGAAATGATAACGTCTTGCTTCCTCTAGACAAAGTCTGACTTGGCACTATTATTTCTTCCCTCATTCCTTCTCTATCTGTCTGTCTCCCTATCTGTCTGTCTGTCTGTCTAACTGTGTGTGTGCGTGCGTGCGTGCGTGTGCGTGTGTGTGTGTGTGTGTGTGTGTGTGTGTGTGTGTGTGTGTGTGTGTGTGTGTATGTGTGTGTGTGTCATTAGAGTTCATAAAACTGTGGGTGCTTGTTACGTATTTCTTGCAATGTCTTCGTCGTTGTTTTTATTGCTTTCAGTGTTGCAGATAGATATTGTTACTGTTTATAGCTGCCCTCTCCCTCGAGGAGAAAGAGAAGCACTTTTCACTGCCACGCCTTGGTATTTGGTAAAGAGACCGACCTTGCTCGTTTAGGTGCAAGCAAGTGAACGCAACCACAAGCCGTACAATGCTCTTGTACAGAACGCGCCCGTCAGTACCTTGCAATCGATCGGTAGGCGCCTGAACATCAACCAACACAAAACTCGTCCTAGTTTCGCGGAACGAACTGAAGAGAGAGGAACGAGAGAGGCAGGCAGGCAGGCACACACACAGTCGAGTTCCATCTTCAGTCGATTCCATGCTTAGTGGAGGCAAGTTGTACATCATGGAGAACGGTTAAAGGATGAGTTACCGTTACAGAGTCTTGCAGTGCCTCATTATTTCAAAAATGAGATTTGGAGAAGTGTATGAAAAATTTTGTGGTTGTCATGGTAAACTGAAAAATGTGATTCATCGATGATTGCGATGTCGATGATAAAGGTGATCAAACACCGACAAGGAGGTTGATTCCTCATTCGTAGGGAAGGAACGGTGACAGGAATCAGGGATAGGAGTTTTTATCCTATCTCTCCCACCCGACCGGCCCTTACCAACACAATGCATGGATCTATTCACGTTGTAAAAGTTTTGGTTTTGGGATGTTTGCTTCTTGTGAGAACTATTGTTGGCAAGCACTTCACAGATCTATGGGCTGTGCATATCAAAGGCGGCGAGGAGGTCGCTCAGGCCGTGGCTACTCGACATGGATTTATCTACAAAGGACAGGTAATTAACACAACAATGAGATGTTAAAACATATGAATAAGCACAGTATTGTTTTATGGTTGATTAGATATGCCACGTCCATCACTGTCAGAGGTTTTGTCACATTACATGGTAGTGAACTAGACCAGAAAATCTATGAGATGCTTTACATAATATCACTCAGATCTAAATAAATCTGGTTGCTATGCCATAGTATAGGAATTGTGCAGTGATGGAACTGAAATGTATATTTTTTTCTTCACTGTAATAATGATCCATTGACGTTGCTTTTCATGTTTCAACATTCACACTCATCCAGAATATGAATGCATAAGGCAGTCTGTATTTTTTAGCACTTGTTTTAAACGGTTATGCATGGATATACACAGAACTATCATGTTAGCCAGATAGAAAAAAAAAAAAACAACTGTGAGTGAGCTGATTCACTTGTAAACAGCTTGATTGAATAATATATTTAATATATCCATTTTAAGTTTTTAATTGAAACCTATCACTCATAGTCATAGATAGGATTGATTCCATTGACTGAGCCATTTGAGGCAAGACCTATTTTATCATGTATAGATGTTGTTAGTTGAACACTGTCCTCAATGGCAGGAGAGAGGGTTATCATTTTGGTGTTGTGAAACAGGCAGTTATTAGGCAAAAATAATTATACTCTATATTTTTTTTAAATATCAAAGCATAATCTCATGCAGATTGAGCATACTCGGTTCAAAGGCTGTATATTAGATGTTGAATTCCTTGAAATTTTTATTGTCATGCATTACTTGTCTCTGCAGCAAAGGCTTTGTAACAATCTTGTCGGGCAGTCTAAATTGCGTTTCTAGTTTATGTGCCTCGTAACTTCCGCTGTCTCCCTCCTCTCTCCTCTCTCCTCTCTCTCTATCCCTCCCACCCCACAACCTCCTCCTCTCCCACCCGCCCCCAAGAAAAAAAATCACCTTTTTTTTTATATTATTATTATACAAACATTTTGAATTAAAGGTAAAAAGCTTTTGAAGTTTAGGCTGTGTCTTCATTTGGGTCAACCACACTTCTCAACCAGTTTGCTCCATATGAGACACTGTTATACATGTGCATCTTTACGATACCACCAATATTCGGGATTCTCCCACCGAGTGTTTGGTTTAAGTTTAGGGAAAGCACCGGGTAAGAGAGTTCTGGGATGCGTAAGTGACATGACAAGGGTTAATGTATGCAATATGAATAATGAACAGTAAGAGCATTAAATGTCGGGTTATCACACTTTTATTGTGCTAAACAGTAATCCAGAGTTGAGTAAACCTGTGAAAATTCTGTACAATTATTTTGCTGAAGAAAAAGAAAGGGGAAAATTAATTTACTGAAGAATGAGGGATGGGGAAAACATAAGATCTCTGATTTCAGGCAACAGGTCATGATGAGCCACTACAGTTCAGCAAATAAGCCCCCCTATAGCCCAATTTTTTTTTCTTTTGTTCCAATTGCATCATATTCAGCAAGTCAGTACAAACTAATTTTAATAAACGTACATGTACAGTAATTTGATTTCTTCAAGTTGAGTCATAAAAGCCTATAATCAAAGTCGAATCACTTTAAGCAGACTTAAGCTGGAGCCAGTTAAATTCAATCAATTTTGTCTAATTAGATGCTGATATTCTCACAGATTGAGAGATATGATAAAAAAGTGATACCTGAAGATAGTATTTTAAGGTCAAAGATAAGTCATACCAGTAATGATCCACAATGAATTAGTTGCTGTAATTAATAATTTCTGCTATTAGTGTAGTGTATAGGGTCTGTACAATAATGCAATTCTGATGTCCGAACAAAAAAAATAATTTATCATTTTGTAAATCTGCATTTGATACTTCATACTATAAATCTGATGACTAATCCTGATATCGTCAATGCAATGATAAATATATTGAAATGAGGAACACATTTCCAGGTTTGATCATGACATTTGAATGATAGCCTTATTTTTTCAGTCATCATGAGTATAATGTTAATAATGTGAATATATGCAGTGATTTTTAATGCCGTGGATCATATGTGAAAGGCTAACTTTCCATTTTTAAGAGGGCATTTCCAGTCTGTTAGATATAGGTATTCTTGAAAAATCCTTGGGTATTCAGTCAGTTCTTAACCTTTTGCTCAACTCATCTCCCAAATTAGGTTGTTTGCCTTATACAGTTCATTTCAGTGAGCTTATCATTGCATGTCACAAGTATCTCCCCAACTTGGAGTTTGTCGCCCAACGAAAAAATGTTTGAGAAGGTGGAGAATAGAGACAGACATGATTCTGAGTCAATTCTGAACTGTTAATGACTGCATGTATTTGTATAGGTACTGTACATTGTGTGCTCAATCGAAATGCAATGACTGGTGTGAAATCATGAGTAGACTGGAAGCTTGACAAATGTCCTGTGTCCTTGGGAAGGATGATAATAATTCAACAGTCCTGATACTTTTGCTTCAATAGAGTATAGTATCACCCCCCAGAAATCACAATCTGGGGAAAAACTCTTGCAAAAGATAATGTTTGGATGGGACATATCACCTTTAACATGATACCATCTGGAACGTGAAAATGTTAATGAAAAATGCTTAAATGTGATGCATGTCCTTGAAGTTGCTTTCAGATCCCATGCCCTCCAGGAAAGAAGGCTTAAGGGGATTCTAGGAACAATTTAACATTATGTTCATGTTGGCACAGAAATGTGAGATGAGCGCTTATTATAAATAAGAATTTCCATTACAGATTGTGAGGAAGTCTTGGCATTTAAGTTTCAGTAGGTGATGGTAAAGAATGAAAATGGTGACAAAGAAAGCCCTCTGGCAATTAAAATACATGTAACTTTAAGCAGGGTAGTATTGACCATGATTAGTGGAAGCAGGGAGGGTGGTACTTTGCTCCTGGCTTTAACTTAGAGGTGCACCATGAGGCAAAAGTCCCACAAGAGTCCAATCTTTTTCCTCATCATTTTCTTTATCAACTTTCTCGCTTATGCTAGTAGCTGTAGTAAATATGGTCTCGGATCTGCATTCTGGAAGTGTATTGAGAAATACAGCTTTCCTGGACATAGAGTTTCATGACTTCCTAGTCGAAGGCTTGCTTGGGTGTATTTTACTGCGCTGCTTGGCTGGAGGGCCTATTCATCATGTCATCATCGGTCTACTGATCATCATTTCGCAGCTATAACTGATAAATAATGGAAACCCCAGTAACTGATAAATAATGGAANTTTCTCGCTTATGCTAGTAGCTGTAGTAAATATGGTCTCGGATCTGCATTCTGGAAGTGTATTGAGAAATACAGCTTTCCTGGACATAGAGTTTCATGACTTCCTAGTCGAAGGCTTGGGTGTATTTTACTGCGCTGCTTGGCTGGAGGGCCTATTCATCATGTCATCATCGGCCTACTGATCATCATTTCGCAGCTATAACTGATAAATAATCGAAACCCCAGTAACTGATAAATAATGGAATGTGGGTCTTTGGAATGCTGTTATTGATAGACGCCTGAAGTTCCATTAGGCATCAGTTTACTCAGTGGGCATCATCATATCACTGTATTCATTGACAAACATTGGATGGCTCAATGGGCATAATTTCAATAATATTAATAGGTTTCGTCTGTTTACGGGGGGAAACCAGTGTCCTGTCAGTTTAGCAGGTCTTTGATCTTTTGAATAAGATGAACCAAGTGTTTGAAAACCACTGGGGATCAATATGTTTATGGCCTTTTTCCACTCCAGAGAGCAGCTAGCCAGTAAGATACAAAGTAAGGGTCATTTTTTGAGATTTTCGGGATCAAGGCGTCATTATATCACTGTTCCAGATGCTAATAATTATTACGCTCTATGGGGGACATTTTGCTGCCCCAGTTAAGGAGTAGTGTCGACTTCACAAACTCACTGTCTAGTTAATCACAACTTTTGCTTGCAGAATGTTGAATTTTCTTTGTTAAAGCCATTGGAAATTGGCAATTTCTTTTTAACCACATTTTTTCCTGTTTTTTTTTAGGAGTTGCAATAAGGCGTATTATATGAACACACCTATTTGAAAACTGATGGTCAGCATAATCATGTCACTTGTATTTCTTGACAAATGCTAGTTTGCTAATTGGTAATCATTTCATTCCCGTCACTCCATCAGTGCAACAACTTGTCTGTACGCCAATACTCAGTACTAGCACGGTTCAGCATATGGGATGAAATCGGCATAATACGTGAGGCAGTCGGTGGTTTCATTGTTTGAAGGAGCTTATATGTCTTATGCCAGAAATGGGCATGAAATGGGGTTACAGGTTGGACAACAACAACAACAACAACAACAACAAAAAGCACTGACTTACATGGAACGGTTTACGGGTAACCGACTGCTGTATTATTTGACATTTGAGTAATTCATGACTGGAGAGAGGAATTATTGGTTAGACGCAGAACATGGCGTACCGAGAAAAGGTCACACCTACTCGCAGGCAGTACAAGATGAAATATCAAGTCGCGGTGGAGTATACATTTCATCACACGTATTTTTATGGCGGCTGAAAATCCTCGCATTACCGCGGAGTTAACAAATGGTGAACACATGCGCGGCTCTGATGGACTAGTTTTTGATTTGTGGGACGCACTGAAAAAGAAAAATAGGATCACTCTTTACCTTTTTGTTAACCTCTCTTCTCTACCCCCCTTTTAAGTATTACTCTTTCGGATGTACCTTTTTTAATTGTTTAAGAAATCTGAATGATAAATAATACTGAGTCCATGCATGTGTAATTCATACTTAATAACAAGGTATATTGTTTATACGAATTCTCATTATCGAGGTTCCACTGTACATTCCATTCATGATAATTCACACATAGTCTATACAGCAGTGCACATAATACATAACACCACAATATCATTACAAACCAGATCTAAAACATAGTCATTGTTAGTCGCTGCAGAGCAGCGCCCTGGTTCCCCCTCGTTTGAATACCAGGTACTCATTCTTGGGGGGGGNGGGGGGGGGGGGGGGGGGGGGAGAAGAATAGGAGTAAAGTGTCATTCCTAAGGACACTACAGCGCAAACCGTCCGACTCGGGAATCGAATTCACAAACCCAGGACCTTATTGTCTTTAGTTTATGAGAACTACTCACAAGCCGCACGGCCATGCTGCCTTTAATTAAGTCCTGACACTTTCGAAGGATAATCCAGGTCCCAAGAGATCGTAGGTGTTCTCCACTGAAAATGAAATTCCTGATATTATGTATTATTAGTCATGGAAAATGGATAAATTGTTATTATTAATAAATAAGAATTTTGTTTGCACGGATTCATTATTATTTTATTGTTCCATTATTCAGGTCAACCTCGATAATACATACAGTACATTAAATAGATGTATTAAGTATACTCTTTCCATGCACTAAGGGCATACTTCAGGGTTCAGTATCACTGTGTTAAGTAAAGGGTATGAATACCAAAGCAAGTAATAATTATGAAATACCGTATACCTGCATTTTGTGATTGTGGATATATGTATAAGGAACATTGGGAACGGAATGTTAGATGGAGTCTTGTTGGTATTTGGCCGTGTTTTGTACTTTAGTGCGGACTGCCCTTTTCGGGGCTTCCAAATCAGCCAAATATATATATAATATGTATTCACCTTAGATGGAGAACATCAGGAAATGTATTGAAAATGATTGGATGAACCGTATCATAACTTGTGATGTATCTTTTTCAACTCAGTATGCCACATCTTAAGTGTAAGCCATCATGCCCGCATACCCCAGTTGTCATAATGCCAGGATATGCTCTGGAAGCCCTTCCCAACATGGATCAGAGCTTCCCTAATGGGGTATGCATCCGTAAGGGCAAGGCAGTGCGAACATTACTTATGTATGACAATACAGAATAAATTCTGAAACGAACGTGGCAATTCTGTGGATATTCTTGATTTATACGTGTGATCTTGTAAACACGTATAATCAGGGCGATTTCTTCCCAAGCGTGAACATTTGTTTAATGTGTAAACACGGACCGAGCTCGGGCAGGTGACAGGGTAGCCTGAGGGAGTTTCGCGGAGGATCAGCATGGTCAAGGAATGCACACCCCATTAGGCAACCTGTAAAGGCAAAGCGCGCAATGCGTAATGCTTTCCAGTCTTGCAACAGCTCCACTCTACTGTTGATGAAACTCGGGCCTGGACGTTCACTATTTGTCTATAGACAAGGATGTGCTGGAATGAACGGGGTAGGACAGGAAGAGGAGAAAAGTGAAGAGCTTTGGTTTGATCAAGTGGAGCAGCTAATCTGCTGTGAAAGAGACCGCTGAGGCATTTGTTGGCGGGACTGTCCGCGACCTGGTCCGGTTTGACAATTATGTGACATACGGGAAAGACCCATGAAAGAAAGAGGAGAAGAGAAGGGAAAGATAGGTGGGGGCCATGAATGGTAGTAGATTGTCTTTTTTCTTGTAACGTAATTTTCAGCTGCAGTTGTCATTATTATTGTTCGTTTTGGGTGGGTTTTTTTTTAAATACTAGTGTACGTTCGTTCCCCCAGTGTCATGGGTTGTTTGTTCCATTCAAGTCGTATTCACTGTGCTATTGTTCAGATAATTACATCTAGCTGAAGTCAGTCCTGGCCATTTTACTCAGTATGATTGGCACCAGGTTGAAGTCCATAATTGTAATCCTGCTAGGCTAGAATGTGATATTTGTCATCAGTGTAACATCCAGTTGCCCTATCCACACGCAATTTCTTTACAGTGTTTAATAAAATAATTCTGAAATCAGTCGTTGTTCCCTTCCTCTCTTGAACAGGGCGAAGAACGGCAATGACGTTGTTGCCTTGTCCAAAACGTAAAAAAACGCGTATGCTGCACTTAAGAATATGAGTTGAAGCATGGGGCTTTTATCAGTGGATTGCATTGAACAGTGAGTTTTATTGTTGCATTTCGAGACTTGAAAGGCAGATTCCAAAATTCTTAGATAAATGAACACCTCAGATTTCACTACAAGACAGGAGAGGAAGGGGGAAGTTCGTTTGATAACGAGGACGATAAAGATGATAGTTACAATGACCCTTTGATATTGTTTACGTGATTTTTCATTGCCTAGCTTGTCGTGTACTTGATTACCAGAAGGAAGAAAGACCCCAAAGAAATCAAGGAACGAATTTTTAAGTTCTTATCAAGGGGTGGAAGGGAGATTAGTGTACCTTAAAGTGAGGAATTTCCCCCCTTCGTCTTTAAGCACGAGTTTCATTTTCATTCTTTGGCATCTTGCCACGGTTGCTGCGTAGAGGGGCGGACACATGTTTATGGAAAGATTCCTAGCGGGTAGTGCTCGTCAGTAATGTGAATGTCCATCGCATGGCGATATTTTATGTTAGTGTAAACCCCTTCTCCCAAATCTTTCAGACCACCTCAGTCAGCCGTGGCACCACCCCCCCTTCCCCGCAACCCAACCCATGTCTCTGTCAGCCATTTTTGGTGATAGCCTGGGAGAAGCTGCGAATTAGATGAACTCCTGTTTAACTTTCCTTACTTAGCTCACAAAGTTTCTAGTTTTCTAGGCAAGACGGTGGTCTAGAGAAGCATGAATATGGAGAAATGCGTCATAATAGATAATGATTTTGGCTGGGATGATGAGATAAGTGTATGCTTGGGTGTAGGGGAGGGAGGGGGGAGAGTCCTCCAGGGAGATGACCCTGCACAGTCAAACCTTTCCTTAATCTTAGACGTTTATTTCACTGTGGGGGAAAGCCGTGGCAGGCATGGCTAAAGCCGCTAAAATGGAAGTCTGCCTTTGTGAGCAGATAAAGAGCAAGAGCAAGAGCAGCAAGGCAACTTGCAGTTCAGTAACGTTGCAAAGCATGTTTCAGTATTGGAAACTGGAGGGAGGTGCGGAGTTGCAAGTCTATTTTGGAAGAAAACTTGAAAGAACGGCGAAGTGTATGTTTGTTAGACGTACACACGACAGTATTGTAGCGGTCACGATAACAATAATTTAGGTAACGTGGGTTGCTGTGCTGCGAGGCCTGATGCTGTTGAGTGGAAAGAAGAGAAACGTGCCCTGTGATGTGAACCCTTTTTAACGCTGATCTCGATGCTCATTCTGTATCATTATCTAAAGCTCTTCTGATGCAGCATGTTTGCCTAAGACCCTCTTCCATCCCCCCCCCTCCTCCACCCCCTGGATCTGTCCCTACCCCACGGTTTTGTGTTTATTATCACTATTTTTTTTCCCTCAAGCAGCCGTTTCCCCTACAACGCCTAAGAGTCCCCATGCCAGAGACTGTCCTCCGATCTCTCGTATTATCAGCCAGCATCGGCACAGTGCACTTTCGATCGATGGGTGTTCCTTCCCGCCCCGTCCACTCTCTTCATCCCCATTCGTTTTCCTTGTCCGTGGAGAATTCTATTGTTAGATCGACTATCCATTATAATTTTCTCCCCCCATCCCGTCCAAGGCCGTGGCGGATTTGGGGATAAGACTGTGGCATATTCCTCCTCTTCTTCCCCCCTTCCCCGCGCCCTTATAATGCATTGGGGAGGGAGCTCGCGTCGAAGGACGAGTAATGTTTATAGCGCACGAGAGAAGTTGGGACTGTAAAGAAGGAGGGCCCCACACATTTCTTCTGCCCAGGGCCCCGCAAACCTTAAATCTGCCCCTCGTTCACCTTGGAACTGGATATCTCCCCTCCTGGTCTACATAATAACCAGTAATTTTAAATACTACTAGAATTTGCGGGAATGGAAAGGGGAGGAGGAGTGCTTTGTTTTTAGACCTTTTGCGATTCATTCATCAATTCTTGGTGTCTCTGGTCCAGTGGCTGGAAGAACCTCTATTCCAAGCTCTTTTGTGGGCAGAATTAAATACAGTAGTGCATCTGTAGTGCATGGGTCCGGGTGTGTATTGGGGCGTGGAGGGGAGTAGGTGAAGATTAGTAAAGCTCTCTACAAAGGTTGAAATTATTGCGAGTAGTTTATCAAACAAACATCAGTGCAAGATTAGCAGACCATGAGGGACAGGGAGAGCTGATGAAGTTTTGAACGTGAGAAGGAGTTGACTATTAAATGCTGAAAGTTGTTGAAATAATTATGATTCACCATCACATGCTTTATCACTGTAGAACATTTGCTGCGACATTACGTCAGCCACAGCTGTGGCAGTGTAATTAATAATATTTGCTGTGTATTAGGAGACAGTTTGTCTGCACACAATTAAGTACGATCCGCATGCGTTATTTCATAATGAAAATCCCATAGACAATACATAGTACACATTTTTCATATGTCAAGAACTTGGGGCAGGAAAGAATCTCTTGTCAGTTGATTGAAAGGACCATCTTAGAGGGGAACACGAAGGCCACTGAAGAAAGAGTCGTTCCAAGATGGTAGGGGGAAAAGAACATAGAAGATTAACGCAAGAAGCATCGATACAGGAGAATGGTGCCGGATAGAAGAGCTTATCATACTGTAGTAAACATGCCGTAAAACAAGCCGTCAAGGAGGCTGGGTCAGGCAGGCCCCTTCGCTGAAGATGGAGATAGTAGTGATTCAGGGTCAGGTTAAAGAATTAACTGAATAGATTTCTCCAGTTTATGCTTGAGATGTTTTCTGCTGCTTGGATATAATGACCAATAGTTTGTCCACACTTTCGTACGTAATGCGCATCTCCACGAAACTTAAGAAGCACCCTTTCTACACAGCCGCCTAAAGGCTTGTTGTTGTTGTTGTTGTTGTTGTTGTTTTATACCTTGAAGCAGTAAATAGAAAACGTACAACAATAACTCCAGACACATTTTACAATAGGTTATATCTAGAAGTTTGTGTAAATGATAAGTTCTGAACCCTTTCGCTCAGGACCTTCATCATTTCGAACTTAAACTGATCGAGTACACTGTTTTTTCGCCTATTCTTGTCTTGAAAGAATGCATTAGAGAACTCACATTGATCGATTACACTGTGTTTTCGACTTTTCCTGTCTTGAAAGAACACATTAGTTTGCGTTGGATTTCGACCTGATACCGCAAAGGTGAACAGGGCGTTTTCGTTTTCCTTTGCCACGAATGTATCTTTGTGTCGCGAATATTTAACACCTGCGTTGTACTCTGTCTGGTAGTTACACCGTTACCTATCAAAGCCGCAACCTCAGAGAATGCTACGGTACCACTACCAGTGTCAGTCAACGCTTCCGGAATATATCGTACATCAGGGGTGCCCAGCCTTTTCAGACTGAGGGGCCTGTAAATGTTATGTACATCTTTGTTGTGGGGGGAAGATGGGGGATGATGGGTGCGGGCTTGGGAAGGATTCAGATATGATTAAGAAAAAACACATTCTAGTTATTTTTTTTTTATGAATTTTCCGTTAGTTTAATAATATAATATAATATAATATAATATAATATAATATAATATAATATAATATAATATAATAATTCCGATATAGGTGCTGCGATTTTCGTTGCACTAACTCCATAGCTGTAGAGCTCCTTGTGTACCGGACCTCAAAAAATGGCAGGTCTTAGTTTCTAGAGACACCCATTAATCTCTCGGTATGAGCTATTGGTGGGCTTAACTTAAGTCATAATAATATAACAGCAGATGGTACAAGCTTGTCAAAGCGTTTCATTAAATATTACGGGCTTTATTCAACGGACCAGCCATTTATAAATATTTCGAGTCACCTGAGCAATATAGAGAACTCTGTTCGCTGCCTATTGTCATTATTTCCCTGAGGATTTCAGCGTTCACATGGCATAGCATCGATTTTGTTTTCTTTGAGTTTTCGTTTTGGTTGTTTTCATTTTTTTTCCTGCCATTGTGATGGTTGTGATGCGCAGCAATTTTTGTTTTGTAAATATTAGTTATGGCCGAGATGAAAGGTTGTTGATTCTATAGTCTAGATTTGCTGGATTTATCCCAGCGTTTACTGTGAGCGATGATTCCGAGTAACCAGTAGGCGGGGCTCGTTCATTCAGTATCGACACGATGGGGCGGGCGAGGGGTTGGTGGAAACCATTTCCAGAGAGAGAAAAAGAGAAGAGCCAAAGGGTTGGGCAAAAGGAGAAATGGGAAACAGAAATAAACAAGGGACTAGAATGTGTGTGGTTTTTTTTTTTTTTAGTGGAACGGCAAGGAAGGAGAGCTATTTCAGGGGCGTACGGGGCGCCAAATTTTCCTCAGCCCCTGGGCCCAAGATACCCTTTCTCTCGCTTAGCTGGGCTGCATGTGTGCGCTTGCCCTGTTGCCGGTCGACCCACGAACTATTTCCGCAATGAATACGTCATAACGCTCATTGAAAGGGCAAATAATATCGGTCTGGAACTTGTCTATGCTGTACTTTAAGCCGTATGCGAATAAACAGTAGGACCACTTGAACTTGAAACTCTAAGGGTCAGTTCAGGATTTGGAGTTGGTGAGGTGTTCGAGTTCCTGGGTAAGATGTGGTATGGAAAATATGGGACTCTGGATTGACTTTCACAACGACGAAGTGGATTTCCAAGGGTTCCGTGTTGTCAGGTCCTTTCTTTGGGTCGCACAGAATATTATTAGTCTCTGCTAAATGAAGATATAAACATGTCTTAAGTGAGATATCTTTGTAAACCACGTTGATTTCACACTTGAAATCTGTTTACTTCAAGTGCGAAAACAGATAATGTTCCTATATTGTATCTATAAACATTGAAATGCAATCAAAGCTAGCACACAATCACAAGAATGTTTCTCTGACGATTTCTAGAAAGGAGAGAAGTTGCATTTCTAATTATGTTCATACATGTGCGGGGTTTGCACTGGGTTTGCTCATTCTGCCTGAGCAACCTAAAACCGCATACCGCACAGCCACAACCATAAGCACATTTTGGAAAACAAGAAACAACCGTAAAGCCCAGGCAGGACAAAGACAGACAATGGATAGGAAGAGCGACATGCTAATCTTCATAATATGGTCCTAACTCATCACTGTGATCGCAGTAGTGACGAATGCTATCCTCACAGTATTTGCAGTAGGTTCATTGATATGATGAAAGACTGGGATTTTGGAAAGCGGACAATTCTGTGTACGCCAGCGCTTGGCTATTCAAAAATTGCGTTTAGCCAAAGTCTAAAGGCGTGTATATATATATGCATTTTTTTTACATGAGTGCAAACCGTCATGAATGTTCTTTTAAAATGATTATGAGGGTTTTATTTGGAAACAGCCAAATACGACCGACACTTTTGTGCCCGCATGTGTTCATCCCTCCCCCCATCCCCGCCCCCAAAAAATGAGGTAAGGTGCAAAGTTAAACCCAATTGGCTTGTGTGAGTATGGGAAAGTGGAGGGGGCGTAAATATACCTGCATGTTAAGAGTTTGCATTCTGTTTGATGATAAATAATCTGCCTGGAGGTATACAATAATAATCGCAAACAGTCTGAACAATGAAATATACATTTATTTTTTTTTTCAGTGAGGATGATGATTGGTTTGGATTTGAATCTCTTTAGTAATCACCCTTTTCCTCAGGTTACGTACATTTCCCCTATGACACATGTGCATAAGGTGCAAAGATATGTGCACTGGCGATTTATCGTTATTGTTTTGTTCCCGATAAAAGTGTTTACACAACTGTCAAGCTTGTCAGTTAAGGTTTTGTTTCTTTACACCTTTATTCATGATAAACATAATGATTTTAAAAGACCTACCGCAGACCCACCTGCGGATTGTTTGAAGGTTGTCTAAATCTTTTCCAGCTCCACTGTGTCTACCGGAAAGATGATAAATAAACGTGTGCACGTCTACAAATCATTCCGTATTGACGCATAAGGTGGTATTCCCCAAGTTAGGTCAAAGGTCATATTCATGATATCAGTTTGTTCAGATTTTTAGGCTGAATCTGATGATACCATGTACCATCGAGCTAACAAAAAAAAAAAAAAAAAACAAAAACCCATACACACCCACACACAAAGTAACAATTTTTAAGGCACTGGGACTCTCGTGCCTGCGAAAACATTTTATACGATCTCGTTCACCTCTAAACCCTATAACTGGAATGCGACGTTTTAGTCAACAAGGACCATATGTGTGCCACAGTTCAAGATACAATGCATAGTACATACACATACGCTTTCGTGTACTATACCAAATAAATCATCCTCATCATTCACAGGGCTGGCTCCTCTTTCCCTCCCATGACTTGCTCTGATTTCTCTCCCTCATGCAATCCGACCGTTCGTAAATAATCCTATCTCTGTTTCTTTTCTTTGAATGTCGTTTCAGATTATGCCAGATTACTACCATTTTCAACACAGAAAGGTCGCCAAGCGGTCGACGTACGCCAGCACCCATTACCACCGGCCCTTAGCGGAAGATAGCGACGTAAGTGCTTAGCTCTGCTCTCTTGCTCTCACTTTTGCCCTTTCTCCTTCCTTTTGTCCCGCTGTCGGTCTCCGTCTCATTCTCTCATTCTTCTTCACCCCCCCCCTCTCTCTCATTCTCATTTTTTTTCATTCTTCCCCTCCCCCCTCCTCTCACTCCTGTCAGTCTCTCTCTCCCTCTGAACTTCACTATTTCGCTTACTCTTTCCCTCCCGTTCTCTTTCCCTACCTCCGCTCGCTAATATCTAAAACTGGCTTACCATGCTAATTTCATTTCATTCTTGATCACCTTCTGGGCGATGTTGTCAAAAAATGGAAGCACATCCTTGTCTGGTCGCGTTTTTTGGGGTTTTTTTTGTGCTTTAATTTTCTATTCTATTTTAAGCACAGAAACCTGTTTTAAGGTGTGTGAAGACTGGCGATGTGCCTTGCTTCGTAGACTATGAGCACACAGCTGACTCTTATTGCCTATCATTGTCTGTATTTCATCCATGATCTGAGACAACCTTGTACTTTCTGTCTGAGACAACTTTGTACCCTCTGTCTGAGACAGCTTGTACTAAATTATATTATGATTAGACGCTGAAGTTAGACAGTGGTGCAGTTTTTTTAATTTGGTGGTGATGGGCAAGATTTGAATTCGGACTTGAATCCATTGAACCCGCCTACCTTGGGTTCGAATCCAGATTCGAATCCTAAAATAGGTGTGGATACGAATGCTTTGGTTCATAGAAATTGTATATCAAAAAAGAAGAAAATAAGGTTCAGCTTGTAAGAAATCCCTATGTCATATGACAGTTTGGGGCTTTGTCCAAGTGTACAGATGTAAACATTTAGCTTTATTTAAAGTTAAAATATATTTTTAAAAAAACACCCGCTTGTAGAATCTAGTGGCTATTTTCTTGTCATTGTAATAAGTACGAGCGGAAATACCATAAAAATTCCCCACATTCGAATTGGGGTTCGAATCCCAGCTCTGTATTCGATTCCGGATTCAAATCTTCTAGATTTCAAATCTGCCTAACTCAAGAATTTAGTTGTAATGGCTGGATTCTTGCTCCTGTGCTGTAATTTGTGTATACAGTATAAGTTTACAGCTCAGTAGTTTATTCATTAATACTAATAGGCCATAGGCCTCCAGTGACATGGAACATTGATATAACTACAACAGCCAGATAAGAAGTGGCAGCTAGCATGAAAAATACTTGGACGAACATTTGTATATACAGTATATTATGTATACTATATATTGACTTACAAATATACTAGTCTATGTTGCCCTGTTATTTTGTTTGATAAGGAGGTCTTCACAAATTCTAAAAGCTCCATTTGTAAGTTTAGCAACCTTCTGTATTACTGTTACACTTCTGTTGTTCAGCAGAGAGATAAAATAGTGGGTATTTGCATTATTGACAAAATTAGCTGATAGGTATTTAATATGCATTTTTTAAATATATATTTTGGGCATCTCTTCAGAAAATGGGATTCGTTTTCGATATCACTGTCAGAACAAAAACTGCATAACTGTTTTTGTCTTGGTATACCCTATGCTCTGCTTCTCATTTTGTGATAAATGCGTAATGTGATTTTGTATGCTGTATGAAACTGCTGTCGCGTGCTTCGTTTCTGTTGACAGTTAAAACAGAGCCATTCGTTGTAGTGATCATTTATTCTTTTTCATGTATGCTTTCTTCTTGGGTCCTTTCATTATTTTGTCTGTGATTTTTATTTAAAGTCTGGAGAACCAGAGATTTTTAATTACATTATAAATGTAATTTAAATCGCGGGAATGCTTTGTGGTCCAGCTTGAGAACCCTTGGGTTATGCAGCGCAGCCATTCAAGTTTACTTTGAATGTTTCTCCACTCTTTTTGTATGGCTTCTGAGAAGAGACTGACGCAAAGGTCACATTAAACAAATCGATTTAAAACCACTTCCTGATTTTGGCTCCTCTTGTCTGCCCTTCCACATCTCTCTCTCTCTCTCTCTCTCTCTCTCTCCCCCCCCCCCCCCCCCCCNCCACCTCCACTTCATACTCTACTACTCTACTTCCACATCACAAAGTAGCCTGCTCACGTCCCTTTAGCCACTCTGTTTGAATATCGTCTCCCTTCCTCGCCCCGCCCCTCACTCTCTGTGCCCAAAATACATCAAAGCATTTGTTTATTGAAGACCTTCATTTCTTCGACCTCTTTTATTTGCCCAACAAAATCTCACGAGTCACTCGCGCACTGCGAGACATGATACGCTGTTCTTCTCCCTTTCTTTTCTCTCTGTCGCTCATTCGATCAGCCTCGCCTTTTATCGAACTTTCTGTTGGCACGGCCATTGGGCCCGTACCCCTGTTCTCTTCTTTCACTCAGTGTTGTGTAAAATAATCAGTCGCTGCTTCTTCACTTATAAATCATTATGACGCAATCAAAATACATGCACTGTCACTGTATGCCTATCATTCATTTTCTTTAATTTGTCTTTCTTGCTCAGCATCGGTCTTTCCCTTACTCATTTCGTCAGTGCTCGGTCACAGCTAGTTTTGCATCTGCCTCAAAGATATGATGGCACTCTCTCTCTCTCTCTCTCTCTCTCTCTCTCTCTCTCTCTCTCTTTCTCTCTCTCTCTCTTTGTGATAGTTTGTCCCTCTGGTATAGCCCTTTGTCCCTCACCCCCTCCCCCCCCTGCCCACACCCATCTTCTCACCAAGACCACCATCACCCCAGTACCACTGTTCTAATCTCGGAAAAGGACATTATCTCTCTGGCTGCACTGCCACCTCGCCCATTTCTTTTTCCGTTCCCTTGCGGACGCGTTTCTTTGTTCTGGATCGGTTTTCTCGATTTAAACTCTGTCATCTGCAGGATCTCGCAAACAAAGGCAAGGGTATCTCATTATAACTTTATGACTATTATTATTATGGGAGTTCCTTTTTCTCTTCTCCCTCCTCTCTGTTGGAAGCGAAAGAAATCAATATGGCGGCTTGCTGTGAAGGAAAATGCGCGTTTACACAGTTCATGGTCAGTTTGTCTTAACTAAGAGACGCAGTTAAATACAAAATCCTCGAAGGATAAATTCACAGATCTTGTTATAACAATTGAGTGTATTGAGAAGCCGGCTTTTTCAACAGCTGGTAGTAATTAGCTGTTGGAGGTCAGGTAATAGGAATTATAACAATAAATTGCATTGCACATTGTGTTCATATCCAAAACAGGGTCCGAACGGTTCATTGTGTTTGAAAGAGAAAAGGAAATGGTAGATGCAGCTTGAACACTCAGGGTATAAACCTAGGGACATAAACACATTACAGTAACTGAACTGAAAGAAAGGTGCATGTAAATTGAGCAGTGAAAATTTATAAAGCAGCACCCGCGGAGTAGAAACAGTGGAGTAGGCAACCATACAACAATTAACAAACTGCCAAATTAGCTAGCCAGCCAACCACCTAGGCAGCCAACCATTCATTCAGCCGATCAGTCGCGAAAGCGTTTATTGCGTTGTAGATAACAGTTGATGTAGCATCTGCTGGTGACAGCGGCTTTGTGTGCTCCTCAGAGAATTGAGAATGTATTTGATTATTCTGGCCCGCCGAACTTCATTATTATTATTATTATTATTAATAAAATTTCACTGGTAGATGGGAATTTCTTCCTGTTTTCCGAATTTTTGTCAGGCTATTATGATAAATGGTCAACCACACTGCCGTTTGATGCACTACTGGCTGCATGTCTCGTAATCTTAAAATGATTTTTCAACTTTTGCCGGGCATGGAACTCCATCTAGACATCCCTCCTTATGTCATCATTTTCAGCTTTGCCAGTCAGTGCAGTGCGCACCTCGCCTCGCTTTTTGCCTTCGTAATTGTCCGTAGTTGGAATTTCCTACTCAATAAACGCGTGTCTTTGTTACCCAGCAAGTTTCGGCCCCGTAATTGATCACCATTGGATGAATACGTTTAACCTTGCCTTCCTCTCTAGAGACCCTCGGAATCACATCCATTATTCTTGTTTCTAACGCCCTACTCATCCAGTGTTCTTGGCTGGAGACTCTGCAACCGGAACAAACGCAGGAACGAAATCGAAGCACTGATACGTTTGAGGGTTAAGGGCCAGTAGCGGGACGAGAGTAGGAGGAGGGGGTTGTGTCAGTGGGTGGGTGGGATGCTTACCCTGAGAATATGGAGGAGTTGGGGCGCAATTCAGGGGCGAAGAGGAAGAGAGAGAGCGAGAAGGGAAAAAGAAAGGAGAAAGATGGGGAGAGCCAGAAGATGGGGTGATAGTAGTAAACAGAAGAAAGGAAAAAGTGAAGGGACTGTTATGTTCATGATAGGTTATTGAACGGGGNNNGGGGGGGGGGGGGGGGGGGGATTTGAAGGAGGAGGCATGATATCAGGAGCGAGGAGAAGTAGTACACCTCGTTTTACTTCTGTATTCGCCTCTTGGCGCAAGATACCCTTGTCCCGCCAGTGTTAAGGGCGGAGAGCTTTGATGACATGGAAGGATAAAAACTTACCGCAGAGATAACCCCTTTAATATCTTATGGCGAGTGTAGATTTTTCTTTGCAGGGTTTGCCAATAGATTTTCTTCTCTCTGTCAAAATTGTGTGAGAAAGAAAATGGAACCGAAAAGAGACGGGTAGGGGGCACGGATCTGATGAAGAGGAAATTTTCATCCGCTTAGCTTGAGTTCCTGCTTGCCCTATATTATTGATCTATAGGAGGGCCGTGTTGCAGTCGATCTCGATTGTGAGTACCCTCGATACTGGATCACAGTGCTAATACTCACTTCCAAGAGTTGATATAGTCGATGTCGTTGAACATTGCCTTTCGTATCTTGTAGTCTAAGTTCATTTTCTTTCTGTTTGTTTCATATATACACAAAATTTGCTTGAGATCTTGATTCCCAGAATGAATAACGGCGGTACTTTGTAGTTTATGCATTGTGAAAAATGGACCTGTGTTTCGATTACCCAGCGGACGCCAGTTTCCACCTTTGGCCTCGGGTGCTCGCACGATCCCTCGAAATCAATATGACCCAAAGACCTTATATAATATTACGCCTTAGTATTATAACCTCTTTGATGTGACGTCGCAGTATCGTTATCGGCTATCGATGTTGTAGGAGTCGTGCATACTCTCATGCATACCTACAGTTAAAGATATTTGAAAATATCGAATAAGACTGTACCCTATTCGGATGAAGTCGCCCGGCCCCTATCTGCCTTAGGGATGTAGCCGGCCGGAAGTGTGTGTCCTCAGATGAGAGTCAGAGATAATGAACTTTGGTCCCAGTTACACTTGGCACGCAACGTAAGCTGTCAATTCTCGGGACGTTTTTCGAAATACCAGGGGACTGTCGGAAATAATACATTAAAAGATTAATCCACAACGAAGCGTGTAGCGATTTTTTTTCCTAAAACAGTTTTTTGGTCTGGGTTAAGATCAGCCAAAACTTTTTAGCTTCAGTATGACAATAGAAGAAAAAAGAAAGTGAAAATTCAGCGACTACTTATTCGATTTTTAGATTAAATTCTGTTTTACTCTATTGTGATTATTGCATATCCTTTCTTGAACCCAAGAGACCTTGAAGCTATTTTTTTTTAACCTCACTGTAATGACAAAATTGTTCTCCACTTTTCTTGTGGTATATCGCAATTACAACGCGTTTCAGTCTTTAGTTATGTTAAAGGACTTTCAGGATGACCAACTGACAATTAATGGAAGGATCTCCTGTCCCCCCCCCCCCCNCCTTTAAAAAAAAAAACAAACTTTTCTAACCCTATCTTTCCTTAGCACCAGATAACCTGGTTTGAATTGTATGCCGTGCTTTTGCATTGAACTCATATTGTGTCCAATCAGCCTGAGAAGTCAGAAAGTTTAATAATAATTGCACAGTCTGGCAAAGCATTATAAGGACGGCAAGTCTATAACAATCAACTCCGCTAAATTGCAACTCGTCGGGAGCATGGAATAAGTTTCCCTTAACAGGAGTCGCCATTATCCAGTAACTTTTATGTAAAAATACGGCATTTTGCTATGCGGAATATGCTGCAATAAAGCGCAGATTGCGATTATTCGGATTGCGATTAAACAGAAGTCGGCTGTATGTAACAGTGCTCAATTTTGTTCTTCATGAATGTTATCGCTCGTCGAAGAGACTTGTGCTCACGTTTGTCTCGTTCTTGCGTCTGCTAGCAGAGCAGTTCGAACGTGCCATTGCGTTATAGTTTTTATTTTCATTTTGGGCCACCATACTTCAAGAGTCCTTTCATGTGGAAATCTTCATTCGAATGGCCCCTTTCTCTTCTCGAATGTTCCCAAACTCAATCCCAATCCTGGTGAATCCTATCCTCTCCCTTTTCCACATCCCCCCCCCCCCCCCCCCCNCCCATTTTTTTTCTTTGGGGAAAAAAAACCAACAGAATTCTGCTTCCCTTGACTGGAACAATGGGCGTTCGATGCCATGCATTCAAGCGATTTATGCCCCTGAAGGGCCATTGATCACGCCCGCCATTTTGGATGGAGGGAAACTAGTACTAAAGTGCCCCTGGAGGAAGACAAGGGATGCTGTTCAAACATAAAGCGCTGTCCAATTCCCAGAGCTTGCCCAGCATGGAAGCCATGCTCAGCGAGTTTCCATATCAACGCTGCCATTCCCCTCTATATACCGTGACGTGTAAATCTCGCTCACGCGCGAAAAACGAGCCCTCACGCACACGATGTGTTCGGGAAGAGCGGCCCTTGTTCGATCATGAAGAAGTGTAGAGAGCGAAACTGGATTTGGGGCAGGGGGGGGGTGGGCAGGGCATAGAGAGAAGGAGGAGATGCATGCAGTTGCGTCAGTCTGTAATCGAGAGTAAGGGACATGATAATGGATGAAATAAGAATGGAAAAAAAAATGCTACGATGGAAAGAGAAGTTGTTAGGGGTGGGGGT
>JAWQUT010000006.1:3027028-3044022 GCA_033807755.1 Ellobium chinense
GGGGGGGGGGGGGCTGGAAGGCAGTTTGGCGTACCAAATTTTTTGTGGTACACATACTGTGCGTGTGCTTGACCGAACGTAGTCGCTGTTTGTGATAGTGATCAAACTTTCATAGGTCGTTATACAGGCGTGTGGCCCCCAAGCGTAAGCCACCGCAATTTTCATTGCATGCCATCACCGTGGATGAACTCTGCTGACCCGAAGGTGATCCCGTTTGAATTCCCCCAAGCAATTATCCCACGTCTCTTGGTGGTGGTAAATTACCACAGGAATTGCGAGAAAAAACACGTTCATTGTATTCATTAGAAGCGTTTAGCATCGCCCCGGCAGGTTGCAGGTGTTTGACCTTGGACCTTGCCCTTTTGCCATCGACTGCGTCAGGTCTGGCACGAGCGGGGGAGAAATGGACAAAAGATTTGCTAACACTGGCAGTGGATTATACACTAAGCCACCGTACCAAATCCTTTCATCACAGTGATTAGCGATGAAGATAGTTAGACTGAGCTGAGGCTCACCTGTGTGTACTTGTACCTACCGGGTAGTGTCTTGTCTTGCATCCACGTCGGTCAGTGAGTAATACCTTTGGAAGGAAAGGCTTGAGAGGACAAGCGCCCATATTAGGTCTGTAGGGTCTATTTATGAGTGTTTGTATGGCAGTTGGGCTATACGTAATAAGTTCACCGCCCCGGGAATCGTAGTGGATCAGAGCAGTGCTTTAGGACAATAATAATTATTATGACATGGTGATGACGGACATCCTCATAAACTAATATAACGACATTTACTGTATCATACATGTATCATTCAACGCACGCAGAAGGTGTCGGAGCAGTGACTCTCCCTGATCATTTCGACGTTGCCTTTACGCAAGGCAGAGGCAACGGTACCGTAAGACCCCATTAGCGAAAAATCAATCAGCTGATCAATATACTATGGGCGTGTGTTATAAGGACCGAGTTAATTGCACCGTCTGTGCAGATACGTGACCCTGATTGTGTTTTATTGCCATCGTGTATCGATAGCCAGAAACTCTTGTCAAGATTAATTTGATTATTTGTCAGCTTTGAGAGCTGCCTGGCAGCTAACTTTAGAGAAGGAGGAATGAGGCCAATTTAGGACGAATCTTAGCTTCCAGACTCCTGAAATTATCACCTGGTTTCTTTCTGTAGCATTTGAAAGACTCTGTCGTGTGTAATTGGAGGGTTAAGAGGGGAAGGTTATGGGTGCATGCACAATTCTTGTATTACCCATTGATAATGAAATTGTCTGCAATTTGCATGATGCGTCGCTGATTTAGCTCTGCTCTAATCGTTTTTTAATGTCTGCAATTAAAACTTAAATTCTCCCAAGACATCAGTTTATCTTAAGTGCAGTTTTACTTGGCTCGGTGTTACACTGTTTGTGGGGGAACTTGGAAGCTGATAGTTCCTGGTCTCTTCGCCCATTCTCTTAAAGTCCTGTGACTGCCTGCATAGCACCATGCCCAGTCCTAGACAAAAGTAATTGTACACATGTCTTGTATTTTTTTTTTTTTAAGAACTAGATCTAACTGGGTTGTCGCTGACGGGATCTTGAAACAAATGTTCACTCCGTTTGCCCAGCGGTTACCTCTCTGTAGTGTTCAAAATAAACTTTGACGAGGTTTAATATCTTTGGACAGGCCTACTCCATTATGATGAAGCTGGTGCCACTTATAAACATGTCAGTTAATTTTATTTCACTGAAGTATGAACGTATGATGATACCCGCCCTCGCTAACACAAAAAGTGATCGGGGTCAAGACAAGGCTCGTGTGATTTGTTGAAAATATACAGGGTGGGAGAGAGGAGAAGAAGTGCGGTGCGTTTCTGACTGTGTGGCTCCTTGATATCTTCGTTCTGATTTCGGTTTTAGATCTATGTGCAAATCAAACCAGTGCTCCATGTTCTTTTTCTTTGGTAGGCTACGTAAAGAAAAAATAAGAGCAGCGCTCTACATCATGCTTGCATGCCACCCATTCACAAAGCTGCGCTCATTACGTGCTCTCACATGGATTCCTTGCATTACATTATACAGCGCCGCTACCAAACCTCTTGTAACTCCCTATATTTGTTAAAAGAGATACGATACTTTGCCCTGACTTTTGGTATGGTGTAGGTCCAAGGTTGGTATTTCGATGAAGAGTTTATTATGCGGCCATGAAGAAAATCGGGCTGGTATGAGCGGCCGTGGAAGCCTGACTTCGCATCAGTTTTATCAGTGGAGTGTTTTCTTTATGGTTCACACCTAGTTCCTGTATCTTACCTGAGTTTGAAGATGGGGTGTACTTTTACTGTCTGCCAAGGCCTGCTCACACCTTATAAACTGAGATGTTGTTTAGAACCGGCGGTGGATGTGGCTTTGGAAATGAGATATACGTAGCTAGGTGAACTCAGCCTGTGGTATCCACATAACAGCTACAGCTCTAAGCTATGGGTGATTGAGATCAGGGAATGTGAAGCGGAGAAGTGTTGATGATGGTGAATACGAATCCATTAGGAAGAATTAAATATGCAACAGCACACGCAGTGCTGCAGTATAAACAAGGTAAACGTGTACTGTTAGATAATGATGATTATAATAACAATAATTTTATTCAAGGAACATTTCTCTTTACATTTCGGGGATGCCGTCGTGCGAGATCATCAGCATCATGTCCAATAAAAATTACTGTAAGATGCTACAAAATTTGTGCAGCCGTAAAATTAAAGGAATCTAACATTACAGTATTTTCTTAAAAACATCTTACAATGATCTCCACCTGCTTCTGGAATTTCTTAATAGAAGGATCACTGTCGAGTGTAAAACCTCTCTTCTTGAGAACTAGCATATGCATGAAATCATGAGAGAATACAGTAAGACATTATAGCAGTAGCCCTATAAGATATCGGATTCTGCATACTAGTACTAATGCTGTGGTTCTAACTCCTTATTCTCTGCATCAGATTGGTCCGGAACTTGAAATAGTTCATACAACCAACATTATTAACTAATGCTGTGGTTCTAACTCCTTATTCTCTGCATCAGATTGGTCCACTAATGCTGTGGTTCTAACTCCTTATTCTCTGCATCAGATTGGTCCGACTTCGAGCTCTTGAGATCCTGCAGTTAAACACTGACTCTTAAAGAAAAGATTAAATCTCTATGTTATAATTAATTATTTTCACCAAAATCTACCTTCATTATATACAGTTTAGCTAATACCATAATAGATTAAGAGTTGTTGTTTTTTTAGTGGGAAAAAACAAAACATTTTTTTTTCCGGAGTACAAAAAAAAAGTAAGTTTGGAAATACAGATTTAATGTTCTTTGGCCCTGGATAATTCAAAAAGTGTTAAGTCATCAACTCTCAGACTTGGCATACTGCTTTGTTTTGTAGTCACGATGATATTGTATTAGTCTACTACTTTTGCCTTTGAGCGTGGATTATTAAGTTATGTGATATCGTTGACAACAAAGACATGATGAATCAAGTGTTATAATTTAGGGCTTTCATCTTCCCTTACATTTTTTTATCGCCCAATGATAAGTCGTTAGTAATAGGTTTTTGTTTTATTTGTTGGGTTTTTTTTCCCATAAATTTATCCAACATAAATTTATACTTGACTTTTTGTCAAAGGTACAGATAGTAAGATATAACAAAATAGCATTTCAATACTCTTCAACTTCAAGAACATCAGAACCTTCAGGCCAAGCATAAAGGGTTTTGGGAAATCTTTTTTTTTCCTTTTCATTAATAAAACAGTAATTGGTAAAGTCCAGTTAGCACACACTGATCATCTTAATTTTGTTATGGTTTATGGCAGTCCAGCTAGCAACTGATGAATCATTAAGGAGTGTGAAAAGTGAAGGGTTTTTTGTTGTTGTTGTTGTTGTTGTTGTTGTTGTTGTTGTTGTTGTTGTTGTTGTTGAAATCAGGAATCAACGTCTCCTCTCCTGCCTGCCTCCCAGCAATCGTAAATACTTGATGCCCCTTTCGAATGTAGATAAAACCATACCAGTGTATAATCTTTTTCAAAAGCTGGATTTTGCCAGCAGCAACAACAATCAAAAATACCAACAGCAGCACACAAAAACAACAATTAAACAAGGGTGATTAAAACCACAATAACCAGCGCTGTAAGTTTTACTCGTTTCAGACGTTCCAAGGCTAGATTGTGAGGGGCATAAAGATAATTGACTTGCATGCTTCCATGATGTTATTACGTCGATAAGCGTGCCTTTATACGAACATTTCTTCCTTGCCACCTGCATATCCCTGACTTCAGTGCTCACCTAAATCAGGTAATCGTGCATCCACCCGGTTTTCTTGAAAACACACGCCTTCACGATAACAGCCAGGGGGTTATCTACCCGTATTTCGTTTACCCTGGATTCCAGTTTAGTTCCGGAAAGGAAAGTTGGGTGGAATATTATATACTCGCCAAGCTTACTTGAAAATAAATTGGGATCATTAAGGGAAGGGTTTATTTCATTTATTTTTTGCCTCAAGGACAAAATAGGAGATAAAAATGTAAGCAAGTGGATTTCATGAGTTCTTAAGAATAGTTTCTCTTAAACGTTTGTTGTTCATGAAATTGTGATGTCCAACAGCTAAATGAAAGGAGCGATCGATGATGTTCCGTTCATGTGTTGTATTCAAAGGTATTCTTTTCCTGAGAGGTACTTTTTACATTGAAGTTAAGCTGGTTAGAAAAGTCAATTTTTAGAACGGAATTATTATAATATAGCAAAATTCCATTGAAGATAAAAGTCAGAATCAACAGACATAAAAAGTCCCCAGGCCATCAAATTTTTTTTGAAAGAATATCCGATTTTTTTTTGTTTAGGGGGAAAGACTGCTTAACAATATGTTTCAATTATTATCATATGCCATCAACTTGAAGATAAATTCAGCTCATTTCACCTCCCAGTGCTGTGGTTGTTGATCCTGTTTTCTTTTCATGAATTCAGGAGGAACTTACAAGGCGAACCTCCTCGCGTGGAGGACGTGGCCGGCCCAGACCGATGCATTTCTGCTCCGCACTATCTTCTTTTCAGCTGTCTTTAAACACGAGCTGTCTTCTGATATGTTGTCTTATCTTTAATGTATGAAAAAGAAAAAAGAGTATCACTGATGGTTAGTTTTCTGGTGAGTTTCTGCCCGACCCTGAAAAGCTCTGCTATTTTTGGAGGATGCGGTGAAAACGTTGTTCCGAGGCTGGGTAATGCTACGAGTGTCCAGCTTCTGGCCGGAAGTTATGGGTATCCCAAGTTCCAATCGCTAGATGACTGGTGGCCGAGATGAGAGATGTCCGTGGCACACATGAGGTACTAGGCTGCGAAGATCAGTTGTGTACTCTAGTACCAGGTGCGACCAGTAATGACTGCATGCAGCTTATTATCTTAGTAGGTTAGGGTCACATAATTATTAGCACCACCAACAACATTGCGATATCATCATCACGAAGAAGGCCTTAATATTAAGATCAGAGGCATCAGCCATAGTGCCACCAGCACCAATTCTTATTATTATCACGAGCATCAATAAACTCGCAACATCATCACAACCACCTGCAATTTGCAAACATTAAATTATTCTTTACTGCCATCGATAACATCGCGGCATATCACTGTTACGAGCAAAACCTGAATATTATTATAAATGCCACCAACATGGCAGCTTCATCGGGATTAACAACGATGCCTCGCCTGGATATGATTATCACCGCCACCAACAACTTCTTAAACTCGTATCTTTATTGCCTTCAACGTCATTCTAAACTTACCGCCTTAGTCACCAGCTGTATCGGTACTGCTCAGACAAAATCAGCTAACAGAATGTGAATTTGCAGCTGGCACCAAGTTAAGCCTTTTCCTCAGGACATCCAGGGAGTCTGGCTTGACACGAAGCTAAACATACATGTATGACTACATCTACCTGTGTTGTTCTTTACCACATGTTTGCATGATGGAGATGCAGATAAGAAAGGAGGGGAACGAGTCTGGAAGAGAGAGTGGTGAAAGACTGTGTCTTTCTTTAACGGAACGTGACCTTTCTTGTGCTTTGCACGTACTGGAGAGCAAGAGAGAGAGAGACAAACAGACCAGCAGAGAAAGATTCAGACATTTTAACGAGCAGATAGAGATTCCAGATGTTCTAAAGAGCAGACACAAAAAAAAACCACCCCAGATGCTCTTAACGAGTAGAAAAAGGATGAAAGAATTGGATTAAATCAACCAGCCTGATACGCTTGTATAATCCATTTCCCCTTTCGTCTCTTCTCCCCAAAACAACCCCGGGGCTCAGATAGCGCAACCCGAAGCCAAAAAGGTGTACGGTCTTAGGCTGAGATCAAAGCCCGAGATTTCCACCACACATGGAGTTCTGATTTCACAACTAGTCAGCGAAAGACGGGCTTAGATGGTTTGACATATTGGATCCTTGGGAGAGGTACCAGCCTACCAGCTACACTCATTACTAGTTGCTGCCTGATCAGCATAAGCTGCCTTATCTTAAAACGGTGTTATTGAGTAAAGACACTCCTCGTAACTGAATTTGAGTGCTTGCCCAGATTGAGTATAATGGATTTGAGAAAGGCACCGACTTGCACTAGTCTTGAGCAATGTCCATGCCAAGGCTTGTTTTGTTTACAACATCCTGTAATCTTGAAAAACATTGAAGCTCTGTACTTTGACGTGAAGGTGGTGGACAGAGTTTGCGACAAGAAAGGAGGCAAGCTCAGTGTAGAGTTCAAAAATGTCTTAAGGTGTAAGGCTGTACATTTTGTGTGTGTATGGGAAAGGGGGAGGGAGGTTGGGTGCCATCCAGTATCAGATCAGATCCACGACTACATAGTTCAGAGAGTCTGTCACTGTTAGACTGAGTTCACAGTATTTATAAGGCTGAGACCGAGTATCTCTTTTTCTTAATCAAATCCATCTACACACCGTAATAAGCTGGCATCTGCTGCCACTGACTCTGAAGGAGCTTCAAATGAAGGAGTTTCGACACATGAAATCGGGCTCATTTTGTGCATGTTAAGAATAAAATGTCAAATTCACATCTGACTCTAGTTTAGAACGTGCGATATGATCGTAACACCAGGAAGTGCAACATGTGCATGCTAACCTCAACAATAACGGTACGTAGGAGATGCAAATAAAACTGAAAGTTCTCTATTTACCACACAGTTGGGATGATCTGTCAGTATTGAGTATGCGAGGACGGCAACGTAGTTCAGGAAGTCTTTCATTATCAAAAAAAGTTGACGATATAACTGATATGTTCTCTCAGGATCAGACTTGAGTGTACGCAATGGTTGAAAGTACAATATAAATAAAACGGCTTTTTAGTTTCGGACCAACATGTTGAGAGGATTTTTCAGTATCAGAGCGGAAGGGTTTTTCATTGCGAGGGTCTCATTCTATCACAGCGGGAGTTAGTTGTTTTTTTTTTTAAATAACATATGATAATCATAGTGTACGACAGAGTTGAGCGAGTATTGCAGTGTTTGGCTGAGTTAACCAAGTACATAAATAAGGCGTATGGACTTTCAATATCAAACTTCAAGCAGGTTGGTCTGTATGGATACTGTGTTTATTCTTTTGGATGGGGCAAGAAAGTAACCGGCTGTGGCTGTCTCGCCAGATTTTGGGTTTGCAAGATGCAAGTGGAAGGCTGGTATTGCATTATGCTCGATTACACGAGATCTGTCTTGGCTTCAGGGGAAAGTGGGGTCGCAGGCAGCATAGAGCTGGAAGATGCAGCAAGTGATGCATTCGAGATCTAGCGTTTTATCTCGACAAAAATTTGTTTCAGACGAACAATTGGCATTAATTAGGCCTGGAGAATGTCGAAGACGCGTGCTGTTATGCAGATGTCAGTGGAAAGGGAAGGATAGAACCACTACGCTGATTTACCACCCTAGCTTAAGAATAGAAATATTCGAGCCCACAAATTTCATCGCAGCCCTTCGTCCTCATGTTCCCCACTCCTCCCTGTCTTCCTGATCCTCCACTTTCTCACATGCATGCCNCTCCTTCGACCTTAAAATGATCTACTTCAACTTTATATCTCCTTTGGCCTCATCTACACTTTCTCGTCCTCACCCTTCACCTTCCTTCCTTTCTTTCTCATCCTCCCCTGTCCTCTTCCCCCCTCCCCCTCCCCACCCTTTTCCAAAAATCCTCTTCGCCTCTTCGTCCATATTTTTCCTTTCTTTCCCCTCTACCCCCTTCCCTGGGGAATTTTAAACTTTGCAGACAAGAATAAGAACTAAAGGAGATCTTGATACAGTAGTAGTGCAGGGACGATGTCACTTTTTATGTATCGATGCTTTGCCGAGTATTTTCCAGATTATCGACACTGATTACGAGTACAGTGCTTTATTTGATTGGGAAAACATGATTACAATCATTTATATTATCTTTTATCTATAAGGTTAGGCTAGACAGATGGTTTCAACATTGACGTTAAATCAGAATATGCCGGTTCTTGTTATTTAGGACAAAATTGCCGATTAGTTAAAGCCTACATTTCACACTTTTATTATATTGGAAAACAGTCAGTCCTGGGACAAGTTTCGAGATCTGTGGGGTTCATTTAGTTGTAGGTGTGAATCCTAACCCACCCTGTTCACAAAAAGTATTCTCTCTCTCTCTCTCTCTCTCTCTCTCTCTCTCTCTCTCTCTCTCTCTCCCCTCTTTCTTTCTTTCTCTTTCATTCTTCTCCTCTATGTTTCTTTCGACTTCTGTAACGTAAGGAGCTCCATATCTTTCTCCGACCCAGAATTCCGCGAACCCAAAATCCACCCCTGATCTTATGTCAGATGACATTATTACCCGAGCCTAATATCGGCAAAGCTAAAACTACAGAGATGGCCGATCTGTCAGTGATGCAAACCTAAAGCTAAAGACGTTTTTAAAATAACCATGTCTTGCAGGGGAATGACCTAAAGAAAGCATAGCCATAAACTAGTCTTGAAAGTGTTTCTGGTGCGGTAAAAATGAGACAAAAAGAGTCCTCGCCGATATCGACATCTTAAGAGGAAGATTTAGCACAGGGTATCAGTAACTGCCCTTCACTACCAGACTGTGAAATGAGCCTACAAATCATGTTTTTTAGTTCGTCTTTGCTTAAAGCATACGGACGAACGCATTTTTTTTTATTTACGTCCGTCTGTTATGCCACAGTAATGCATAAATGCGCATATAGTGACCGCACCTAGCAATTTACAAACAGTAAATGATGTGGTGTTACAGGTCAACCGGGGATTGACTCCAGGTAATTAACCCTAAGCCTTACCCCGACCTGGCATATTTATTTCTATATTTACAGTCGAAACCACAATACATGCGGACGGTGTTACTGTATCAGTTGGTATTGTAGAAGATAAAATGCTGTGTACGCGTATAAAATTGTGGTAGTCGGTGTATGGTGAGTGAGGTGGAGGAAACATGGAAGTGAAACTGTGTAACGGATAGGAACACGTTTAAGATGAAAAAAAAACCCACAAAAATAAGTAAAACTGAAAGCTGGGAGAGAGAGCGTTGGTGTGCAATTAGAAAACGCAATCTTATCTGCCCTTTTCCATGACATGGGCTTGCAGGCAAACCATAGGAAGGCTTATCATAGATTTTCTCATGTCCTGCATACTTAAATAAGAAATCGCCAAAGAACATGAATGCGAAGAAGGAGAATGAGTTCCCTTGTACTACAGTTAATGGACTTCCATCTCAAAGAGATATACTGAAGCTTTTACTGCTCGGCGTAAGGAACTTTCAAGCCCTTGATTAGCGCCGAGTAGCTGATGGGTACTTTAGCTTGAAAGACGACGAATGTAACAACTTGCCTTATGAGCTTTCACTACTGATTAAAAAGGAAAGCGAGGTCATGAACGGTGACTTTGTCACGTGTGTGGAACATGTGTGAGTTGGGAAGAGTCCTTACGTTGCTTGAAAATAAACTTTTTAAGACTGTGAGGGAAATGCGTGTTACGTGTTGGGGCTAAGTTTATTTGGCTTCATTTTTGCCTCATACTGTATATTATATATATGTGGAACCCTTTTCGGAGATTCGAAGAAGTTTTTATTTACTGTATTTACAAAGTTTTGGGGCCCAAATGTTAACAATAATCGCAAGGTTACGATTGAAGACACACGCGGAGATTCATGATGGTTATGAACGAGAAGAGTTCCACTGTCGCGACAGTATATTAAAAGTCAAGACCACGGTGTAATTGCAGTTTTTCAAATTCTCCTGGGTGAGCGGGCGTCCACATGATTTTAATGTTTCATCTAAATCTTTCAATTGATTATTTTTATGGAGGGAGGGCTGGGAGGGCTGAATTCTCCTCCTTTTACATGGGAAAAGCTCAATAAATATGCGAGTATAATACTGGATAGAGGGGGGAGGGAGAGAGAGATAGAGAGAGAGAGGATAAAAAAGAACGAAAAAAAAACCCTTAGCTGTATCGAAAAGCTGTTTGCCGTTCTTCCTTTCTCGATCTCTATTTCCCCTCACACTTCCCGTCCCATCTCTGTCGCCTTCCAAAGTTCGAGAGATAGGAAATTTATACCAATTTCAAATTCGTCCTTACTATCTTCCAGATCCCCCTTCTGGCCACCGGCACTGCGCAAATGTACGTAGCACATTTTATATCGGAAAATAAGCAGTTCTTGTGACGTCACTCATGACCCACCGTTTTATAATTATGTACTTTCTGTTACACTGTCTCATGCCTATCTCATCGAGTTAGATCACGTGCTAGACAAATTTTTCAAGCCTGTGTGACGTGTGCGACTACGAGTTCTTTCTCTAGGTAATTGTATCTGAAGTAAAGTGCGTGAGTGGGTGAGTCTAGATGTATGACTCTTTTTGTGTCAGCAACCAGTCTGGGGGTGGTATATAGGCATGAGGTCTTCTTGTGATATATCGACCGTCGATAGTTTGTTTTTTTTTATTAAAGATCCAGACTCCTCTTCTTGTTACATGAAAATCGCCGCTCGTGAGTTGGCAGCCATGCTCGGCTACTCACTAAACCGGTCAGTTTTTCATACTCGTAGTGACGGAGTTAGTGAGTCACTCAAACTTGGCCAGTCATTAAGAGTCTTTGTTACACTGCGACTGAATGCTTTGTTAATAGAGTTCCTAGTCACCTGAGGATATGGGAGGCGGAGTAATAGCGACTTGTAGTTACGGGTTGGAGGAGTGTTAATCAAAGATGAGGGAGGAGGGGAAATGTGAGTCAGTCAGGTTTTTTGTTGTTGTTGTTGTTTTTTGAGTGTATGTGCGCGAGGAACACTGAGCAGTATAGCTGAAATATTTGCTTTTTCTTTTATGTTAATGCCTTAGTTCATTGCACCAATGATGATCGGCTTGATTCGATAACTGTTGGAAGGACTCATTTCACATATCGAGGAGAACTCATAGCAGCAGTTCAGTGCTAGCCTGGCGTTCCTGAGTCCAGTCGATATCCATTTAGCGCAGCTTCCGTCAGAATTTAGTAGATTAGTTACGCCATATCAGTACTTCTTGCGCTGACAGTCGCAGAGTTTTTATCAGCATGTTTAGCCTGCTTATGACGTGTATTTTCTGCGTCTGGGTGCGACTATAGTTTTGCCCTCAAGCACTTGTAGAAGTCTATGGTCGACAGACCGGGAGACTTTTGGGAAAAAAAATGGCATAGGAAAAATATTGGCGTACTTGGTAGAGTGATTGATTGCTAGTCCACAGAGTTGTGACATCCTCTGAGACTCTATCGCAAGGTCATACGTGAACTTTATTGATTTACAGCAGATCTTAACTTGAGATCAGGAGCAAGGAAATAAAAAGGAAAAAAAAATGTGCCGTGTCGGCGGCGTAGTCAATGTCCATCAAAGAAAGTCAGAAACTTTCAGCCTAGTTGCCAGCAGCTCTTTTCATTATTTTGTCTTAGATAACCATGTTTTCGGCGACTACATATTTAGGTTTGGTCTTTGTAAATCGTCAGCTAGAACCCGTGGGTTTTGATACTTAGATATTAGAACCCCCAGGTTGGCAGTGTTATTGTTATCAGTAGATCCCTTGCTGTGCATTTTTTACAAACTGTCAGACACAAAGGAACAGATGACTAATGTGTTATGCAGAGCACACGTAATTCACGGTTCCATCTCCCCACCCGGCCTCATCCCGCAAAGGAAAATCACTGAAATACTTAAAGTGTCCAGACGCTGTTTCACAAGTCATGTCCGGTCATGAGTATGTGCCTTGAGAGTGAGATGACATAATGTAATAATCATACTAAAAATTTATAGAGCCGTCAACCAACGATATTAGATACAGTTTTAGTCTCTGAGTTGCTGGAGGTTTGGCTGTGAACGAAATGTTGTGAAGTTATTTTGGCGTGCAGCCGCCTACGGAACAGCATGCATCGCCGATAGCAATTCTCCTCAGAAGACTCGACTCTGTAAACATTTAGATCTATATGTCCGATCCCCGCATATTTACATAATAGTTATTTATTTTTTTTCCCATCTTCTCAACGGCGCCTGTTTATTTTCATGCCGCTATTGAGACGGTATAAACAGTTTGCTGCAGGCTGCCTACCAGTGCTCACGCTCAACAAACACCTACAGTATATGATTGCGAAGCACTTTCCTCTCTGTCTCGGAGCCTACATTATGCAGCACTACCCAGTACGGCGTAACTGAGACCTCGTAAGTTAGGGCTTTGCTGTAGTCGATATTTTCAACGTGACGAGTACTCATATCTCCAGTATCGTCGACAGTCGTTATAGATACTGTGCTGTCACACTGACTCCATGAGCGAGTGGTAGCTACAGAAGTGAAAGGTCAAGGTGCAGAAAGAAGGACCGATGGGCTCGGTAATCGAAACACTGGCTGTAGAATGTTGTCAGCTTGAGCTGACGATGGCATAACTGAAAACAACACTTAATTTCAGTTTTTAAGGTTGTCGTATGGACCATGTCGATTCAGGGAGCTTTCGAAAATGAATACTCATGCATAGGACCATTATCTAAAGTACTCACTATTGATATCGACTGAGGCACGGTCCTACTCATGATCAATTTTACGGCATCAACCCCGATAAATCACATCCTCGGGTCTCCTTATTCCTTCCCCTTGCCGTGTCGCTGGGCCTAATTATGGCGTCATACTGTGTAAACATTGGAGCATTGGCGAGAGGGAAGGATTTTTTTTTCTCCATGTAATGCATAAAATATTTGGGTATGGATCGAGGTCCCGGGAGAATATTGTTAGCAGACATAGTGCAAAGGTCGGAATTTTTGATGAAGTGACTACATCTTGAGACAATTGTGGATACTTGTCTTTCATAAAAACACATACCAGAAAAGAAGGAAAGAAAAAAAAAGGCAGCAGTGTGAGATAGAATAGTCTTTGTCTTGGCCTGACTGCGCTGATGTCGTGTCGACAATCGCATTTTGTAGTTGAAGATTGTTGTCCTGGGTGCGTGCAGTATCCAGAACAGAATAATCACATGCAATAGAACCTCATGAAATCTAATTCTTCGTCCTGCTCATTGCAAAGTTCGAAGCTTTATTCGATGTCTCTGTCATAAATTAAACTCACCGTCTGGCAATTTATTTGCCGGTCCCCTGAAATTCGAGATTGTGAAGGTCTACCGTAAAATATTTTGTACGTGCTGCTGTCAAAAGATTGAGAGCAGCCATAACAGACTCCAAGCTTTACTGCGGCAGAGATTCAACTGAGCATACTCTTGGTGTTTGGTAATCGGATTTTTTTTTTTTCGAAATCAGACTTGCATCTGAGCTTCTTCACCCATTCGACGGCGACTTTAGTAGTGATGCGTTCGTGGGGTAGGGAGAGCAAAGGACAACAGAGATTGATCCGGCTTGTGGGAGCACCGGCCGGTGCCGTAAAACGAGAATAAAGTAGACATAGCCAGTTGAAATGTCCGGGCAAATGGAAATGAGTTTATGCCATAAATCCAGCTTTATTGTTCCCCCTTTTCCTGATTTAATCCTCTTGTCTACTTGCCCGGAAATTCCAATCCCAAGGGGAGTAATGTTTGATTTTGATTTTTACCTAGAAGAGAGAGCGTGTTTACTTTTTCACTGGCGGGCAGTCTAAGCCGGTGTGGCGACCACCTATATCGCACAGCCACATGGCCCTCAAAAAACAGTCTGAAAGATGGCCTGTTGTAATCACAAACTGACAGAGGGGCACTCAGTAGGGCGCATTTCTTTGCCATTGGCGATAGTAATAAATACGCCTTATCTGACAATGTTTAAAAATCCTGTATCCGCCCATTTATCCATGTCAAACTAAGCCCATGTTGTTTTGTTTTTTTTCCAATATGTTTTATTCCAGTTGGCTTGTAACTTTCCTTGTAATCCTGTGAACAGCCATACATATAAACAAACAAGCAGACAAGCAAACTGGGGTGAAGGCGAAGTTAGAAAGCTGTGGAAAAATACGACAGGTGCCAGCGCAAAGACTTTATTATTTTATTAATTGTATAAGAAAGATACGACTTCTACGCAGATACGTCTCGGGTAGTTTTAAATATGGTCCGTTCCACGCAGTAGTGTTGTTCTGCTTACTCCTAAAAGATACCGGTACTGAACCCAAGTATCATGGTATTCAAGACGCACAATTAATGTAATGAAAATCCCGTATGTCGCAGTATTAGAAAATCCTTGTAAAAATACTCGTATTCATCCCTTTCCTTTATAGGGATCCGCACCGAACATTAATGCTTTCTATTTCCAGACATGTCTCAGACAGGTTTTGTTCTAATTAATGTTTCACCTTTGGAGTAATCCTGCTAACAAACAAGCCAACAAACAACATGGGACAAAAATATAATCTCCTCGGCGGGAGTTAATCGATTAATGTTGTGTATGTGGGCCACCTGTTGTTAACGGCCCTATGGATCCGGCTTCTTGTGTGGTCGTGGTTGGCAGGTTCAGCCTTACACGCTCTTAAATTCGCACTCGGTCACACTTTTATGAATCGTTTCTTTGTGTCTGGTTTTCTTTTTTTTTTCCCCTTCACACATGTGTACAGAAGGATCAGGTTATATAATTATGATGCACTTCGGCTGATAGCATTGTGGTTGTAATTACAACTGACGAGGGTAGGCTGCACATGACGTGTGTTTGTTGAAACTGAATTCAGGTGAAGAAAGAAAAATATTGCGGATCATTACAGTTTGCGAAGAACAACAAGTCTTAAAGTGTTCTTGCCGTGGTTGGAAGGGGGGGGAGGGGGGTAGTATAAATGTATTCAGAGAAAGCTCAAGTGGTATCTCCGCCAATGCCTACCACGAAGTCCGTGGTCAAAATCGATCAGGACATGAAATACTTGTCAAGACTGGAATGGTTAGAGAATAATGTCATGGAACCACCATTACCACGTGACCGTTTGGTCAGGTCGAATTATTTGATTGATTTCATGAGCTGGGTGTGTCCTCGTATTGTCTGCATCGTGAACTGTACAGTAGGTCTTTGAGAATGTGTGAGAGTACAACCAAGAGAGATGCCAATGAGATTCTGTTAAGCCATGAGTCATTTTGCTTGTCTACTAACCTTTATGAATACAGCATTGTATATTAATATGTATATATATATATATTATATGCATATTATATATATAAATATATAATTTTAATGGCGACCACCTGCCGTGGGGACCGGGTTTTAGAGACGACCATTTATATTTTTTATACATTTGACTTCCATATGAGGGCCTTCTGTCCAAAGAGCCGAGACCATCTATCTCATGTCTCAGTAGTGTAAAAGATACACACTGTGTAAGGCTTATCAATAGTCATCTGATCTGAATGTTTGAAGGGTACTTCATGGTATTGCGGTTGGGGGTTCTTTATGGCAGCCCCATGTCTGCGACCGAGATAACAATTTAAAATCTAGAGGAGAAAGGTTTTCATTATAATTTGACCCACCCCCCTCCCCAATAAATCTGTATTCGGCTATCACCTGTCTTTCTTGACCGCTTTTCTAAGGAAAGAGACAGGTCCCAAAGTCATATCACTTCGTGTTGTTTATCCTGTGCTGACTCAGATGAATACGACACGCCTGTTCACTGTATTGCAGTATTTAATTTTATTCTGTTTGTATAATGTCATCGTCTTTTTTAACCAAAACATTCTGTCACGTTACCTAGACTCACGAGCATGTGAGCAATGGGAGGGAAGTAAAGGGACGCAACATGAGTCAACGTCATAAGCACAGCGATCACATGGCTCGGGAATATTTACAACGTTCCATGTGCGTGCGGGGGAGGAGTATATTGCACAGTTGCACTTTGCATGTTGGAATGGGTTTGTCAGAGACCCAGAGTGCACAGTGGTCGTGTTTAATACAAATAGAGCCGTAATAACCATCTGGTTCTAATACAGTCCGTCAAAACACAACCCGTGAGACGTGTCAGAAAAATCTGCCGGCAACGCGCAGTAGACTATTTGTCATAATGAAATGTGACGAATTCCGAAATGCACAGCCTTTAGTTTGAAGATTTTTGGGTAGATCTAGTCACATCTGTGACATACGGTGAGCGTTTTGTCTAGACTGCCTTCAACAGCTTGGCATTTTGACAGCTTTAAAGTAGCGCCATGACATGGATTTCCTTTCCAGAGTTGACAATAATCTGTTATAAGCATCCTTTGTCGGCACTTCGCAGCTGTTCTTCCAAGTTGTTTTCTTTCATGGCGATAAGGCGAATCAGGCCTGCTCGTTTATTGTGATGATAAACTCAGGGCCTAGCAACCAATGTGCTGCAGCCGAAGATTAAAGGAAAAGAGCGGAGCGCTTTTGTTTTTGCATACAGATCAGAGGCGTACCACGGAGGGGATGATTGGGATCACAGGTCTTGTTACCTGGTTAGGGGTGGCAGATTACTCCGTAAAGGGTATTGCCAGCCAGGCTCATAGCTGCTGTCCGAACAGCCTCATTGTAGTTGGCAGCAAGATCCAGAACTGATCTCTTCTTCTT
>JAWQUT010000006.1:3044032-3066305 GCA_033807755.1 Ellobium chinense
CCCCCCCCCCAAAATCCCTTTCTCTTTTCCCTCCCAAATAATTTCGGTCCATCCTCCATCTTCACCTCTACTGATCCAAGAATAATATTTTTTTTTTATAAACTGCACTTTTAATTTAGCGTCAGCGCAACAATATATACAGGGCATTGATAGTAAGAGCTGACAGGAGACTCTTTTCTAAGCAAATGTAATACGTGATGAGGGCGTGATGCCAAGCGAATACAGTACTAAGTAATGTCCAAAGATGTGCTTTTCTATTAGTGAATTTGTCTACTGGACTACAACCTTCCCCCGCCCCACTTCATCCCCCCACTCCCATCTCCTCCCATACCAGTTACTCACCCATGCTTTCCAAATCAGATATTTCGGCCACGCTTCTGAGGTGAAAGGGATGACAAAGGAGACAGGCATCTGTTATTCGGCCACTTTTATGTACTGCCTGACCTTGTCAACAGGTGGTTAATGCGGTTGCTGCAGCGTTTGGGGCACTGCCAGATGATGTTATCAGTGCAGAGGCTGAAATATAACAGTAATGATGACACTTCTTTTTAGATTTAGGGGTCCCGAATCGTTGTTGTTCATAACTTTATCTTGGACACAATCATACAATGAACACTGATATATATACATGTTTCTCAAAGTGAATTTGTGCTGCAAAAATTTTGAAATCTAGTTTAAATTTTTAAAAGGGCAATTTATATCGTTAAAACCTATTGCGAGATTAATGTGATTCCCCTCTAAATCCGTGATAATAATTAGGAATTCTAAGGATTCCGAACATCTGAAGGTTAAGAGGGCTAATTTTGAAAAAAAAACGACATTTTAATGTTTAGTCAGATTTTAGTTTGCTGTGAACAAGTTGTTCACTTAATGACCCAGCATTTTTTTTAAAGGACGCGATGGCTTCGCTAGATGCGGTCGTTTTTGTTGTTTTTTTCCTGTAAGAAACAGAGTAGTAAACGAGGGTCTTGCCTTCCATTCATGCTAGTCAGGTTAACCTACTCCCCGATCATGGAAAAACTCATCTGGAGCCCAACTGGATCCTGGATGGGTTCTTGTTTGCATGGCGATAGTAATTCTTACTGAGTTTGTATGAACGTGAGTCCTAAATCTCACTTCTCATTATCTTATCTGACAGTGTTTTGAAAGGAAGTAAGACAGTGAGACTAGACAGACCGCTGCTGCTGCAGCTTGTGAACCGAATGTACAGAGAAGCTACACTTTAATAATGATTGCTTCACTTAATTACTTATTTCTAACTTCCGGTGAGTACCCTGTATGGTATTATTTCCTGATGCATTCGACCCATACCTTAATGTGTTTCATATCGATGTTGTCATGTCGTGTAAGATGTGCTGTATTTTCTTGTTGCAGAACCGCGGAGATGGGCTGGACATGAACGTTCGGAAGGCCTGGGACATGGGCTACACGGGCAAAGGAGTAGTGGTCACTATATTGGACGATGGAATAGAAAGGGATCACCCGGACCTTAACAAGAATTACGTGAGTATTCAATTTCATTCTCTTACTACGTTTGCCGCTTTTACTTGTCTTGTATGTTGTTTTGCCTGTTTGGATGAGTCTTTTTGTACGGGGATTTTCCAAGCAACTCTGTATCCTCAATTACTAGAGACCCACATTACTAAATTTTTTCTGTAAATTATCACAGTGTGGTTTTACAGTGCATAGATATGGAATAAATAAAACAAACAAAAAAAAAAACTGAAGGATAAACCAAGTAACAGAATTCCGGTCTGGCTCTCACGGACAGGAAATCTAGGCCTATAGATTCGTCGCTGAAAGTAAGTGCAGTTGTCCTCGAGCGTTTGTTTTTAAATCCTCTCAGTCGGTATCATAGTCTTCTATCCATCGCTTTGACCCGAATGAAAATGCATAGTCTAAGCCCAGATTTCTTCACTGTGACCTTGATGGCAGCAGAGTTGTTGTCTTGCGCCGTGTTCCTACAAAAGTTGGTCAATTCACAATTTATTTTCCCTCTTGGGCATGTAATATTTGAAAGGCGAGACGCCCATGTGTCAGGCGACTGTCTTGATAAATGACTTAATGCTCACAGTTCATGATGGCCGACGGCACAAACCGAGAAGTGAGCAGAGAAGGAAGGCGGATTGCATTGCATCGAGACGAATACGAAATCGATTGCGGACGTTGCAAAAGCCTTTTAGAGTGTGTGGTTCCCAAACTGGTATAGCTGGACCAGAAAGTGTTATCATGGTACTGTATTCAATCTGCAACAGTCGACAACTGAAAGTATCCTAGGAACCCCTCCCTTTCTCCTTTTCACACATACTTCAGCCACCAAAAAAAAAAAAATGCCGGCTATCATTCATTGCACACACATTTTCGTCCCCTGTCGGGTAGTATAGGGAAATGCAAAGAGACGCATAATATTATGGTCTGAGCAAGAGCTAATGATAATAATTTGTACCCAATTTTGTTTTTCTAACCTCTTCGTCATGAAGTAAAAGCGGCTGGTTCGCCCAGTGAGCCACCCGTGAATTTCTGTGGGTTCATGTGGCGCTCAGTAGTCGCCCGAGGCGCTGAGCTGTCATTCCTTGTTGGCAGTAGGCACTTGTGCCTGCCTCATCCAGCATGGCCTTTTCTTTTGCTTGAAAATGACGAAAGTAATCTGTGTCTGCTATCAGATTCCTGCCACGCCCGCCCGTAACGCTTGGAGGCTTATTCGTTTTGAAGTAAAAAAAAACCTTATAGAAGACCGAGGCCTGTACCTCAAAGTTCGTGACAGTTCTTGGCCGTCAGTGAAAATAGCGAGGCAACTGTCATTTTACAATCTAAGAAATTACAAACCGAGGTGATGGCAGTGGCAGGAAGAGGGGAAAGGTTCATGCTATTAGCAGCTTGTATCCTGCATTCACCAGTGAAAGTAATGATAAATTATACAAATTTTAAGCTTTACGATGATGTTTCTTCGCCATACCTGTGGCGAGTCTTCACAGCGAGCTGTGTACTTTATGAATAGATAATAGCGGGCCGCTGAGGGCACTGTGAATCTGCCATCAATTTGAAACATTTGACAGTGTTCTGACGTGAGTGGATGCGAAGTCTTGCCCGGAGCTATTTGCTCGAAAATTTCCTAATATTAGTCATCATTCTGAACTCAGAAATCATTATTCAGCAAAACTGCAGCTGTTACTTTGTGTATACAGTTGGTAATGAGAACAGTGTTTCTATCGCCAGAGATCAAATTTAACGTTATGATTAGGTGAGATAAACTATAGATTTGGTTCTAATTACCGACGATGGCTTAACTCAAACGCTGAACCATGTGGGTCAGCACTACATTGTAGTTTTTGTGTGGATTACGGATTACATTTGGCATCATATTCCCATTATTATTAATTCAGCCAGCTTCAGGGTAGGCAGTGGAGATAGTGTTGATGATAACGCATGCCTTACCGTACAAAAGCACAATTTAGGTGCTACAGCTTCCAGACTAGTTCGGCCGTCCTGCCATCATGTTAGTCTGATTGATAAAAATGGCAGAAAAGGACTGAAGTGTTCGCACCAGCCTACCTGAGCCGAGCTTTCCTGTTTGTTGTTGGTTTGGCAAGGTGTTTTTCTCTCTCTCTCTCTCTCTCTCTCTCTCTCTCTCTCTCTCTCTCTCTCTCTCTTTATTTCATTTTCCCTCAGCACTTTTATTTCGGGATGAACAATTTTGATTCCAAGTGTTGGATGTTGTTTGACGATTGCAGGGGGTGTTAAGGTGTCATTTAGGAACACCTACTGCCTGTTTCTGCCATGTTGCCTCGCACTAGAGGATCGTCTGCCTCACACAGCGCTGTCAGATTTTTTAGGGCGGCTTCAAAACTTGCTTTGTTTTGTTTGTTTAAAGTCTGGAGAAACAGTTTCCCGTGGCTGTCTTGTCCGTACCCCGTCGTAATGGTTAGTTAAAGCCTATAACGACGTAGTATATCTTATAGTGACTGGCGAGGAACAATATTCAGTGAGGAGCTGGCAGTAAGCAGGGATGGAACCGGCTAGAGTTTAATCAGATTTCAGGATGTTTGTATAACTGTGGTTGAGAACCGGATATTTAATAATGCCCCATCCGATCGTTAGTGTCGGAACATGTGGGCAGATATTCTTTTACCAAAAAAAGAGATGTGTTTCTACAGCAACAGTATAGCCGTGTGCTTTCTTGGCACGTGGAGTTCGCAGATAAAACTAGCCACTGAATTTTTTTTTGTTTATGCTAACGGCTACTGATACAATGATTATGTGCGAAGACAAGGAATTCTCCGTAGTTTCAAGCTTGCGGGTATGGGTGGGAGAAGGCAGAGGAGAGATTTAGAGATAGTTATGTCTTCCATGTAAGGGAAATAAGGAAAACATAACCTTTGACTGACCTTTGCAACCCCCGCCTGCAAAAGGCCGTGGAGAGTTTTAGAGATTACCCCGATTCTTATGGATTTGCTTTCATATTTCAAATTTCCATTTTGAAATTTGGAAACATGGCGCTCCGATGTGAAGCGTGCGATACATATTCGTGAAATGACCTACCATGTCTCTCCTATTTCACACCCGGGTGGGCCTATTGAAAAAATCTGAGAGTACACAGACTTTTAGAGGTCTTTGCTTGCATATCTATCGTCTGGTTCTGGAAGTTTCTGAAGAAAGAAGGGATAGGTATGTCTAAAACACACTCCTTACCAAAGTGACTTCCTGTTAGGACCAGGCATATAAGATAACTTCTGCGGAGACTGTTTAACTACCATCTTGAATCTTTTGTACAGATTTTAATAGATTGCTCCATGTGATAATGATTCGTATGGATCTTGACATGACAATTCAGTTCAATTCAGTTCAGTTCAATTCAATTCAATTCAGTGTTTATCATTGGCACTGCGGCCAATTCCAATCTTACTGTCCTCTCACGCTGTTCTATTTTTCACTTGGAATTAATGAGTTTGCTCACAATAATATATACCTTCTTCATTTGAATTTTCTCATTTACCCTTCTTCCTCCTTTCACACGCTCCCTCACCCTCACCCCCTCCACACAACGCCTGTCGTCTAAGCAAAATGGGTTGGTGGATGAAGGACATAGCTGCGAAAATTATTTATTACCCTTTTGTCCATTCTGCATGTTTGAGTGATAAAATGACTGAAAATGCTCATTGTGTGAGCACTGCTGGTTGTGAAAGCGAAGTATTTTAAGTCATTTACGTTATCAAGCTGTAAAATTCTCAATTATATATAGTAAAACAGACAGGTTGGTTGGACATTTCAATAGACCATTAGTATCTGTGCTGAGGGCTGCAGATATCCCACTGTCATGCTATTCAAGGCGATCAAGAGTCTTGGGTAGACAGTATGACAGGGAGAACCCGGAGTTGTCGTCGTTGTTGTTGTTGCTGTTGCTGTCGCAGTCGTCGTTGATGTTCTTGTTGTTATTGTTGTTGTTGTTGTTGGTGGTGGTGGTGGTGGTAGTAGTTAAATTTCTTACTGTCTCCTCTTCTCTCTCGACTTAAGTGCTGACTTGCCCCACCTTTCGCCCTTCTCTCAATCTGATCTCGTGCCGTTGTTTTGGTTTTGGCTTTACACAACACTGCTGATGCAGCTGCCCTAGATTCGGGAGGGCGTACTGTCTAGAATTATTGAAACAAGTCAACAAGATGATGGATAGGATATCATGTACCCAGTAATAACCGACACATTGCGGATGTCTGGCTCAATATTTTTTTGTTTATGGCCGTGCTTTGAAACCAACTCAGACGGATGAAGCCGTGCGTTTGTGCTAGAGTGGGTGATAGATTGTTCCCGCCTTGCGTCACTGCCAAATTTATTTCGACTCAGAATGTCTGTGATCCTCGTTCGTAAACATTAACTGTATTACTATGTGCGAATTGGTTGTCTCAGGTATCTATCTGGCTCCTGGTGGGTAGGAATATGTACTCTCATCATCATTTTCCTCCCTCTTACCGTCTCCTCTCAACCTACATATACTCCATTGCGCACCCTATCTCCCTCAATTATTGACGCTTCCACCTTCACCTGCCCGTCCCATCTGTTCATTTTCGACAGTTATAAAGTAAGGGTGGGCAGCTCGATTCTAAAGATTAAGCCGAGCCAATATTTTTCTGCGGCTCGAGTAATCGACTCGACCACTCAGGATCGAATCTGAGTTCCGGTCCTCGTGAGACTCATATTTCTGCAACTACGCGGGCTGGAGATTGAAATAGCTTACATACTCTTTGGTGGGTACTTCTGTCTAATACATAAATTCGAGAGGGAAAGGTCGAACCAGAGATATCGAGCCGAACGACTTTTCAAAACTTTTCCTCCCTCCCATCACACCGTATTCGTATGCCTTTGAGCTTGACATAATTATTTGCACCCTTGTTTTCGTTAGTCTGTAAGATCAGTGGATTTCTCATCAGCAAGATTTGGAAATGGTTGTTACAGTAGCATCTTTTCACCACTGCTGTCTAAAGTGATGAAGGCGGGAGGTGCACACTGGCTTCTAGGAGCGGTTATTATTTTTAAGGATGCCATTTTTTAAGCGACTGTCTCAGGTTCAGTAGCACAGCGCTATCATCAACAGTGTCGTCAATACTATGTACAGCAGAATCTCACAACCGCGAACATTGTGTATAATTGGGAAAAAAATAAATCCCCGCTTACTTCATTGTTATCAGAGATGCCATTTTCAAGTTGCCTAAATTACAGACATTTTTGGACCCGCCGGAAAAGTTACATGTTTAACATTACCACTGAGCAACCGGTACAATTAACCTCAGTCGGTCGTGTTTGCGCACTTGCGAAAAATTTCAAGCAATTTTTCCGAGCTGCAGTGGCGTTTCCGTGCTACATTCTGATCTCCTGTCCTTAAGTTTCTACTTCAGACTTTATTCAGAAACTCAAACACCGCACAAGTTCAAAATTACTGGCAGATATGATCCGCTGGAAGTGGAGTTCATGAGGTGCCAGTGCATTTATATTGTTGTTACCTTCAGGGTTCATACTGGTCCTTCAATTTGTTCAGGTCGCTATTAGGCTTTTAAAAGTCCTTAAAGTTAATATTTTGACCACTGGGTCTTTGAAAACTCCTTAAAATTTCCGTCTGGGATCGTGTGTTATGGAGAAAAGATGAGCTACATTGGCATTAGCGACCAGATGTTATTTGTCCATCCATGGCAGCAAGCTTTTTACACTGAAGCAGAGACCAAGGACCTCTTGAAGTTTGCTTGAGAACAATAATCAGAATGTTATGGACATGAAAAGAGATGTGCTGCTCGGATCTTTAATTTTCTATTTCGGAAGTCCTTGGAAAGTTCTTTAACCTTAAATTGTGTTTTCGGAAATACCTGGGAACTTTGTAATTTATCATGTAAGACTAAAAGAAGTCGAGTAAAGCCAGTCTGCTGCACAGCCCAGCCACGTTACGCATGTCTTTTCGCTACGATTCCCTAGTCATGAATTCCTTCCGTTATTGCCACGCCGGTTTTTGTCTAATGCATTTGTCAAGAGGGAATCTCTCCAGGTTGTTTAATGTTGTAAGAGGAAGGAAAATCTCAATCGGTAATTGACGCTTATGCGGGCATTGCATCATTGTACTCTGTGTTTACATACCGCCATCGAAGAGGCTCCTGTGCCAGTTCCTCGACAACATTCTTGGCCAGTCCACAGTAAACACTGAAAGAGGCAGGTCTGGGATTCTGATGCAACATTTTTTTTTCTTTGTTCCTGAAGCAAACAGAAAACAACAACACACACAGGAATAGGGTGAAAAGTTTAATAGAATAAAATAGAGAGGAGCCGATGGTGGTTGAAGGGAGGGGTAGGGGAGAGAAAATGGACGAAGTGTAAATATGTAGCCTTCGCCCCCCTACAGAGTTGATTAACGCTGCTGGCACCGTCGCCAATTTCAGGATCTCTGAATCTGTAGTGTTGTGTTCTCTCTGTTGAACAGAGGAGGTAAATTGGATTAGTAGAAATGAATGCCCTTTCTTTCTCACTATCTCTCTCTTTCTTTCTTTCTTACTTTCTTTCTTCCTTCCTGACCCACTCACCCAGCAATCCCTCTTAAGTCAGCCACTTTGTAGCAAGGGTAAACACAGCTCTGGCCCCTGTCTTTCGGCACCTCTCAGCAATGTTGCCAAATATTAGCCTATCTGTTTCCTGTCCACTCAACACCGTCTCATCCTCTTGTCTGCGGATTTCCCTCGGCTTTTCTTCTCTATCTCTCCCTTTCTTCTGTCCTGGAGAATATTGCCTTTTGTCTTGCTTTATTCTTTCTTCATGGCATAGTATTACTTTGCATTCCGCTATCCTTTCCGTTAGCCGTGGTCTTCTATCTTAATAGACAAATGAGCAATCCCTCTGTAATCGTGAGATGATTAATGGTTTTGTTTTCATCTTTCTTCATGTTATCTTTCTTCATGTTATGACGTGGTTCTTTTGGCATTTTTATCTTCTAAATAGACCTCTTCCTCTTCTTCTCTCCCATTCGTCCTCCTCCTCTTCCTTCTACTTCTTCTCCTTCTTCTTAACTTTAGGTATAGAGTGCACAAATACAATTAGTACTGCCCACCCCCGCGCACTGGGGCGAGCTGTCTGTCTCGTTTTATACGGCTCCTTTTTAGTATGCGTTATTTAGAGAATGCATGGTGGTGTTGGTATGCCTTAGTATTGTTGTTGCTATAGTTGTTTTTGATGCCGATGTTGTGATATGTACTTCTGTTCGAAAATGAACTTCACTATCTCTTGATTACAAATGATGACTGACGTTCTCAAAGTCCCACCTTAACAGGACCCTCTTTCCTCCCTGCTTTTATCTTTCCCTTCCTTGTCACGACCCTGCCATGCATGCACGGGGTTGCCCACTGGTGTATTGATACTCTCGGGACAGGTACCGATGCAGGTGATGAGTCCCAGCTGGGGTATTTTTTTTGTGGTGCCAAATGCTGCAGGGACTGGTGGGCAGCGTGCTGGTGTTGGCGCCATTTTGTAGAGGTAGAGAGGTCGGGGATGTAAATGTGCGCGGGCAAACACGGCATACTTACCTACTTAAGCCATGTTTTGACTTAGCCCAAACTCACTCGGTCCACCAGGTTCTCCGTCAGCCACCTCTTCTCAGAAGATAAATAAATATGGCTCCAGCCTCGTGTCATTTGAATGTATAGCACGATTTATTTGACTTGGGCTGGCTGGCTGTGGGTGATGGTGTCGGGCCGATCCTTCATTTTTAAACGTTGGCTTTGCAAGATCTTTCCTCAGTTCGGATCGCAAGATCAATTCCAGGATCGATCTTTCCAGCTCGAGCTTTTTTCAGGTCGCAAGAGAAAGAAAGTCGGAAAGTATTGAATATACAGCCTAAAGATCGACTGAGAGAAAGCGCCTCGCACAAAATGTCACTTTACAGTATGCCGCTATAAATTTCTTCCCCTGTGGCTAGCCATTTCAGTATGACTTGAATTAAATTCTTACATCTACAACATTACATTATTTGTATTAGCAAATATACCCTCATTGCTGCGACGCTTAGCGCGTGTAGTAGTAGAGATTTGCACAGTTCGTGAAGAACTGACCTTAAAACTCTATCCTGAATCATCGAGTCGATTAATTAAATTGAACCGCAGAAAAAGATGGGCTGGGCTTTCCTCAGCTCGATCTTTTGAATCGAGCTGCCCAGCTTTACTGGCTGGAATAGAGCCAATAATTAGGAGCGGTATTTTTCTTCCTTCACCAACCCCCCTCCCCCTCCTCCTCGTTCTCTCGCTCTGACTGTGTGACTACACGTCTGTGTGTTGAGGAACGATATAATAAATCAGTCAATCAAACAAACAGTCAGTTAAATAACGCCCCCTCTGCCCGCCCCTTACACCTGCGTGTTGTCGATGTAGAGGCTGAGTTTAGATTTCACAATTACCCTTTAACCCTTAGGCGTATAGGTCGCGAAAGGACCTGGAAAATTGAGACCGTGCTCACACGTACATCCAGCCACAAACATACCCCCTTCCCCCCACACGCTCCACCGTAACGAAATCGTTGATTTTACCGCATCGCTTTAAATGAAATCAGACGTATCTAGGGCAACGAAATCTTATATAAATGTTTAGAATTCCTTCTGCTTTATGAAAAACACATTTTCTCCCGTGCTAGGCGGCACCACCCGTTAAACCCTGAACAAGGTGCTGCGCGTTAGAACTGCTAACCTCGTTTGTTGCCTAACATGATTGGTGTCAAGAACAGTTAACGCCAGGAGTTAAATGAAATTTCTTTCCATATTACTGTATACCTGCTCTTTCACTCTCTCCCTTTTGATGCTTGTTCTTTCTTTCTTTCTTTCTTTCTTTCTTTCTTTCTTTCTTTCTTTCTTTCTTTCTGTCTGTTTGTCTGTCTGTCTTTCTTTTTTTTTCAAAATACCACAATGCGATAACATGACTACAAACTATTTACTCATTAACTGCGCCGATAAGAGCATTTATCGCAAAACATGGCACTACTTATTTTTTTTTCTTTTTCACAGAAACCTTTTCTGGCACTTCAGAAAATGTCGCTTATCAGAAAAATGCTCTGAACAATAGCCCAATAAAAGCCCTCTTCGTCTTGTGCACTTGAGAAAGCTGGTGCCCTTACCCGACATGAGCCAATGTCAGTGACAAAAATCGACAGAACGTGACAACAGTTTTTACTGTCATTCAGTACGTTCTAACTCAATAGAATGAACTCTGTTGTAAAATACACTACATTCACCAGTACAGTTTAGTGCAGTTTTATGATAAGGAGGCAGTTTTTTTTCCTTCTCTTGTAAAATTTAGATTTTGACGTTTATCGCGGTATTGCATCCAAGTGACAGCATAAAACTGGCCCTCACGAAGTCATAGGAGCGTTTCAGAAATTTGAGTTTCATGCAGTATTTGAGTTCCTGAAGTAAATGTGACGTAGAAAATAATGTAAACCAAGTCAGCGAAGCTTTGTGACGAAAAGACGAGGATTTCGAGTTCCTGGGGCATATTTAACTATAGAAATATAGGGCAAGTCACCGAAACCTTGAAACGGGTAGACAGGAATTAAGAGTTTTTCAGGTAATTTAATATAGAAATGTAGATGAAATCACCGAAGCTTTACAACGAGTTGACGAGAAATTGGAGATTTTGAGGTAAATTTAATGTAGATATGTAGAGCTAATCACCGAGGCTTGGCACAAAGTGTCGAGAAATTCGAGGTTTTGAGGTAAATTTAATGTAGATATATAGAGCTAATCACCGAGGCTTGGCACAAAGTGTCGAGAAATTCGAGGTTTTGAGGTAACTTTAATGTAGATACGTAGAGCTAATCACCGAGGCTTGGCACAAAGCGACGAGAAATTTGAGGTTTTGAGGTAAATTTAATGTAGATGTGTAGAGCTAATCACCGAGGCTTGGCACAAAGTGACGAGAAATTCGAGTCCTTGAGGTTCTCCTCCTGTACATCGGTGTGGCTTTAATCTCAACAATATCCACAGGTTCACACTGACACCCACTGCCATATCGTGGACATCGCGTGTGTGTTCCTGCAGTAGAAAGAACTCAAACAGCCGTGTAAACGATATCGTTATGGAACGATATATTCCCTTTCTACGCCTTTGAAATAGAACCAGCAAGAGCAAGCATGCCGGTGTTTACCTTTTCTCACTTTCGCTCATGGCATGAAAAGTTTGTATCTTAGTGCTCGAAAAGCGCTGTCTGCAGACAAACTGGAGGAGGGAGTTTGGGGTGTGGTTTGTTAGCAACAATGATATTATATGGAGAAAAAGTCACAGTGTTCGGGAATTGAGATTCCTCTGCATTTTTTGGGGTTGTTTTTTTTTTTTTTGCAACAAAAGGTTTAGTCTGACTCGACATGAAATTTGAAAGTCTTTCACCAAATTCAGATCTTTTCCCTCGAAGTCCGTTTGTCATTCACTTTCTCTTTTGCCAAGTCCGAAACTTTCATTTGGGTAGAGGAGACACTTATATTTTCTTGGAATTGGTAATGGGGGNGGGGGGGGGGGGGGGGTCCCATTCCTAAAGAATACGTGTGGCACGATTTCAGACGTCATGACCTGGGCATAGGTCTTTGTTTCCATGTCACTTTATTTTTGCGTGTCTGGAACGTGTGCGACCAAAATGATCTCAGAATTGGCGATAAGAGGGTCCATAAACGTTTTAACGTTGAGGGTTGGATTTGAAGAGAATGGGGGTGGAGGTGTTTCCTGTATCAGTTCAATTGATTTTCCAGTGTGTATAATGAGGCACCACTTGGTAACTGTTCCTTCATTTTCATGTGAAAATCAGTAGATATTTGTTTTTTACATCTCAATGCGTGTATTGACACAAGACAACTGAGCTCATCGGTTCTACTGATGCGAAAATCTGCGGTACAAATCCAGCTCCCAGTTCTCAGATAAGGCGTAAGGCTAAGAGGGATGAAAGGTCCGCAAGCAAGCAGAGGCTTCATAGCAGCGTAAATCAGACCTCGAGATTCTCCTTGCAGAGAACATTGAGTGGTTTTTCTGAAAATGGACATGTCCATGTTGGAAACAAAACTTCGAGATTAGCAATGCAAACGCGGCTGGCTTGTACATGAACAAGAATGAATGTTTTTATTTGGTAAATCTGAAGATATCCTTAGCAACAGTGAGGAGAAAACAAGGGAAGTGATCAAAAGACAATAGCCAGGGCATTTGGTAATAACTCAAAGACTAACGTTCAACGAAGCAGAGGAAGACAAAGAAAGAAAAGTCATGGTGATTGTTGAGCTGGACAGCAGACAAGTGGAGATGGAGGCACATGACCGCCTTCGCCAGTCAGCTTTGCTACACGAAGAAGAATGCATCGTCAAGATATTGCAGTCATCTTTTAAAACTTTATCATCTGTTTCGAGAATGACGGTGACTCCAAGTAAAATTAATGAGAGGGAGCATTGACTTCTGGCCTCATTGTGGACGCTGGCGGATGATAGATTGGGTCTGAAGACATGAAATCAAGGCAAAAGGATGAAGCAAGAATTGACAAGGATACGTTGACCGTCTGCAGTCCCTGACTGTAATGTAGACTGTGCTCACGCTATGGGGCGTTTTACTTATAATTTGGTATTGACATTATGCGGTGATTTTCGTGTCTGCAGACGGAGGGAAGTGCCGACAGTCTGACCCAGAATTTATGAAACGTCGTACTCCGACATTTTCAATCCCAGTCTTTCGTCAGATGTAATGTAATGTTTCCAGACCACCCTTGTTTAATGGTATTATTTATCACAGTAATGAGTAAGTTGGTGGAAGGGACGGGAGAAGAGGCAAAGTTGATCACCATTTACGAGGTCATGACGAATAATTTTGTGACGTGATTTTGTAGCTAGATGATGGATGGGTTTTTGGCCTGTACCTTCCATGGAGCAGTCTGTCCTCAATAGAAATCAAAATGGCTGGCTTACTTTGCATTAGTGGCGTGACGTTGGTCTGGCGGTGATATTAGCTAGAATGGCCTACAGTAAACTCTGGCATGGCATACGAGTCAGTGTTCTTACACAGCGTTAGGAACACTAAACTTGCTTATGGAGTTTACATAATGTTTGGCTTGCTTGGGACACGTTCGTTCAGGATCTGCAGTGCCCCAATCCCTGCGCGCCTGGGCAGGATCATCAGAGGATACCCGACATCAGATTTCTTTTTCTGTTTACTTTCCTAGGGCTAGGGCCCCCTGACCCTATACTCTTCTTCCCTCCTCTGCCGCATTGCAGCAGTGATCGTTGCAGTTTCGTCTTGGCCAAATTTAGACCCAAGTCTTGGATTTTATCAAATGGATATTGATGTAGTAGATTGTCTAGCCCTACATCTGAGCTGCCAGTAACTCCAATGACACGGTGGCCGGAGTAAAGCAGAAAAGAAAGGATTCTTGGACTGCTGCCCAAGTGGAATGGAGTATTAAAGTGAAATGTTTCCTTATAAAGTATTTCTAAACAGTCTATGTCTGCTCCAGTCTCGTGTTTTTTTTCTCTTTGAACAAAAGAGTTCATTCTCTTTAAGTAAGTGCGTGTGTTGTGTGTGTGTACGTGGAAAGGGGGGNGGGGGGGGAGAAGGGAAGGGTGGGGAGTCTTTTGTACATAATGGGCTGGTGGTAGAGTTTTCTCCAAGGGCTAAGGGTCGCATCGGAATGGTCCAGTTTCCCCGTGGACAATCAATACCCTGTCTGTGTTTCGGGGATGAATAGATAAAAACAGGAGCGGCCGACCCAGCATCGCCTTTCCCCCGTAATTGAATCTTTTCTTGTTCACACTGCCGGTTCTGACACCCGTTCATCCTGAGCTATGGTCAGCAGGAGACTGAGAGGGCGCGCACGCGCCGAAGTGGGGGGAGGNGGGGGAGGGGGGTTGGGGTTGGGGCAGAAAGAGGGAGTAGATAAGAAGAAGAGAGTTTGATAGAATAAGAGTGGTAGTTTTTCCTTTCATTTGGCCTCTCCTCATTTTTGTATCTCTCTGTCTTGTCTTTTCTCCTGGCTTGCTCTCCATTTTACTTCGGTCTTTAATGTTCGTCGGTTATTTCTTTATTTTTTTTTCTTTTCTTTACTGATATCTACAAAAATACTATTAGCTTCGTTGATCTCCAGATATACAAGCATTCTCGCATGCGTAACTATCGTTTTTGTGTTTCTTTTGTGAATACTTTCGAAAGTGAGATCAAGCAGCTCTTATCTCTGTGTGCAGATTTGGCTTTAACTTCAGTCAGTCCAGGAATATAATAGATCTACCAAGCTCATCTCACCTTCATCAAAGACGATTGATGCGCCTTCCAGAAGTAGCTAAGTGTGCTTCAGTCCGTTCTTCCTCCCCCTTCNCTTCCCCTTTCTGTGCTACCCAGTCCTCCGCACAGAGCATCTTTTGCCACCTGATAAAGCAGGCAAGGTGAGGACGCCTGAAGAGATTGTCTTATGATTCCATCAAAATATTTCTAGCCGTGCCCACAGTGGAAAACAGCCGCGTTTATCCATCTACCAGAACGCTTTATCAGAGCTCGGCCGTATTTATTTATAAGCTAGAGGCCAGACTCTGGACCACAGAGATGCCAACTGCAGGCGTGATTGGAGAGATAGTTCTGCCATGGTGTATTCGTATCTTCCCCTCTTCCTCTCTTTTTTTTTCTTGCCCGTCCAGTATTTTTCCTTCTTTCTTCCCTCTGCACCCCTTTACCATTGAAAGAGCATCAAACATATCTAAAATGAAGGCAGTTGTATAAAGATTATTTTTAAGGCCAGAGAAATCGTAAAGAAAGAATTAAATTTAATTTTAGGATATTCATGTCGAGATGTCACGTCCATCTTGGAATGAAAGGTTTCGTCAGACTCTGGGTAATAAGTTGAGCTAAGAGAGAAGTTTGGGCACATAGTTACAGTTTGGGGGGAACATGATTAAGGCAGATAGTGCATGGGTCTGCGCAAGGTGTATATTATCATGGAGTAGGTAACACACAGATGGATGGGGACGGATTCACGTAAGTCATTCTAACCAAGTTCCATCGTACAAAACGTGCTGTTACTAAATTTTCAGCGGTGGGTCTGTCACTGTTGATGTGGTCTGCCCTGTCAAAATTTATTGGAAAGTGATCTGAGGCAGTTGCTTGCGAAGGTCATTTCTCGCCCACCTGCTCTCGTCTGCTATTTGCCTGTAGATGGTTTAGCACGTAAAAGAAGCGAGAGGCCAAGATGTCAAGTGCTATTTCAACGAAACGTTCCTCTTGCAGAAAATAAAGAAAACTTGTTTCGCTTCAAGACTTCCATGGGGCCGTGGGTATTAATAACGTAATGTATTTATCACCGTCCGCTGTAGTAACATTTTCATCCACCCCAACCTATAAATGTGTATTGAGTCAAAATATTTTACTCAAGCATTCTTACAATTGTCGTCAAAATTTTGACACACAGAAAGCAACACCAAGACCAATTTAGATTTTGAACAAATTTTTGACACACAGAAAACAACACCGAGACCAGTTTAGATTTTGAACCTATCAGGCAAGATAAAGATGATCTACCACTTAAGGCCTTTTCACTCACACAGTGACCATGATCTATAGCAACAATCAGAAGTTTTGTAAATGAGTAGTAAAACCGAAGTCTACAATCACATTTCAACCACTGAGGGCTTTTTGAAATAAAATCAAGTCCCCATATCCCCTCCCCATGGGCAATTTATGATACTTCAGGGACCATTTAAAATAGCATATCCTTTTTTGTTAGGTCCATTTTGACACCTTCATACACCTCCGGCTCCAAAACTGCGCGATCAATAATGAAATGACAATAGGACTTCATTGGCATTCCAGAGAACCAGTCCATTTTGATTCCGTGAGAGGTATTAAGAGTTGATGAGGAGAATTTATTGTTGATAATAAAAGGCTCGGCAACAAAGCATCGCAGAGAGTATGCGGGTTTTTAAAATACATGATAATATGGGTTTCGAGGTTGTGATATCTCACCTAATTCATGGAGCTAATTTTTCCAATGTTTTGGTCCCCGAGGAGATTGAATGGAATACCACAGCATTCCAGTTGTGTGGTTTGGTTGGGTTTTTGGTTGGTTTTTTTTTTTTTTTGTCTTGATAGATATCGGCGCAAGCTAATCAGTCTGTCAATCAAAATCCTACACATTGGAGTTGCCCAGCTCAAACCGGTCTTACCAACGCAGTTCGACATACTCGGAAATTGAAATACTGATAACGGAAAGCTTTCTCCGTGACGTCACCAAGCCGCAAGGGGCAAAAAGTTCGTTGATGAAAAGAGAAGGGTACAGTGTCGTAGGCGGAATTGCTTCTTCTTGTCATAATTGCAATTATTTTCCTGTCTTTTGAGCGTGAATTTTTATCAAGCAATAGGATGTGTTTGATATTGCACGCACAACAGATGTCGCCATGTTGCCACCAACATCTCGCCAACAACAGATGACGCCAACATTTTAGGGCGGGAACTGCCAAGATGGAATCTTAGTAACCCCAGACTTAACATGATTTATGGTGTGTGACCCAGAAAATAATCACGAATTCATTCTGCCGTATGTTTTGGCGAATGAGAGCGTGTATAAACATTGCCTTTCACAAAATTACTCATTTCTCAGCTTTCAGTCCGTAATATGAAAATGCTGTATAATCTTGTCGTAAGGACTGCTGTCTGTAATATGGCAAGCTGCCCAGGGATGGCAGTGAAATTATTCAGATTATTCATAACAAAAATTACTTATTCAGGCAACAAAGAAGAATGGTGAAAACGTACATTTACTTGTTGCTGCGTTTACAAAAAAAAACCAACTAGAAGTTCATGAAATAGGAGAATACAGTGTAAACACGTTTTGTCTGTAATCATGAACAGTCTGTGTTTTCAGACCGTCTGCTTTATTGTGGTTTGATGGATGTAATGATTGAATGAATAAATGCAGAGCACAAATTAAATAGTTGTCACCGGAGAACAGGGGAGAGTTTGAGTCTCATTAGCATTTTAGGTGCTATACGACTCTACTCTGCAGGCATAGCGATAAAGAAAAGTGATTGAAATAATGCATTATTTATATCTCTGCCCACCCCAGACCCATGAAACAGAGAAGGAGGCGCAAAGTGATAGCAGAGTACACATTTGGGACATACTGAAGAATGATATGTCTCCCACTAATCATTACATTTCACTATAACATCCTTTTTGCCAGTTGTGGGTGCACTTTCTTGAATAGGACTTTCTGTTTTGGCTTTGTGTCTTTTCTGTTGGAGCAGCCTCGACTTGTGCCTCTGCATCCCTATTTATTGTGAAGGGGATTACAACGTTATGCAGATCTCACGGCTAATTTCCATATTGTGCGCGGTCCCCATGGGATACTTGCACAACCGGCCGCATTGTTGGGTGGCCCACGTCTGGCTGCCACGTGGCGGGTGCGCCACGAACCAGTGCTAGCATTGCACATTAGAACCAATCTATACCAGTTTGTATTATACTGTATCTGACAGCTCAGTCTTCGATGGAGCTCTGTCCTCGTTGGCCACTCGTCCATGCCCAGTTTTGGCAGTGATGTAATGGCATTTATGCGTAGACTGTAGCCGGTTTCGCATTAGTTGTTAGCTTTTTACCATCGCCGTATTAATTTGAGGTAAATCTGAGGTATTTATTTCAATGGCACAGGCAGAGAAAATACGATTAGGATCGTGACTACCTGCCCCGCAAGAACGTGATGTCCCCATATTCCCACCTTTTTCGGTACGACCACATGGATTCTGGCCCTGTACTCGGGTCGTAGTCTCGGTATATGCAGTACTTAATGAAATGAAAAATGGCCTTGTTCAGTTAGAATAAAGTTGGAGTTAGAAAATGTGCAGTTTAGGAGTAATGCGCTATCATGTAGTGGTGTCATAATTTTACAATAGATATAGGAATCATACACAGGAAGAAGAGGTGAACACCCCATTTCAGTGATCAAGCGTCTAGCGCGAGGATGTGTGAAGTCCAGTATTATGCGGCATCTTCTACATTATCAATGTTTGACCACCCATATGTTACTGTGTAGCCTGGGTTCGTATGATTAAATTGAAATGGAATTGAAATTGAAATTGACACAGTACACAATTATCATCAGCACCATTATCATCATTTAAAACAATGATAAATTACTAAAAATTCCCATCACACCAGCGCTTGTAAAGAGTTTCAAATAGCATTTTAGTACAGTATCACAAATGTTTAATAAGATCAGTAAAATATATCTACGACTTTTCTTTAATCAATTGTAACACTTCTTCAGGTTTAAGATATCATCATTATCATCATCATCATCATTGTAAAATAAGCAAAAATTTTAAAACACTACTTCAGTCCCACAACTTTAATGAAAATTTGATAAGAGCTAAAGGACAAAAGCCTTCTTTAGTAGAAATAAAAGGGAGTCATCATCATCATCATCATCATCGTCACTGCCACTACCACCACCACCATTCCCTTCGATCGTGATAGCTGGGAAACGATTTCCCCCGTTAAGGGCTACTGTAGTTTGCTCTCCGCGCGGGAGTCTCTGTGCCTCCTGGTTGTATCCCTGGGTGCGTTAGACTCATTACTTGTGTCCACACAAACGTCCGGTGCATTTTGACCGCCGTAACGAGTTATCATCATCAATTGACGTAAGTGTCTAGACCACCAGGAACCTGAGAAGAAAAGTAACTTGTTTGCTGCAGTTTTGTCCCCACCCAAACGCCCGTGTGCCCTTGCTATCGATTCAGACTACGAGATAATATTTTCACTCGAGTNAATGGCTGGGCATCCAGGGCTTTGTGTATTCGATGGCACCCAGAATCTTAGATATCCGTGCGCACCATAATTATGTTACTGTGTAGCCTGGGTTAGTATGAATAAATTGAAATGGAATTGAAACTGAAATTGACACAATACACCATTATCATCAGCACCATTATCATCATTTAAAACAATGATAAATTACTAAAAATTCCCATCACACCAGCGCTTGTAAAGAGTTTCAAATAGCATTTTAGTACAGTATCACAAATGTATAATAAGATTAATAAAATATATCTACGACTTTTTTTATTAATCAGTTGTGACACTTCTTCAGGTTTAAGATATTTTTATTATCATCATCAGCAGCATCATCGTTGTAAAATGAGCGAAATTTTAAAACACTACTTCAGTCCGACAACTCTAATGACAATTTGATAGGAGCTAAATGATAAAACAATCTAGACGTTTTGGCAAAAGCCTTCTTTAGTAGAAATAAAAGGGAGCCATCATCATCATCATCATCACTGCCACTACCACCATCACCATCACCACCACCACCATTCCCTTCGATCGTGGTAGCTGGGAAACGATTTCCCCCGTTAAGGGCTACTGTAGTTTGCTCTCCGCGCGGGAGTCTCTGTGCCTCCTGGTTGTATCCCTGGGTGCGTTAGACTCATTACTTGTGTCCACACAAACGTCCGGTGCATTTTGACCGCCGTAACGAGTTATCATCATCAATTGACGTAAGTGTCTAGACCACCAGGAACCTGAGAAGAAAAGTAACTTGTTTGCTGCAGTTTTGTCCCCACCCAAACGCCCGTGTGCCCTTGCTATCGATTCAGACTACGAGATAATATTTTCACTCGAGTTTTGCACGATTTCCGCTTCTTTCCCCCCTCCCCCCTTCCCTCCTCCCCATTTTCCACTCTGGAAGGAAAAAAAGTTCCTTTTCCTCCTGTTTGCTGAAAGAAACCACTGCTAATACTTTCACTTGATAGTTTTGCACCACCTATCTCCACCCCCAGGGGCCGAAGGAAATCGAAGAAAAAAACACGTTCGCCATTCCTGCAGCTTTTCAGAGAAGATACTATTGCCAATATTTTCACTCGATGGTTTTGCACGTACCCACCCTCTTCACATAGGGGGAGGGAGAGGGGGAAAGGCTCCCCGTTCCCCCTTCCTCCTATTTTTCTGAAAAGATACCACAGCCAATCGGTATCCGTGTCGGCTTCGGAGTCGGGGCTGGTTTTTGGCCAATTTGGTTCCTCTAGCAATTGATTCTTCATCCCATGGGCAGTTCGTGGATCGATCATTCCGGCATAAACGTGCAAGAGGGAAGGGGGAGGAGAGCTAAGGGTAAATCACGAGGCTAGAGGATGGACTCGTCCTGCTGTAACGGTGACCCCTGCCGTAACGGTTTGCGCCAAGGGGAATTTCCAGCTCTTGAGATGTTTATTATTAATAACACGAAGATATCTCTTTTCAAGTTTTTGGGCGTCTAGCTAAGCGCTGCGTGTTTATCACACAGTCCGGGGCTAGACATTGTAAACAACTTGAAAGTGTTGAAACTCTGATGGGAGGTACTATGTCACGCCTGTATGTTCTCTTACAACAAGGATGTCCATCTGTTTCGGAGGGCGGGCCGGTTTTATGTTTTAGTCTCTCTGTGAGGGCCATGTCTGGAACATGGTTGAACATGTCATCAAAATGCATGATACTGAGCAGTGTAAAACATGCTGTAGTCTCCCTTAAAATACCTCATGGGTAGGCAATTACTGTGAAATATGCTCACTTGTGACCAAACCCAAAAATTGCAAGCCAGAGTCTGTCTATAATATTTGAACCATAGAATGTTTGGGAGACCTCTAGACTCGAGAGTGAAATCTGATTTACTCCATCAAACATCTATTCTTAGGCTGAAGAACGACAAATTCTCTTCAAAGACAAATGACTCTGATAGTGCACTTCATCCGAACACTTTATGGAGTCACTTGAAATACATAGAGATGCGAAGTATACATTTATAAAGTCAACAAATGCATTAAGATGATAATGGCAAGTTTGTAATAGTGATTTGGAACAGTGCACCAGCTGCTAAATCTAATTCTGTTGACACAGCTAGTCTTAAACTTAAATACTTGGTCATGACAGGTCAGATCCGTTCTACTGATACATCAGTTAACGTTGACCGTTTGAAAAAAATCACTTCTAGTTTATTACTTATAAGATGATTGTCTCGTTATTATGAAACTGATAAAATGTTCATTTCCTCGTTTTTAGGTTATGAATGTTATCTCCCTGATCATGGTAGACATTTTTGCAACATGCAGCTACGGTTTCTTAAATGTCATTAAAATTGAGTTGATATTTACTTTGCATTTATCAGTAAAGTGATCAGGCAAAATGTCTTTGCTTCACAAAGCTCTGTGTTCAGTTTTTCTTAAACCTCGGTCATATAATAAATGCATAATATGGGCAGTTAAACATCCATATTCATGGCACATTCATAAACAGACTAGACAACACAACTGCATGTACATTGAATGAGATATAAGAAACAAAACCCGACACAACAGTATGATTCAAGTTATTGAGTATGATATGCAGTACTGAGGGAAATAAATTTTTAATGTTACATAGTAATATACTAAAAATGTCGAATATTCAGTTTGACATTTCAAAGACAAGATTTAAGAAGGGCTTTAACATCGACACTTCCTGTTCATTGCATGCTGTGTTGTGTTGAAATTGTCTGAATGCAACGTTAGTTCCGCTGGAACTGCCCAGGCCATGTTTTATACCCTTGGCAGGTCATATTTTGGCCTGCGAGCCAGCGGTTTTAACATCCCTGGTGTAGACAAGTGTGTACGTGAGGTTAGATACACTGGAATATTCAGGATTGGAAGTGGGAGAATTTGGAATGGGCTGTGAGATGACGATTGATTTATGGAAACGGATGAAGGGTATAAAGTGTAATAATGTGAGATGCTGGGTTGTAGCTTAGATTTACGA
>JAWQUT010000006.1:3066343-3077852 GCA_033807755.1 Ellobium chinense
TAGACAGAAGGGGGTGAGGAGCACGATACATTATGGCTGGAGTTTGGTCTTGATCTTGAGTGATAGAGAATGTATTAGTATAAAGTTTTTAAGTCGTAACAGAGGGGTACATGAGTCGAAGGGAAAAGAAGAGTCAGGATATGTGCAATGAAAGAAGAGAGGATGTGAGGTAGACAGAAGGGGGTGAGGAGCACGATACATTATGGCTGAGTGATAGAGAATGTATTAGTATAAAGTTTTTAAGTCGTAACAGAGGGGTACATGAGTCGAAGGGAAAAGAAGAGTCAGGATATGTGCAATGAAAGAAGAGAGAATGTGAGGTAGACAGNGGGGGGAGATGTTTACGTTACATTATGGCTGGAGTTTGGTCTTGATCTTGAGTGATAGAGAAAGTGATTGGTATAAAGTTTTAAAGTCATAACAGAGGTGTGCGTAAGTCGAAGAGAAAAGAAGAGTCAGGATATGGCGCGGCTTAGAGAGGAGAAAATGGGTCGTGCAGTGCACAGACTGAGCAGAGAATGTTGAGGGACGATGGGGAAATGTCACGGTTTGGCCAAGGGAAGAGGAGAGGGGTTAGAGGAGAATGCTCCAGTCAAATAAGGAAAAATAGTGGATGGAAACACGTGGTATTGGAGACATTTATTGATGGATGGATGGATGGATGGAATTAAGACGTGAAGTCACGGGTGTGCGAGGAGGTGTGAAGGAGGAATACAGATTTTAGTCTTGTCAGGGGATAGTTGGTCTGGAGCACAACATGTCAGGATAGAAAGAGGGTCGGGAAGATAAGAAGACGTGTAGGGTGGGTTGGTGGGATACAGGACTATAAATTAGTCTAATATTTGAAAGACGATCGATGTCAAGTAAGAACACACCGCAGGCGTCTTGTCATTGTTTCTGAAGGAAAAGGCGACTTCGAAATGGAAAACTTTCCTTCTTTCAAGGCCCGTGGGGAGAGGGAGTGCAGTGTCAGCGGAAGACTCCATCTGCTCTTTGCATAAATGGCGGGTACTACTTTTGGAGATGAGGTGGGGTGGGGGAAGAGAGGAATATGATATGATAATGGAAATCCAGTCCAGTTTCGGACAAGTCTGGCAGTGTTCGTTCCTGAAAGGAGCATCCACTGAGGTTCAGAGCTCTCTTGAGGACAAGGATGAGCACACACCATTGCTAGTATCTTGAGGGCAATCAGCCACTGTTCTTCCCTACATATGAGAAGCACTCACAAAGCTATTTGAGCAATGCAAACTCATTTAAGACCGGTCAAGTGTGCGTCGATGCAAAAGAGTGCCGAAAGTGCTTACTTCCGCTTTTTGTACCTTACCAGCTCTCTCCTCTCTTGTTGTGTGTTTCCACCACCTGAGATCTTTGTGTTGTGTTGGTTCATCGTTTTCTTAGTTGGCTGTATCAGGAGGGCACCCTCTTGGGTGGAATGTTGGGGAAGAAGTTTACATGATTGACTCTAGAGAAATGCAAATATTTAGATGTTTTAAATGCATTTATGTGAACATTCTTCGCTGCGATGCTGAGGGCGAACGCGAGCCGGGTGGGCTCGTGTAAATGAGTAGATGGGGGCACTGGGGATTTTTTCAGGTGGGCGAATATCTAGGATCGCGACATTGTGGATTCATGGACACCCAGGATTATGCAGGCGGGTAGGACATAGCATCAAGTTGGTAGATAAGGGGACATTTAGTATCTTGTGAATTGATGGACACTCAAGATGTTTTAGATCAGGTTCATGTGTATTCGTAATTTCCTTGGGTCTTGTTGGTGGGCAGGCATCCAGCGTAATGTTAGTGGTGAGCGGCACATACTTTCATGTGGGTGGGTGGACACTTATGATTTTATGAATGGCTGGGCATCCAGGGCTTTGTGTACTCGATGGCACCCAGAATCTTAGATATCCGTGCGCACCAAGGATCATGTGGGCTGTTATGCACTCAGCAATATGTTGGTTGATGAGTTGCGCACATGTAGGTTCAGATGGGTGGGTGGAGACTTATGATCCAACGAATGGATGCGCCTCTAGGACCTCATGTATTCAGTGGCACTCGGGATCTTATATATTCGTGGGCACCCAGGATCGTGTGGGCGATTGGGCACCAAGCATTATGTTGGTGGGTGAGGGACGCATTGGTTATTCGGTCGATTAAACATTTATGAATTTTTAAGATGGACGATTACCCAGTATCATATGTATTCGTGGGCACCCAGGATTATAAGGGTGGGTGGGCACTCCGCGTCTTGTCGGTTCATAGGGGCTGGTGGACACTTGGGAGTTTGAGAAGGGGTGGGACAGCCAGCATGCTGATGACGACAGTGGTTCGCACGTGCCACGTCTTGTTGTGCAGTTTTGCCTTTCCATATCGTCTGATTAGTTACCACTTGTGGCTGGCGGTTTTCCCGGAATGGCGTCTTAAAGAGTGAGACAAAAGAAGAGGCAAAAAATGGCGAAATGAGATGTCCAGGCCAGCGTAATTGTTTAAGAGAGAACAGATCGAAAACTAGGAACTTCTGATAAATAAGAGATCAGTTTTGAAAAAAAAAAAAAGTCTAGACAGATCGATTTCCTTCGGGCCTCTGAAGGTCCAGTCTGGAAATGCGTGGTTTGGAGATGGTAACGCTCCAGTCGCTAGGATTGATGGACAAACTGTGAGATCTGGACCTGATGAGTCCAGCCAGATCCTATCTCAACAGACAGGCAAACGGACACGGAAAACAAATACGATTTTGTGCCATACCAGATGTCTCTCTGGAGTTTTCAGATTTTGTAATCTTTAAAAGTTATAAGGTAGTCACCTAAATTGGAAACTGCTTAAATAAACGCAATTTTTGTCCCGATTTGTTTCATTTTGGCTTAGTGATAATGATTAGAATGAACCATTTCTTGATAACGAACTGATATTTTTAGTCCTGTGAAGTTCATATTAAACGGACGCCTCTGTAATTATCTCGGGGCATGGTGGGAAGGGTTCCGCCCATAGCGTGTGTAAAAGCTAGGCACTGTTAGGGGAGGAGGTAGATTAATATGGTAAAAAGTTCTCCGTGGTGAAAGATGTTAGCAGCTTGTGAAATGTCACACATCCTTTTCTGACGAGACGTTGACGAACACTTAGCCGCCGAGATATTTATAGAGCATAGACATATGGTTTACTCTGAAGATGTTATGTCTGCAGTGCGGTCTACAAATAGCGGTCTTAAACCCAGCACCATAACTTGACGCTCAGTTTCATCCATCCATCCATCCATCCATCCATCCATCCATCCATCCATCCGTCCATCCATCCATCCATCCATCCATCCAGTCAGTCTCAGTCAGTCAGTCAGTCAGTCAGTCAGTCAGCCAGTCAGTTAGTTAGTTTGTCCGCCCGTCCCTTACTTGCACCTCATCCTCGCCTATAAGAAATCCCTCTCTCACGCGCATGAGCAAAGGACGTGTGCGATGTTCAGCAATGAACGACATTAAACGCCCCAAGACTGCATTCGTGTCCTTTCATTGCGTCTGTGGCGGTTGCGTTGCCACTCGAAGATAGAAGTTACTCGCGTTCTTCCATCTATTTTCATCTTTTCCCTCTCCGACAAATAAATGAAAAAGGCCCATTATCCCGGGAGGATGTTTTATCCCCAAGTGTCTTGTGCCTTTTTTCACATTCGTTACCCGTTTCACATTAACTGATATACTCCGTTATCCTCGGTTATGCCCATCGTGGCTCGCAATTAAATGTGGAAGGAGAACAAGAAGTGACAGCCAGGAAATGAATAGAAGGGAAAATCGCATCTCAGTCACATTTTATCCCATTTCGGAATGTCGCCCTTGTTCACCCAATCCATTCGGTTGGTAGTAGCCATGTAGTTCTTTCTTTCTGTGTTTCCCTTTTTTTTTTTTCATTCATTCATTCTGGTTAAGTAATAAGAGTCGTTGTAAGGTGTCTGCCCGCCTCTTCCCAGGAGCAGTCCTCCAGCCCTCTCCCCCCCCCCCCCCCCCCCCCCNCATTTTCAGTTTTCAGGAAAGGCAGAGAGAGAGAGAGAGAGGTCACGTGCCTGTCTACTCATCTATCTGCACATTTTGCCACACCCAATTGTGTCAGATATGAGTTCATTATTTCCTCTTCACGACACTCGTGTGCGTAGAGTTTGCTTGATATTTAATCACGCACTCGTTTGTACCTCACATTCGTACATTCGTTTTGTCTGTGGAAGTGTGCAATAGAATGACGATGAATTGAGAGGAGACACCTAGAAAGAACCCAGAGATGAAACTAAAATAGTATGTAGACTAACTGCCAGAAAAGAAAAACCAGCTGACACCCCGTCAGTTTAAGGACGATTATTTATCGCAGCGTACCGCTTCGTGTGTCGTAAAAAAAAAAAGATAATATGGGGCAACACCGAGGGGCCCAGTAATCTCACGACAGGAGAACAAACATCACAAGTGAAGGAAGAATCGTGAATTATTCCTAAGTCAACACGGGCCCCGCTAATAATCACTTGTCGGCCATTCACCGGCAGGAAGGTACGTTGTTTTCATTGCCATTAGATCCACTCTTCGGATGTCAGCGGAGGGGATCCGCTGGCGTGTTTGCCAAGAGCGAATGTCATTCAGTTGCTCACGACCCGTCCCAGCCGCATCCAGAGTGTTCTAAATTTTTCTGTGTTTGCTGTGATACTGATATTGCTGAACCATGAGGGTACGAGACTTAAATTTAAAGCAGCTGTGACGATGGAAGTGGATATAGGTACAACCTATTTTCAGGGGAATCTGACGAAGCGCAGGCCCATTACTACAGTAACTGTAACCTATCCAGTAGTATAGTTCAGAAGGCAGTAATGGGGTTCCTAGAACAGTTACCATGGTTTAAGTCGATGTGTAAAATTGTGCTGAGAGTTCTTAACATGGTATTGAGTCAGTGTATAGAATAAAACAGAGATGGTAATGGGAAAAGAGAATTTGCGCACTGACGATGTGATCTCTTACCGTTTTTACATTAATTCTGCTTATTGAAGATTACTAAAGGTGCATTCAGCACCAAAGCACAAATGTAATTCTTACGATGGTAAGTGAACCCATCATTAATGCGCAAGATCTCAACTGTCACTTTTGAAACTCTCATGTCCAAGGGTTTAGGGGAGGACGCAAAGAAGCAGTTCCGGCACTGATGAAACTAGTTTTGATACCCCAGCTTTTGGTACCCCAGCTTCACAAAGAGACACCATTTGGAATCGATATAGGATGTGATACCTTGTTCATGAATAAAACCAGTGTCTAATGAGAATCGCCAGAAATTAGACATAATTTGAGATGAGGGACTACATGTTGTCTCCACCTTCTTCTTCATCTTCTCTTTTTGCTTCTCCCTCTCCTCCTTCCACTTCCTCTTCTTCTTCCCCTTCATTTTTGCATTCACTTCATGCTTATTCACTTTTTTTTCCTTCTGTCAAGAGCAGTAGGACTTTGCGATTGAGCCGTCTCAGTTCCGTCTCTACGTTTCTTTCTTTTTTCCGTCGCCAGAGAATCAAACCACTCATTCTTATGTCAGAAGTTTTTGATCAAGTTCAACAAGACCTGACGCCTTGCCTGATGCGAAACTGCAACGAATTTATCAACAACAGCGCCGGAAACATCTAAGAAAGTATCAACCGCTTTCTATTTGTAACACGCGTTCTCTTTTTTTTTTTTCCCCTCCCGAAATGAACAGTTGGAAGCAAGAGCCAGATTTCAACAGCTGGTGGAACCCTTGTCAGCAGACAGGAGTTTGACATGCTTGTTCCCAACACCAGGCTCAGAAACGTCTGAATCTGCTTCTTTCACATTCCGGATAAAAATGTTCTGTGCATTAAATTCCCAATTCCAGGAGAAGTTGAGAAGTAAAGGAAGGACTTTAATAAAAATGTTTGAATGTTTTGTGGGAATGTTTTGCATGGGGGAGATGGGCTAAGGGACCACGAGAAGGGTCTGTTCAAGAAGGTTATTGCCCTGTTGCACTTCATTGTCCTCTTTCATTCTTCATTTTGGAAGCGGCATCATTATTTATATTACGATGAGTGTCGTGACCACTCTCTATGGTGTTTGATAACAACTTTTCGACGCTTGAAATACCATTAATAATTCGGTGGTCACATGTTTAATGTACATCTTTCCACTTGCACTGCAGCCATTCCTTTGTTAACATCTCGATCGGCGAATAGGGCGGTTTAGTCTGAGCCGATGTCGACGTTAAAGAAAGTTAAAACTTCTGTTACTACTTTTAACAACTCGGCATTACTTGCACTTCAGCGTTGACAACTACTGCTTGGCTGATGCCAAACCTTCCATTCTTTTCTTTGTCTCTCACGTTTCTTTCCTGGCAGATTATGACCACTAACGTGTCGAAGAGTTGTTTTTAATTAACACAAACCCTTAATGACAATTTGGCATTCACAGGTTTTACAGGTATCTGTGGAAAACCAATTAGGTACATTATGTTAGTGGAGGAAACTTCCATTCCATCGTGGCCGGGTGTTGCCAATCAAGCAGTACACCTCCAGAACTGTCTCAGCCACTCCTGTGGCAATTTGTCCCCATCCGCCCAGGCGTTTTGTGACTTGTACCGTGTGTTTTACAAGGTGTACCCACAGAGATGCCAGTCGTTGGACACTTGGCTCTTGACTTGCTTAATTATTTCCCCTTCATTTCCCCCGGGAGACCTGTTCTTGGCCCTACCGCAAATAGCGTTCTTCAGTTTGTCTTAGGAGGTTTCCTCTAGGGAAGCCCTTGGCAATCATTCATGTATGGTATTGCTGTTATTGCTATGGACCGTGCCATCAATCAGGCAGTTGTTGCCGCAGCTGTTCTTAGGGTTACTGTTTACTGTTATTGCGGTTTTTCTCTTCCAAAGGAGGAAGAGGACAATTTTGTCGTCGTTGAGAGTCTCTTTTCATGTTTAGATAGAAAAAAATTAAGTTCTTCTCTATATCAGTAATTGTTAAAAACAGTGTAAACAAAACGCAGATGAACTCCAGTTGCACGGTATAAAGCTGTAACAGAGGAAAGAAGATGAAACGCACTTCGTCTTTCAGCTACTTGTATTTCTGAGCTAGTCTGTGCCTGCATTGCACGTGCGTTACTGTTAGAGGGCGCACGTGCTTGAATTCGTTTTTAAGGTCTAATGGATGAACAGGTTGGAGTGAATGCTTAACTCAGGCGCAAATTTTACCCTCCTTAAAGCCGCAATTACTCAGCCCTTGGCGCCGTCTCTGACTGGAAGTTTATGACGAGGCGCGAGGAAGACTATCGGCAGGCTGCCTTACAAACGCTCTGTGTAAGCCGTTATTGACGTTTTGTTTGTACGAGCTCTCTTAACTTTCGCTCGCTCTGTCTCATTTGGCAGAACACTACTCATTTTCTGGTGCCAATGATCCTGAACTCTGAAATCGTAACTCCTCATTGCTTGCCAGAGCTGTAACTACCAATGCAGTTTGCCCTATATCCAGGGGCGGTAATGGTCATGGGACCCGGGTCAAAAAGCTCTGTCTCATTTGGGACAGAGCACTACTCATTTTCTGGTGCCAATGATCCTGAACTCTGAAATCGTAACTCCTCATTGCTTGCCAGAGCTGTAACTACCAATGCCGTTTGCTCTATATCCAGGGGCGGTAATAGTCATGGGACCCTGGGTCAAAAAGAAGTAGCGGACAACGGAGTTTAGTTAGGACCCGCCTAGGTTACGACCATAGTGCGTATGTCATGCTCTTATCTGCATTACATCTGTCCTTATGTGAGCACATTATCAGAAGTGCCCGAAAAAAATTGTCAGTATGCCTACCATTACATGCTACAAAGCAATAATGTCTCATGCCTTTCTCTTCTTAGATTACGTTCAGTTGTGAAATTCAATTTAATGACAACACTTTAACAGTGGCTTCTCCCTATCATCAAATTGAATTATGCTCTTAAATTTAATTAAAGATAATTTCCGTTTATGCATATAGACAGTAAAGAATGTCAGAAAGCTATTGATCAGCTTCTGTAAATGGCAATGACACTCCATACTCACAAGAGAGCTGAGAACGTCCTCGAATGATCTGGCTGCCGGGATAATAATCTTGTGAAGTTGCGTGAGCGATTAGTGGCTAGACACGAGACTTACAAGCCTCATTTTCATTATTACTGATGTCAGCTCGTGCAAGACACCTGATGCTTATCCCTTCATGTTTCATTCCTATCTCTGTACTGGAAAATACCTTGTAATGCAGCAGTCTCATCATTTCCTCTCAGCGATAGCATACGGCTTATTCCCTCTTGTATCAGCCTTTTGCGCTAATTTCGTCATTTACCGGCTCTGGTAAGCCAAACCAAAACAGAACGAAGGGAGCAACAAAAACAAGAAAACATGAGGAGTCAGGCACCAGAAAGCTGTTTAATGCGGCAGTTGATGATTTTACACCTTGTCTTATCTGATCTGTCAGAGATTTGAATTTTCTTTCAAAGTGGTGAAATGAGTACACGTCTTCTTTCGAAATGTTTGAAGATTAGAGCTTGTCAGCTGAAGCAAGATGGAAATGTACACTCTTTCAGTTTCTACTTCCCTCCTCCTCCTCTTCCGCTTACTCTGGCTTTTGTGTGTTCATGTAGGTCTTCAGTTGCATTATCCTTGTGATTTTCTCTTGTTTCTACATTATTATTGCTCAGATCCCAGTCACCAAGGCAATACATGTAGCTCATGTAGGTTTTCCTCTCCCCCTCGTCTGTCTATCTGTCTGTGGTCCTATTAGTGCAAGCTTTTCTTAGTGTTCTTGTTCTTCCTATGACGACCTCTCTCTCTCTGTCTGTGTCTCTTTTTTTCTCTTTCTCCTATCTCTCTTTCTGTCTCTCTCACAAATACACTCACCATCTCTCTCTCTCTCTCTCTCTCTCTCTCTCTCTCTCCTCTCTCTCTCTCTCTCTCTCTCTCTCTCTCTCTCTCTGTCTCCATAATATGCTTCGCAGTCTCTCTTTCTTTTACTGTTTGATCCCAGTGTTCTTTCCTTTTCATACTTTTTTTCTTTTTCTCGTTCATTGACTTTATACTTCTTCTGCGTTCTCATTCACCGTTTCCTTTCGTAAATATCAGACTGACCATCCGTCTTACTCCGTTTTTCTTTCTTACACGCCATTTGCTCATTTCTTTCTATAGGTATTCGATTTACCATCACTCTTGCATTTGTGTGTGTGTGTGTGTTTTCTCTCGGTCACTATTTCCTAATTTCTCATTGTGAGTATGTACTCCTATTCGTACCTGTACGCACACCTATTTTCTTACACACCTTTTCACTCGTTCTGTCTCCATCTCTTCCTGCGCTCGACGCCACCGCGTTTCCTGTGTGTGACGCAAGGTACGGAATGCTTTAAATGCTATCACAAGTCAGGTGTGAATTACTTGAGTACCCACCTTACCCTGTCTCAGATTCCAGTTACATAAACAAATCGAAGTGAATGCAAATTTCAGAGATGGAGCTTTCCCCCTCCCCCTCCAACANCCCCCCCCCCCCCCCCCAAAAAAAAAACCGTTCCTCAGTTTCTCCTTCAACGAAGCAAGCACTTGACTCTTCCGTTGCCATAATCTCCCCACAAACCTGTTTTGATCTCTCACCCAAAATACATTGGAATTTGATCCACCTTGTCAAGGGCGCTTCATTTATCATACCGGTCTCAATTATGCGTTTGAACTCTCTTCCCTTTACCCTTCTTTTTTTTTCCTCCCCTTCTTCATTTATCTTTTAGTTGTCAGATTTCTCCTCATTCCTCTTCAGTCTTTTCCACTTTTTCTTCGACTTCTTCTTTGTCACGATCTTCATGCCTTTTTTTTTTGTTGTTGTTGTTTTCTATGCCTTCTTCTCTGTGTACTTCTTATCAGTCTGCTTGTCTGCGAGTTCACTTTGAGACTTGTTGTATGATTGAGGTGGTTGCTTGCGACAGGAAGAGATAGTGAGACTGAAAAAAAGATAAGACGAAGTTTTAGAGAAAAGAGAAGAGATTGAGGAAGCGTGGCACATCGTTCAGCAGTTCTCTGAAAAGCTCTCAAGGAGAAAAAAAAGGGTCGATAGCATGTAATTTTCGTGTATTTATTAAGTGCAATTTGCATTTCCTAATCTGAATTAGATTTAACATTTGATATGTTTTGCAAAATGAATTAAAAGGCTTGTAACAGCATAATTGCATTAGTTCGATTTCCATAAGTGATTATTGCGACCGGGTGTTGTAAGATGTCGTAAATACAGCACGTCTGAATTCATAAATAAAACCGGAAGCGAGAGGCCTCCGTCAGCCAATGACAACGAATATTTCAGAACTCAGCAGCCAGCCAGATTCCTTGTGTTTTGACTGTTTGAGGGACGTGTTCTGTTCCCGTCCTCTGACAGGCTCAGAGGAATGCGAATTTTGCAGCAGGAATTTGGGCGGGGCTTAGACGTTTCTTTGTTGATATCGGAAGTAGGAGCTCGACATTAGTGACAGCCACCACCTGTGGTTTTAAATTTGTTAGTGGATCATTTTTTCAGCTATCTAGTGTCGGAGAAATGTGGCAAGAATCAGAGGTGTTATGTACGCTTATAAATAAGGCAAGGATATAAGACTAGCAGACACTGGTTCAGATCAGTGCACGCTTTTCTAGCTCTTCAGCATCAGTTGTAGCCATCTTTGAGTGCATAGCGACTCCCACTTCTGTTGTATAGAATCCCATTTCATTTCCGATGGACCGCCCACAGAATAAAAAAGACCGCCTTTTTCGCTTAAGCAGCATTCTCGCGGGGGACGTAATATGTATCGTCCAGTTAAAATGCAACGTTTCAGATCCCAACGGCCAATCAGATTCCTGGATATTAACGGACTGTCTTACAGAAGTTGTATCCCTGCTTTCTTGTTTTGTTTGAGCAGAATATTAACTTTGTGGAGCGCTATGACCATTCCATCGTAACAGGCAGTTCTGATGGAAATTATTTTGAGAGATGTTCTCTCTGTGAGTGAAATCCAGAGGGATACCAGACTTGCAGGTTTAGAGTAAAATGGCAGACAGGTCAGAAAAACACATTCTTAGCTTTCGCCCAGGTTCCGCTTGTTTTGATAACTGAACTGGGCGTAAGTACCGCCATGGCTTGGCTCTTCCAACTCGGCCACACACAGAGGGGAGTCGTTCTGGCGAAAGGTACCCAGACTAAACGAAACGCTTCACTGTGCCGATATGTATACATTCATTATGATGTTGTTTTGTGTATTATTGTGTGAGTGTGCCAAAGATTGCTGATTGTGCATTGTTGAAGCCACTTTTGGAACCGAATGAATTTTTGTATTGTATTCAACAAATATTCTATTTCATTCTATCATATATTATCTATCTATCTATCTATCTATCTATCTATCTATCTATCTATCTATCTATCTATCTGTCTGTCTCTCTCTCTGTCTCTCTCTCTCTCTCTCTCTCTCTCTCATTTTCTCTCCCCCCTCCCTCTTCCATCCATTCTTCAGTCCCCCATCTCTTCCCCTCCCCCC
>JAWQUT010000006.1:3079407-3097943 GCA_033807755.1 Ellobium chinense
GAATGTGTGATCCACCTGTTCGTATATATAATTATCCGTTATAGAGAGGAAGGTGGGTGAGTAAGTGAGGGAGGGAGGGAGAGGGAGAGAGAAGTAATGGCAAGTAAAAGCTATTTACCAAGACCAGTCTGTTCCTTTCAAAGGACCAAATCGAGTTGTTTTGGTTCTTCCCTCCAGCTTGAATATTTGTGTGTCTCCCTCTCATGTTCCTCTGGCTCCAGCTGTTCCACATCTCTCAGCCATTCTCCTCCAGCTGTCCTGCCAAATCGATATTTAAATATCGTTCACAGTTAATTTCACATTCTTCGCACGCCAATCAAGAGATTCAAGGGCTTTTGCGAGAAAGAAAGGGGAGAGAGAGAGGGGAGGAGGGTAAGGGAGGAAGAGAGAAAGAAGGACAGGTAGAGAAAAGATGAAGATGGAGAGAAGGAGTGAGAAAAGAGAGATAGTTTTTCTGATCCATCATGACTATCGATCCATCCCGAGACTTCGTGAAACAAGATTTTTTTTTAAAACCGGGAAGTACAAAAACTCTCCCCGTGACGCGTGCTCACGGCCCTATTCAGACAGGAAATTTGAATGGCTCAGGAAACTAATTTACGTGTCCAAGCATCGATGTTTCCACATTGTGCGCAGAATGTTCTTGGCGGCCTCCTATCCTGGATTTTTTTTCTCCTTCTTCAATCTACACTTAGTAAATGCTTTCCTTATGCAAAACAGTTATACTGGCTGACATAGCATTTTCCGTGTGAATTGGCCGCTTGTTGCGAGTTAAGCTGCATTTTATTTTCTTCTTCATGCTGTTAGATCAGGTTAACTCATACTCATCCTTTGAGCCATGTTTCTGAAAATCTGGAATCAGAACAGCATCACCCCTTCTCTTTAACCCCAAAAGTACCTCATTGACCGGCGTGAGGGATGGTACAGTATCTAGACTTAAGATTTAGTGAGCCCCTGAGCCTAAGAATATGAAGTTTGTTGAAGGTGGTGTAAAGGTAGCGAGCAAATAGCGTCTTGGCCTGCTTTGGTAACATGATTGGTGGAATGGTGAGACAGTTGCAATTAGCTTGTTGCTCTGTAACTGCAAGACAAGACTATGTCATTCCTGTAGGCACAGGTGGGCGGGTCATTCGGGGGGAGGGGACAAAGAATGAAGCCAGTCGCTAGCGAGGGTGAAAATACACATATTATTCATGCGCTTGTGTGATACTAATGGACAACTTACGTGCGAGCTTGACCATTTAATCTCCATCTGGACTCTGTTGCCAAGGCTAATGGACGGAGCGACGTGACTCCACAGCAGTGCAGACAGAAGACAAGGGTGGATACGTGACTCCTTCTGTATATGGAGGAAAAGATAAAGAATGTAATCAATGTATACTCAAGAGTGGTCATTTGAGCGTAAAGTGTGACATACGTTTGTAATTATATTTGTTATACGTACGGAGAACACCATCTAGACAGTTAATTCTAAATGGGGACACTTGATGGGGAAAAGTTGCTCTATGTGGATGCGCGCTGAGCATATCTCATCAGCCAAGCCTAGATATACGCTGTTCGATACAGAACCGAGCCTGATTACACTCATGGGGCCCCGGCATGATGCTGGCTAGCCTACAGTATGTCAATTAAAGATTATATGTAACAGCTTCATTAAATTTAAACATGTTACATCAGATTATAACCATGTAAATGTTTTTCAATGCAGATAGAAGTCCTGGAAATACAGAAATAACAAGTGGAAAACTTGGGCAGAATGATAATACATAGGGTACATGGCTATGGTAGTGACTCGTGAGTCCAGGAACTTCTCATCACCGAGTGATGAGAAGTCTAGTAAGCATTATAACGGTTATCAAAGACAGTCGAGATGGGGATGTTCTAGATGAACCGCGTGATCGAGTGGACATAATGTGGGAGCAGCTTGTTGTAGGGGTAGGACGCTATGGTTTTCACCGTCGCCATAATCTGACCACTATATGAAAAGTCAGCCTTCATTGCACTTCGCCATAGAGCTCTGGGACCGTCCTAGTCCGCCTCTTCCATCATCAGTTTCATCTGGTCATCCGTTTCCTGTATCGTTTGGGTACCTTTCTGTAGACTGTCATGTGTATCAAATGAGGACCATTTTACTAGACCATGGCAAAAGCTGTTTATTTTCTGAGAGCATGATGCTGTTTGCCTCAGGCTGGGGTCCGCCATGTTTAAGTCAGCTTCATGCCATGTCATCACATTGACGTCCTTTCTACACACTACTGAAGAAGATGAATTTGTGAATTATTGAAAAATAATTAATGTTTATAGACTGTTTCTTAGACTGAGACTATCTTCCGATGTTACTGAACTGTCACTTATGTACTTGTTTGGGTACACTATTGTGTTGCTCCTCAGTTCGATCCCAGCCTCATATTTCTGACTTAAGGAAAGTAAGAGCGGGGAAGGAATTTTGGGAGAAAAATCAGAAGTTAGGTACCATTAATTAGAGTCAGTTCCCTAAGGGCGGTGATGAAACAAACAGCAACGTAAACCACCTGTTCAGGAAAGCGAGACGAAACAGGAGGGACGCTAGGCGTTCATTCTTGTCAGTCTGTCTGCGTGCAGTCGACATTGATACTGCATAAACAGCGATCGATCATCCTCAGTCAGTGATTGATTACGACCTCCCCTTGGAACATACTGGCATCTCATTGTGTAAGAAGCTATTAAAATTCCTTCAGCCTCCCACCCCACCCCTCCTCCCAAACTGCCACTCACACAACCTCACGTATTGTTCTTCCCTGCTTTATAGTATGATCAACCTCTGATTACGTTAGAAAGCAGGTGAGAAAATGATTTAGGAAAGTAGTCTGTACTCTGCGTGCGTCACAATTGTGCGGTTGTTATCTCTGCTGTTGATACTGCAAACATTCATGGTTTACCGTGAATGAGAAAGGTATTAAAAAGAAGCCTTTACCTGGCCCAGTGTATGTTGTCTAATCTTTCGTCGGTTCTCACTTCATCCTTGTCTTTTCGGCATCCTTGGTTTGTTCCAGAACCTTTTGTGACGGTTTTTTTTTCTGTGGTTTCCCCATTTTTATGGCCCAACTTGTTTTCCGAGATGCTGCTGATAAAAATATAGGCTTATTAGGCGACATGAAGTCATTAAAGTGTGATCTTGTACTGCTTTTCTAGGACGAAAGAAGAACACTCCTTGCATCCCCTAGATGAAATTTCATCAAAGTCCTCTCGCTGTCGGCGTCCATTTTTAGACACAAAGCCGAGACATCTTCCTAACAATTGTGATCGAATCATTGATTGTTACCTTATTTCATCGAGTATGCACAGTCTTGTTGCCCTGTTATCGGTAATGTGTATCAAAATATTCTCGATTGGTAAATGTCTTTTATGATTGTGATGCTGTCATATCAGAGTAAATTTAAAGTTTGTGACTTTGCATTAGAAAAGCTTTAAAGAGGATTGGTCTAGTTGTTCTTACACAATAGGGCTATACTTTAATTATAATATAATGTTAAGTAGGATCTGTGATTATATGTATTGTATACTTTTCCAGCCTTAAAGGGGTTGTCGAATTTATTCACATAATCACACAGTATTCACAAACCTTTCACTTCATTTGATATATTTTTCGGAAAGAAGGGGGTGGGGGAGGGCTTGTGAGGAAAAGGGGAGAAGAGGGATATATCCCAAGCAATCGGAATGGCCGTTTATAAGCACTGTGCATCTCTTTACGTGGGAGGTAAGAAGATGAATATTGCCACCACAAGAGAAGCTTCCGTGCACAGGGTATCTGTTAACATGACCTTTTGTCGTAACGTGGCCTTATGACCACTTAGGAAAGATTTCCTGTCTATACTGCGTCTAATTACTGTATGCTCACCCATAATACAGTGGGACTTTTTTAACGCGTACTTCTCTTTAATGACTGTGAAATAAGATAAGTAAACTCGCATGTTCCGCGTGTGTGCTTGCTTGTGATTGGAAAAGGGAGAAGGGTCTTGTTTGCGCGCAGGTGAAATTCCTGTTCCATATAAATTTTGTTACTTTTTTCGTGTATTGCAGGATGAAAATGCCAGTTATGACGTGAATGGCCATGACCCAGACCCGCAGCCTCGATATGATTACACCAACGAGAATAGGTAAGTCACGTGTAGCCGAGATCCTTTTGATCTCAGTATTATATTATACCTTGCTTTCCCCCCTCTCTCTCTCTCTCTCTCTCTCTCTCTCTCTCTCTGTTTGTGTGTGTGTGATTTCAACATTCACTTATGTGAGGGCAAGACCTTGCCTCTAATTGCGGTCTTCTTATTGTTGTTGTTGTTGTTGTTTTTGTTGTTGTTGATGATGATAATGATGATGATGTTTTCATTAGAGATCTCAGCATTTTCAGCATTAAAGTTAAGAGAAATGTCAGACTGGCTTTAAATTTTACGTTCTCTTAGACACATTTTGTTAATTTCTCTCACTGGTCCTTTTGATCTCAGCAAGTTCTAATCATACACTGGACTGTGTATTTGCCCTCTCTTTTCTACATGTGTAAATTGAGATGTGTGCTCATACTGTACTTTGTCATATCTAGCATGTTTTGTCCCTTGGTTCATCCAGACGAAAAAGAAATAAATGTGATGTTTCAGTTGACAGGCTAGGCTAATATAACATGTTAGAAAGAAAGAAATGTATCGGGCGAGTTGTAATCTGCATGATTCATCGAGCTTAAATTTTCTTCTTGCTTGCCATCCTGTCTGCTTTGCCGCAATGATATCGCAGATTCTTGTAAATGTCCCTTTCAGTTAAAACTGCAGTGTTTGGTCCATTATAATATCGAAATTTATCAGTAATCTTCGGAGTATAGGTTCTTTTTTATTTTTTTCAAATTTACCCGACTGAAGTGCCATATCAACCATGTTATATGAGAAATTCCCTTCGTGAGCAACACGTAACCACAAGGAAAAACCCTGATGCCTGCAGCAGTGCGCAACGTGTTGTGATGATTTGCAGAGCACACCCAGGTTTTCTTTGAGGTACACTTAGGAAGTATTATGCTGAGAGGTGCAAGTGTCTCATGTGGCATCGTCAGGTGATGCACTTACGTAAATATTCTTTTCACGATCTTACAAAAGGTGTTTATCATTTCATCACAGGAGAATTGTACATAAGGTTAGGCTTTCTGAATCAGGTCTAGAGAAAAGGCAGGTTGTTGCGACAGGGCTCTGCTTGCGCTAGAAGTCACTCAGTGAGTCAGTTCGCCTTCCCTTAGCCTGATGCCGATCGTACATGTGCATACAGATGTTGAAAACAGTTGTTTTGTTTTCCTCCACCACCAACATCAGCATCAGGCTGCAAGAAAGCCAGATGAGTGACTTCTAGAGCAACCAGATCCAGCGCAGCAATCTGCCTTTACTATTGTAGTATTTGCTGGTTTCCGCTTGCTGTGAAGATGTTACATACGGCAGTCCGTCATGGACAGAAGAGACCGCGCAGCACGTTATAAGAAAATCCCATGCATTTGCTGTGTGGCTTCCGTCCTTTTCCGCTAGCTCGACGGGATGCATAGCCACTAAATGTGGGGAGCTTTTCGAAGAACGCTTTCCGCCAGGGGCCCTTGAGGGTTAAATGTTGCGTCGTAAAATTCAATTTCTTGTCTTCGGGAAGCGCCGTTCAGTCTGATTTCTCTTGTTGATGGCTGATTATTTGATCCGAAGCGATTTCACCGTCAGTTCAGGCTTCTCGGTTATTTGAGTTTTATAGCTCCAGAGCAGTGGGGAATGCAATATGAGCGTGGATATATCTGCAGCGCAATAGATCAGGGTAAGGTGGCCTAGGCTGTTTTTCACAATCAGCTCCTTTGATCACACTATTCACCGGCATGGAGAAAGTAATGGCATCCACATCTATGACCCGTTATCTTATATTTCTTTCTCTTTCCCTGGTTTGCAGCAAAATTGCGCGAAATCATAATGAAGTCGATGATAGTCTCTTTGATTTGCTGGTTCTGTGTTGCCTTGTAAAGAGATATCATTGTGAAACGACGTAAAAGTCAATCTTTCCAAAGAATGAAGGTGGCGATGCCTTTATGGAGATTCGAAAGACTTTTTGGAGAAGGTCGGTTTAATTCTTCATTGTACTTGCAGATTCACTGATATTTCAAAGTCATTCTATTGTGTTTACAAGCTGTTATTTGTGTATCACTTCTGTGTGACGTGCCGGAGGCCTTTTTTCCCTCTGAAGTCAGTTTTCTCAGAGGTCGGTAATAATAATGAGGGGCCCACCAGTTTATTGTGAGGGATCTGCCGGTTTTAAGGTAAAGGACCCGCCAGTTTGGGATGAGGGACTCACTGGTATGAGGTGCTGGCACCACATTTTAGAGGTGACGGATCTTCCGGTTTTTGGTGAGATATCCAACGATATGATGTGAGCGATTGACCCACTGCCCACTGGTTTTGAAGTTAGGGACCAACCGGTTCATAATGAGGGACCCACGGCGTGATGGGAGGGACTCACCTACCAGTTTGTGATAAAGATTCCACGGTTTTGAGTGGTGACTCCACCGGTTTGAGGTGAGGACGCCACAGGTTGGAGGTGACAGATTGACCGGTTTGTGATGAGGGTCCCACTGGTTTGTGGTTAGAAACCCACCGGTTTGTGGCGAAGGACACACCGGTCTGAAGTGAAAGCACCTTCAGGTTTGTGATGAAGGACTCACCGGGTCATGGAGATGGAGTCTCATCCCCCTTCGTCCTCTCCCTCTTTCCGAAATCCCCGAAGAATGCTGCATTGATGTCATGTGCGGTTGGAAAGACGGCATAATGCTGCACGGGGCGGGCCCTTGAGAATTGACTGTGGCTTCTATCCCTGACATCACACCCCCCGAGAAGGCGATTTTCATTAGCAGATAGGGGATGGTACAAGATGTGGTGGAGGCTGGATATTAGATCGGATAATGCGGGACAAAATTGGTGTGTGTATATATAATGACGTTGGGTTGCACCGGACTTTAGACCTAACCATAAAGGACACTGGGGATAAAAACCAGATAACTTGAATGGGTCTGGATTATATCCAGTTGCAGAGTACACTGAGATATAAGGAGATAATGGTGGTCAGACAGCTTACGAAGTGAATGAAAACTGAAAATCAGGATGTGGTTGTGTTCAGTTTCTGTTATCAGATCGTAATTTTCCCATGACGCAACTTTTGAAAACTCATGGCCTTTGCATTGCCAGTCTCAGTCTAGATCTAGAGATAACCCATAAACTAATTTCCAGTCCAATTCAACTCAGCATTGACTAATCTCAAGCGGAAAAACCACTTTCGCCCTTCATCTCATCGCCCTTGTCCATTACTTCCAGACCGTCTCTCTGTATTCGTTCTTCCATTTATCTGGCAGCTTACGCTGGCGCATTTTCTTTCATGGCCAGCAAAGCTTGGTTTTCCAGCATGCACGGCGCTCCGGAGCGGTATTGAATGGCGTGTGTTTGCGCAAGCCCTAATGCAAGGCCTGCCGGATCTATCGGCCATCTTTAATTATTACTATGGCCAGTAGTGCCTGGCTGGACCTGCCTGGATTCTTGCCCCTGAGGGAGTATTCGCTTGCCTTGGTAATGTTGCTGAAATAAGAGATGATGCTTGTTGGCAGCCCTTCCCCTCATTCCTAATGCTTTCTTCCTCTTCGCACCCCACTTTTCTCTCCATCCTGCAGCCTTCGTTCTGTTCTCCTTCCTTCTATTCTATTGCCAGGGTCTATCGATTGATGGCTACTGTCCTGGGGTTTACTTCTTCAAGCGGCTGCCTTAATGATGTAGATATCCTCACACTTCTTTACGCTACTGTATCCGATTCCAGGTGGGGAAGCTTCCGAGATGCCAAACAAATCTAATTACTGACGAAACCCATAAATCATTAGACAGCTGTATTTTTAAACCTGTGTGAATTTCCCCATAATTCTTTTGTATGATTGATTTTTTTAAACACTCAGTAAATTCCTGAATGCCCCTCCCTCTCTCCCTCCCTCTCTCTCTCTCTCTCTCTCTCTCTCTCTCTCTCTCTCTCTCTCTCTNTCTCTCTCTCTCTCTCTCTCTCTCTCTCTCTCTCTCTAGCTTCCGTGTTTGTCTTTACGACAGAAAACTTTGGAATCAAAAAATCATTCTGTGACGCGAAAAGGACGAACGTTCCTTAATGATCATAATAATAATTGTGCTATGCCGTTGATTCCCCCCCCCCCCNATTTAATTCAAAGTTCATAACTACAAGAGTAAAAAAGAAGGTATGATAAAATTTGTAGCACATTAACAGACAGCCACAAGAGGTTATTGATCGACATCGCAGCAGAAATATTAAAAACATGTCAAGAAATTTCGTGCCGGTGCCAGTATCTTACCATGCATTCCAGGCATGCTATTTTAAGACACGCTTTTTTAATGTTTCAGCTGTGACATGACCAAAGCGCATAGATATTATTAATTTGCGGTATTAACAGTTTCCACCAGCTAAAATGTGTACCAAATTTCAAGTGCATAAGAAATTAAGATTTTTTTTTGGTNGACTGGGGCACTACACCTGATATGTGAGTGCCACCGAAAAAGTCATAGAAACGGTATGCTATTACATGACTTTCTGTGGTGATAACACTGTGAGATAAATTCCGCCAACGTGTAGCAAGTTTTATATTTATGATGTGGAAATACACTTCCCTTATGCTATCATCAAAAGCGACATTATCTTCATTTAATATTACTTGTGGAAGGGGATAAAGGAATGGCAGAGTAGGATCAGTAGAGGATGAAGTAAGGGAGCGAGGAATGAAATGGAGAAGACGGACATGGGGAAAACACTCCATATTATACATTTGTTCATTTTGGGAATGGGGTAATGGGGAGGGGGCTAAACTGTGCAGAGCAGAAATTCCCACCCTGGGTTATGCATACTCCTGGCCAGGGGGTACGTTGTGCAGATTTCAGGAGCCTCGCGAAGAGTGGACTACGTTTATAACAAGCAGAATCTACAAGTTACTAACTGACCTTAATTTACTATTATATTATTATATGGATTTAGTTGAGTCATTAGCTTTGTTTGAGTTTGGTGAACCTGTAGTGTGTGCAGTGCGCAGGCTTTGTCAGATGGCTGTACGGGGTATGTCGTCCAGGAAAAGTAGGGAACCACCAGTCTGGAAGAATAAGAAGATAAAGAAAATGAATTGGAAAGCTAATGTGTGTTTTACTGACTGTATACATACCACCCAGCGAGAGGAGGTCGGGTCGCCGGCTTTTTGCATTACTTACCAAGATGACGTGGAAAACGTATGTCCTGGAAATCTGTTCCGGACTTGTTTTTTACTATCAGAGTGCTCGGTTATCTGCCTAGCAATGTGGGTGTTGTCCCTGCTGGCACCACTGGCACAGTTAGCATAGCGCTGTTACAGAGTAGGTCACCAGTAGTGGACCGATTCCTGAATTTTTTAAGTATTGCGAAACTTAAGCTAACTGAATGAGTATCGAAAATATCTTTTCTGATTCGATTCTGACACTTACCTCTGGATAGGCATTTCGATACTTTATTGTAGGCTGAGATGTACGTTGCGGAGACCGATAGCTAATTTGATTCTAAGGCTTGGAAGAGTTATACTATTACTTTCAATACTTTCGGTATGTTTCAGTATCTTTTTGGTATTGCTAGGCCATGTACTGAGAAAATGGATAACTAGGATCGGAAGAGGATCGAATTTTGTTTTAATGCTTCGATACCTATCGATATTTTTGATATCTTTTGATACCACTAGCTTTTGCTCTTGGGAGACCATCACTGGTTTGAGACTGAAGATCGGTATCGGATTGACAAAAAAATCATTTTCATACTCTTTGATGGCACTAGGTTTTGCACTGAGGAAATCGGTAGGTAGTTGAGATTGAGGATCGGAAGGGGATCGAAATCAAAATGGATACTTTCAATATGTTCGATACCTTTCTCTATGTTTGATATCTTTAGACACCGCCAAGCTTTGCTCTGAGGTAAAGTTTGGTACTTATGATAGGACGCGGATCGAAATTAATCTCCTTACTACTGAATCGAAATTTGTAGCAAAGAAAGTATCGTTAGCCAGGAACGATACTGCCCACCACAATAGGTCACCCACTAACATCACCAGTTCCTCTGGCTCCATCAGCGCCTACTTGTGCTATTACCGCTATCTGTCTTGCCTTGCCGTGCGTTACATCTTTTTTATCAGTGCTAGTAAACTGTTTTCCTCTGCCCTTCTCCCCAGCCTTTTTCCTCTCCTTCTCTCCCTCTCATTCTTCTGTTCATGATCACCACAGTCATTTAATGCAGCATTATGTCTTCGAATGTGTGTGTGTGTGTGTGTGTGTGTGTGTGTGTGTGTGTGTGTGTGTGCGCGCGCGCGCGCGCGAGCATGGGCGCGTGCGTACGTGCGTTCATACGTGTTTTAACAACCAGGTCTAAACAAACTATTCTCTTTGTCCACCCTGTCCATCTTGGGCTGTTCATTCTACATTATTCATAATTACATCCTTAATGACCAGGGCTGCCATTCTGATGTTTTTGCCATTTCACTGGATTCTCAAGCCAGATTTCACTACATGTCACTAAACATTTTTTCTATCCCATCTGAAACTGTATTTGATTCTTTACACATTGTTATTCAAATGGGTATTACAATTATTAGAAGGGCAGATAACTTGCAAGATGTATGAAAACCACAACAGCATGAAGGAAGGAACAGAAAATCCATAAAGCTTCTGCATTTAGTGTCTTTGTGATGAGACAGCAAGAGCTCGACTTACCTGTACAAATAATGAAATTCATTTTTTAAACTCTATTCTTACGGTTAGAAAATGCACAAAAGATCGGATGTTTGTATTTCAGGTAATGGCTAGGCTGAGTTTAATGTTGTAAATTAGCTAGCTGATTGCTGATTGCTACTTGCTCTATTTTTATTTATATCAGCCAGTGATCAACATTTCGTTTGCCTAAAGAGTGGGCCAAATTGCCAAATAAATCAACAGTTTTTCTCGCTCGAATTTGTTTTTTCACTATATTATTAGCATTTCACATTTTCTTCACGAGATCACTAAAAAAAAAAAAAATCAGTTTCACCAGATGTAGTGAAAAATCATTAGGAATGGCAGCCCTGGTGGTGACCATTCTCTCACATCCGCCTCTTCCCTATTTCAGGACACCTCTTCGTTCACCTCCCGCTCGTCCTTCTACATTATTTACACTACAACCATAGCTCTAGCCTGCCATCCTTCTCTACCTCTTCACAACACTTCCAACTTATTTATCGCATTCTTTCTATCTAATGTGCCTTTTTTATTCTTTCTTTGTGGTCATTTGGTTTTTGGTCACTTGACTTTCTCTCTCTCCACCTACTGGTCGTCTTCGTGCATTATTTATATCAGAACCAGCACTGCTCTTCCCTTCCACGTGTGCACAGCGCTGCTGCCTTATTCATCTTATTCTTTCTAGCACTTGTGTTTTTTTGTCCTTTATCTTCATTTTGGTCGTTATTTTTGGGGTCACGTTACTCTCTCTCCTCTCTTTCTCTCATCTTTCTCTCTCTCTCTCTCTCTCTCTCTCTCTATCTCTCTCTCTCTCTCTCTCTCTCTCTCTCTCTTCTGTACTTCCTGGTCATTCTCGCTCGTTCATTATTTATACCAGCACCAGCACCCTTTGCATGCCTGCACAGTGCCACTGTCCTATTCATCTCAGTCATCCATCTGTCTTTTTTTTTTTTTGAAGGGGTGTTGGGATACGGAGGAAAATAATTATTTTTTGGTCACTTCACACACCTTCTCTCTCTCTCTCTCTCTCTCTCTCTCTCTCTCTCTCTCTCTCTCTCCTCTCTCTCTCTCTCTCTCTCTCTCTCTCTCTCTCTCCCCTCCAGCTCACGGTAGTTCTCGTGCATTATTTATGCCAGATCCAGCTCCGTCCTCCCCTCTACGCCTGCACAGTGCTACTGCTTCGTTCATCTCAGTCTTTCCATCATCTGGGCTTTCCTTCCTCTTCAGTCGTGCATTTTTCAGCCATCATTACTGGTCCTTCTTCGCTTGCTGCCCTGTGCCACGGACAGACAGACAGACTGTCTGACAGACAGATAGATAGACAGACAGACTTGCTGCCCGAAGGGAAGTTATACTCTGGCTCTCAAGGCATTGAAGCCGGCGTCTAGTCTTCTAGGATAAAGACGAAAAACAAAGGAGCCCGCACACTTTAAAAGTCCCATATGCCTAAGAGGTTTTAAAATCGCAGACGAGTAGGCATAGCCGCCACTGTCCGTACAAAAAAAATTTATAGGAAAATACTAGATTGTACGCAATTTATTTAGTCTCACAACCGATAAAGCACATTATAACCATTTTCATGCTTGAGCAGCTTAAAATCCTTACTTAAACAAATAAATTCTTTCTGCCCTCTGCTTCATGGCATTGTTTCTCTCGCACATCTGCACCCTACTGGTCGCAGTTTGAGTAACTTTCATCGCGGATACTCGTAGCGCGTTTTCTTAATTAATCAATAGCGCACTTGCTGTGCAAACTAAGCCATGAGATTAGCGTTAATTATCGTCCACAAGCTTACCCGGGAACCCTGCAGTGTAGGGCATTGTCTGCCGAAAGCACACTGCTGAAGTAGAGTGGGCGAATGAGTTGCGCCCCATGAGATTCTACACCTTCTTTCCAGCGTTAATTAGTTTTACGTACCGGAAATGTTTCCCCGTTGACACACCCACATGAAAAAGGAAATTGTTGTGTTGGGGAAGTTGGCACAGGGACTGAGAAAGATGCAAAATATAAAATAATGTTATACTTTAAACAGGGATGAAACCAGTTCTGATTTGATTTTCTTTTTTTTAAATGTCCATCACTGAAGACTTTTTATTAAGTGAAAGCGTTGTATCCGAGGACTCAGATAATCTGTAGAGGCCATTCATCTAAGGCCTGGTTCCATTTTCTGTACCTCAACAGTGGCGGCTTGTGGGGAGCGCTCCTCAGATTGATCATAGCATAATGATCCTGCCCTGTATGTGGTTGTATTCCATCAGTAGTTCTGTCACTAGGAGGTTGTTGATGGTGTGATAGCTCAGCACATACGTACTCTAATGATGGATGGAAGGATGGAAGAGATGCAAAACATCGATACTGTGGATAATATCTCTTTGCGCGCCCCCCCTGCTGGATATCAAAACCACGTGTTGACCATCTTTGATATTTGGCAGGGTATGAGCACATTAAAGTTTGTGTAAAGTTTCGTTTTCGTGAAAAGTGGGTGGCACATTGGCGTAAATTGGCCTCCCAGGTGCGCATTATCAGAAATTTTACGTTATACCAATGTTGTTAAAATTAATAGGTTGGTTTTTTTTCCTCCCTCATTACGGCTGTTTTGTGCTGTGAGCGAATTTTGCTCCGATTCTGCCATCCGATGTTTAAAAAGGGTATTTAATATACGATATTACAGAAAATAAAAACTAAGGCCAGAGCCAACTCTGAGATAATAGTTGATTTCATTTGGAGATAGACTTAATATAGGTAGACTGTAAAAAAAAACCATTGTTGTGAGTTTTGTTTATGTTGCCCATATAATGCTGACCTCCTGTAAAACTCCTGTCAGTCGTGACTGCAGCGCGAAAACATGTTATCATGCTTTAAGTAAATGTAAACATTTTTATTTTTTTTTACGCTAACGTGACCAAGGGATTAAGGAGGTTTACGCAAACGTAATGCTACCTTTGGCAGCCATTCATGTACATAATATTGGCCTGAAATATGGACTGCCTGATGGGAGGTCCAAATAAGAAAAGAGAATGATGTATTATGTGCGTCGCCCCCTGCATGCGGTCTGTCGCTGTTGCCGTTGTAACTGTTTTGAACCCAGTAACTACCGGCATGCGTTTATACACTGTAATTTATGTTTCCGTATAATGCGCACTTCAGACAGTTGGCATCAGCTGGAAGCGGGGTGACTGGTACAGCGTTTTGAAGAACGGGAAGTTTTGTTGCACCACAGTGTTCCACCTCACACTGAGCGGTGGCCGATGCGTCATTACAGTTTTATGACATGGGAATGCCGCCTGCGTAATATCGGCAAGGCTGAATTGCTTGCGTGTTCATTTTCATCAACTAGCGACGCGTCCAGTGACGGACAAGATCATTTCCGACTATCTTTGGATACTCAGCACTTTCGATGTGGGTATCAAAACTCTAGCCTCTGAATTCTGATAGCATTTCGATCGTTTTCCTATAAATATCAAAAGGTTTTCGATAATATCGCTGCCACAGGAAGAATAATAACGCACAGTTTAGTAACAAAGAAAGAAAAGAGCGATGTTACGAGACGAAAACCTTTAAGCACTCACTGATTTACCCCTCTATACTTTACCAAAGAGCCTGTAATGTAATACCAAGTAATAAAACTGTATCGAGAATCATCTTAATGCCCCTACTGATCTTCAGTCTGCCTGTGTTGCGAAGTTGCAAGACTAAAGCATTCAGACCTGTGTTGTGCTGAGTAGTAGAATCGAGATGTAATCGACACGTTCGATATTCGAATCACGGAGGCTGAGTATCGCAGCTCAAACGTCAGGTATCAGCCCACTGATAACCAGCGGCGTGACCCCGATGTGTGCAGCGGTGGTGTAATAGTGTCAATAACCGGGTACCCATCGGGGTCCATCACATGATGCAAATTCTCCCGTCTTTGCCAACCCTCATTGATGCATGATGTAAACCTTCTGCTTATCAGCCTCTGATCATATGCGTCCCGTATGACCAAATTTGTGCCCTCTGCAGTTATGGTATACCCATGAGCTTTGCCTTCACTGAAGACAGAAGCAAAGCATATGGATATCATTAGTTATTGGCTCATTGTGGTTGAAGAGTAATAACTTATTGATCGAGGGTAAAATACAACAGATGACAAAGTAATATTATGTCGGCAATTTTCAGCGGAAAGAAACAATAAGGCGTTGTGGAAGAGCAAAATGAAGCGCTCCGAAGTATATTATAGACCACAGAATGATACAGAGGGCGCAGTAATACAGATTCTCAGTAAAGAACGAAATGAAACAGTCTGCAGTACTAAATCGTTGACCTAGAAAAAAATAGAAGTGTTTACCTAGCACCAAATGAAACATTTTGTTAGGTGATAAGATTTTGTTGTAGCATGAAATGAAATAGTTTTTAACATACATGTATACGTACTTGCGGTTGCTTGTTACTAGTATAAGATGACACATTTTTCAAATAGGGCTTACATATATCGAATGACTTGGTATGAAAACATACAGTTTTCAGATGCATTTAATAAATTGCTGACCAGACATAAACCTGTAAGTGTTCAAATACATACTACAGTATATTTCTTTATATTGAGGAGCAAGATATACACTTGTACATGCAAGTTGAATGTAGCTGACCTGTCAAGTGGCTAACCAAGAAAGAATTTCTTTTCCGCGCGAGCAACAAGATATGTGTTTATTACATAGGTGACTAGTCAGAGGCTTAGTACGAGATACTACTCACGCACTGCTAGGCCTCTTCGGGTATAATGATGAAAGAGCTGTCAGGAAGACCGTCAGCTGCTATTAGTCTGTTTTCGTTAGTCAGCCAAATGTTCTGCCATCTCCTTGCCGGATCGTGGTTAATGCTGACGGAAGACATTTTCTTGCCGCTGTTTTCAGTATCCTATGTTTGTCGTCACTCACTATGATAGGTGATGGTATTATCGTCTTGTTGTTTACGAGGTGGTCTGTAGAGAGACTGAGCGGTTCACCCTGACTTTTCGTGATCCTTCTCTGTAAGCTCCGTCGGTTCCAAATTGAAGATCGTTTTTCCAAAACTCGGTAATTGCACTTTTGTTAAAAAATGACTTGGTGGTTTATTCAAACATGCATTTCTGTGTTAATTCATTCAAAACTTAATTGAGCTCAAATCAGCACTCCTTCAAATTTTACGTCACTTAACAGTAAATAAAACTATATGATTGTGTGAAGAGCAGTTACCTTAAAGTTATTTCCCTTTATTTCAAAAATATTCAGAGACCACATACCGAGTTTTGGAAAAAACGCTCTTCAGTTTCTGGCTACGTTTATTAGAATGACGTCTTTCACACTGAATGACACTCTGGCGTCGCAAAAAAAAAAAAAGAACAAAACTTGATGAGACATACAAAAAGTTTGATTTATGACATTTTCAAATTTCATTGATTTTCAAATAACCTCGGCAGAGTGACATACGTATAATGTCTCTGTAAGGGTCAAAACAATCTGAACTTACGAATGAAGACGTTCTTGAGCCGACAGCATGGAAATGTTACCGAGATCCCACTCAAGATGCCCAAGATTTCTCTCAGAAAACAATTGTTTACTTCCTCCCCTCCCCCCCCCCCCCCCCCCNCCCCCCCCCCCCCCCCCCAAAAAAAAAAATAAAGTCTGCCTCTCCCCAACCAAAAAGGAAAAATCGACAAATACGTACAGTAATGTGTACGAACACACCAACACCAACCCATGACTTGCTGTGATCTTCTTCTCTCCATCCCAAGCCCCGCCTCCTCACTGTCCTCGGGATTACTTTGCACTGTTGGTCATTCTGTATTGTACCCAGTCTATATTTCGACTATTGCTAATGTACACCGAGACAGAAGCGAAACTGGGAACTGGGAACCGCTGTAATATTGCTTTCAAGTGAACGATATCCAGATGTGCATTTGTGCATAGCAAATGCGCCTGCGGCCGGCTGGTTGTATGTGTCTGTATTTTGGGTCCATGTAATAATATAAACTAGAAGGAAAGTCAGTTATGTAATTTAGTAATCCAAGGGCTATACATCTAGCATTATATTTGCATGTTTCCTCACTTTATCAGACATCATCGTAATACCAGCATGCTCTTCCGCTCTATGAACGAGACATTGGATGACTACATCATGGTATATGCATTGAGGTTTTTTTTTGTCGCGCGTTAGCCGCGGTGGAGAAGTTGGCACACCTTCTAGACGTTAATCAGAAAGTTGGCATTTTTTGCGAACACTAGAAGTGAGCTCTCCGCAGAATGGTGACCGCCGTTTATGGTTTCAAATTTATTAGTGGAACTTTTATTAACTGTCTTGTGTCGGAGGGCGATGTGGCAAAAATCATCAGTGGTATGTATTATAATAAATGAGGCAAAGATATAAGTATAGTAAGCACCATTTACTAGCCAGACGAGAACAAAAGAAAAAAAAATGCAATTTATTCCACTCATACGTTTTTGAGACCCCACTATAGGCTGAAACACAGCTGAATATCAACTGTTCACGTTTGTAATTTCTTTAGAAATTTAGAGTCCGCCAACTATACAAAGGTGACGTTCCCCGCCCCTGATCACTCTTACCAGAACTGTAGGATAAACCGTAGAATAAAGACAGCAAGCTCTACAGACTAGGTCTGTATGACTTCGCGCGCTGTTTCACTGCCTTGGCGGACCATATTATACGAGCGGATACGTGTCCGAAAAGGAGCGGAAATTGTTTTTGTTTTGTCGAGATTTTTTTTTTATTATTATGGGCAAGAGAGGGGGAGGATATTTTCACAGTATCACCGAACGCATGCAGATGCTGTCTACCTCTCAAAGTCTCTTTTGCACTGAGGTATGATTATTGTTTTCATATCAGTGTTATAGATAGTGCGTAGCTTTGGAACTTCTTATCGCTCGTGCACCTCATCCTTGTGCTCCCATGTGTTTAACTCACGCAGTTGCTGTTATAGACCTCCTAGATTTATAATATGATTGAGCGCGAGATTTATTATGCGATAACTTTGAACTCCCCGGGAGTCTTGCACGTGCCATTCCCATTTAGACACGACAGCAGTTGGTAGCTCCCAATGTTTGATTTCTTCAGGATGCGGTGTGCAGTGCTAGATACCTGTGCACCCTCTGTAGTGTGGCCGCACTAGGGATCGTGAGCGGTGCGTAAATTGCTGACAACTCCGCGCCTCTCATAGGAGAACTCCGCGCCTCTCATAGGAGACGGGATACAAGTAGAACGGTTTGTTGCAACACTCCCGTAACTGACACATGCTTGAGAAATGACTTTATAACGTTTTAATGACATTACTTCCCCTATCTATCTTGTGTTAGATATATCAGTCCTCGTGGAGTATACTAGGTGGCCACAAAAAAAAAAAACTGTCTTCATAATCCTAACTTCAAGAGTTAGGAAGAAACTGAGATGAACTTTAGGTTACATTAACAAAAGAATGTAACTGTAATCACAGTAAGTTACATTTACCTAGGCGCTATTAAGTCATAGCAACCCAAAAGAAGAAAAAAAATCTCAGAAACTGTGGTGCCGGGGCCAGTGTTTCAGAGGGCGTCCTACTGCTTGCCTTGTGTTTGTAAGTTTTTAACTGTGCCATATCGTCTAGATGTTTCAGATTTGCAGCATGAACAGACAGTAGCCACTTGCTAATGTATGACAAATTTCAGTTTTATGTAATTTTATTTGTCTAAGTGTTAAAAATCTTTGAGCTTATGTAAACTTTTTTTTTTTTTG
>JAWQUT010000006.1:3097948-3111097 GCA_033807755.1 Ellobium chinense
GGCGAGGGGGAGTAGCCGATATATTATGAAGTACTAGTGCCGTATTCTGGTGCTGCAGAGTGGTCTCACTGACCAGTTTGGAAGAGGTGGTCTATAGAGATATAATATGATGCAGTATGGCATTGCCTTACAGTGATCGTCCACGAGAGTTTTGCATCAATGCCTCAGAGCAGTTTTAATTGAAATGTGCCTTTCATCATTCAGCATTGCATAAGGGTGTAAACTTACGGGATCCAGCGCATCACGTCATCTCGCCGGGACATTTTTTTTTGTTGTTGTTGTCCCTCTCTTTCTTATTGCTAATCGAATCGAGCGGATCCCACCTAATCCGTCACATCAGAAGACTACTTTGACGTCATTCGCACCAGGTTTAGAGATCTACATTAGTCACGGTTTGTTGTGTCGGATCTTTTGAGTTCACACCTTTGAGTTAAACTGGATGAAACTCTCATTCTACAAACGGGGTTGCCTGCATGGATAATCGGTGGAGGCTGAACAATCCTATCAGTTACCTACTTGATAGTGGCAGCGCAGAGAGCAATACATTGTTTAGAGCCGTCTTCACACATCACAGCGCCACAAATGAACGCCCCGGTAACCATAAAAAAAAAAAAAAGCGGGCTTGGGCAGTCGATGGATATTTTGTGCTTACTGACTAACAATAATAAACATTCTGAAGTTTTATCACTTTCGATAGATTTTATGTGATGGTGTCTCAGAAACGATGATTACTGGATCTAAGCGGTGTATGACATCTGAAAGCTTCTGAAGGGGTAGAGATAGAGAAAGGCGCGTGACAAAGTCGTAAAGTTTCCCTGTCATTTGTTTTAGCTGATCTGAAATCCAAGAAAGTTCAGCGCTTGCGCAGTAACGATACGTAAAAATTACATGGGGCTCAGTGCACCCCTTAGTTATGTTCAGCGTGTAGAGTAAATGTTATTCTTACGATGGTAAGGAATCCCATCGTTAATGCGCAAGTTCTCAAGGATTCTTGAGATGAACTCCTGATAATAATACAATTTAAAAATTTACCGCACTATATGGGGGGGGGACTCTTATTAAACACTGTTTTAACCGTGAAAGATAGGAGAAAAGATGGACTTTATGAGTTTCGGTTGCCGTTGTCTGAAACAGCGGTCATCATCACATTGCCGTCGTGAAATAATGTTGTCGTATGTCCTTAATACGACAGTATTGTTTTCGGGTGGCGATTTCTCTTATCTGACATTCCACTCTCCTGATAAGCGAGTCTGTGCTCAGTGCTAAATGAAATGGCCAGAAAGGGAAAAAATAAGCCCTAGTTGCAGCAAGCGCAGAGCATCATTCATTGCAAACAGGCATGTGGAATCGATAAAGGTATGACTTTATCTGTGACTGATCATCGGATATACAGTGGCTCGTTAAACATTTTTTGGCATTCCTTTCACCTGGTGGGTGAGCTACTGTGTGCGATGTTAAAATGAATATGATCTAATGGGAATGTTTGCCCTCGTTGAAAAATGCACAGCACTCTTTGGAAATAGGTGCACAGCACCCATAAAATGTGTGACTTGTCTATGGTTGATGAAAACGCTTGCGCAGACGTTCACTCATTGAGAAAAAACAAACGCCGGAGAGGCGTTCTAGACAGACATGTACCTGACACATGTTATATCCTTGCGATTCACAATCGCAATTACACATGTGCACCAGGTGAGGCACGTGTCCTCCTACATAAATACGCGCAGATGCTCATTAATCATGCATTCATTCATTCATTCATTCATTCATTTATTCATTCGTTTGTCCATTCCATGCAACTTGATTTCGCAGTAAGTGTCAACGAGTGTTTGTCAGTGTTTAGCAAAGAAAAGGGAGTACAGTACTGTTACGGTGAAATCAAGCATCGTGGTTGGTTCATTTTGCTTTGGGCTTCAGCAGAGTTGTCAGTGTAACCTTCTCAGCACCACCTCTCCCTTTGCCCACTTCATCCTCGTTACTGTAAAACTCGTATCAGTGTCTTGCGCTACACCTGTAAAAATCATTTTCTGGTCCTGGGACTTAATACAGAGACCCCTCTCCCCCCACCCCCCTTCACCCCATCCCTTCCTGTCATTACTCTGACGATTCCTGGCTGCCTGTCTGGCGCACTGAACATGCTGGCTTCCCCCCGCCTCCCTGTACCCTAACCCTACGATAAGATAAGGGTGATAAGTGGCACCCTCCTCTCCTCCTCCTGCACTTATCTTCACATCCCTACCTATGTTGCCACTCGAAGATACAGTCGACTCGGTTTAATCCCAGCTCCTTGGGTGCGCGAGACAAAACAATCAAACAAAAAAAAGTTGCGATTAAAGGTATTGCAATTATCCAATCACTTTGATTTTGGCATACATTATATTCTTGTTTGAAATATGTTGCACATGTGCGAAAGTTGTAAAAATGTGAATCGCCATAAAGTGGAATCGGTCGTATGACGTACCCCTTCCTCCCCCTCCAATCCCCAAGCCCCATTGAACCAAAAGGTCGGGCACCTTCTGCGTCTCAGCTTTGCGCAAAGGAGTTGGTCCCAGACAAAACACGTCTTTGATGTTTGTTTGGTGGAAATGCGTGAACCATTTTGCGCGATATCCTGCTGTCGAATTTCCTCAATGGATGTACGCAGATCGGAAATTCGGAACCCATACATATGTTTGAATTTTAGCCTTTCATTTTACTCACGCCTAGTGTCATCAGGTCTTGGCTTTTCTCCTCGCTTCCCGTGTCCTTGGGAGTGAGCATGTTCGAACGTAAAAATTCGCATTTCGGATAAAATCGACGAGTCCAGTGTTCGAGGAGATTCGAATCCTTCAAGTTTCCGATTTCGTTCGAATCCAGGTCACATCCCTTGCATTTCATCGGTTGTTCCCGTGATTTGATATCAAGATTCGAATATGGATGCAGGCTGGACAAATTTGGGTTCTGGAATCTATGAATATTGAACTTTTGCCCATCCTTAGCATTTACCCTTGATCCTGTCTTGTCTCTTTACCTCCTTCCCATCTCTTATTCCTTCCCCATGCATCCAACTCCCTACCTCTCGTTTTCTAGACAGCCCAACCCGGTAACCATCTTACCAGAGGTGACAAGATGTGTAGAAATGTAGAGCTCACTCCTGATAATGTTATTTATTGCGGCATCACCTTTAAGTACTCCTCTGTTTTCGTCATTTACAACCCATTCGTCACCGCGGATAAGCCCGCTGATAATCTTGACAGAAAGATACTGGATGATAATTGTGGCGTGAAATTCAAGAATGTGCTTTGCTTTAGATGAGCGGGATGCACATGCCCTTGTGAGGTTTAATCCATTAGGGATTTCTTATTATTTACTCCGCTAAGGAGTCAGTCGGTCGGTCGTCCGGGAAGTCGGTCTGTCGGCGAGTCGGTCGGTCGGTCGGTGAGTCGCTCAGTTGGTCGGTTGGTTGGTTGGTTGGTTGGTTGGATTCGTTCATTCGTTTCTTCATTCGCTAGTTTGTTCGTTGGTCTTTTAGAGTGGCAAACCAATTTTAATAAAGCTTAATGGAAAGGTCGGGCATGGTCTAGAAATAGAAACATCTGATGTTGGTGCGGAGGTGGATAATGGTGAGGATTCAAGACTTTTTAAAAAGAAGACTTCCTAATGTAATTTGTGATGTTAAGGCATTTTCAGCGTGACCTTCCTTGGCGTAGGCATGCTCTATATTGGGTGTCCCTCTAGATATTCAGTGTCATTATATAGAGTAACCGACTATTTTCCTTCAGGAGATTGTCTGTCAAGCTGCTTAAGTTCTGATTGACGGCTGTCAGCTAGCATTTTTTTTAAAAAATAAAACTGGACAGGGGAGGTGGAACTTATGTGTGAATCAGATTTCAAGTTTATTGCTTGAGATCATTGGGGGATACAGTTTCAGCGTTTTAATAATAGCTTCTTGGTCGTTATTGAAGAAGGCAAGACGGATGGGAGCTTACGTGACGGTGTGGGTTCGAATCTCCCTGTAGCCCTCATTGTTCGTAAGACGGTTTATTAACTCCCTTCGCGCCCCCTCTCCATCCTTACTGATTCTGGACGCGAATGTGATTCAGAAATTGATCGGATTACTTTAAAGCTTCGAGTCTCCAGCATTGCTTGGCCGATCCTTTTAGTGTAATTAGTCAACCAAATGGCTTCCAAGGTTTGACTGTTCAGAAAATCCGGTTTAAGACCAGGCCTAGAATAGGTCAATTAACACCAGCAGACTTGTTATCGATTTATTTTTCATCTCCATCCCCAATTCCCGTTTCCTGGGCCAATCTTATCTAGGGCTTGAAGCGTTCGGTATCTCCTAATATACCTGCAGTTGGATGGAATCGTCTCTGCATTCAGAGGGAAATGGACTTTTATAGAGGGACGAAGCCTCGGGCGTCAATGTCGTCTTCTTCTGCTTCTTCTTCTTCTTCTTCTTCTTCTTCTTCTTCTGTTTTTCTCCTCCTCTACCTCCTCCTCCCTCTTCCCCTTCCTCTCTCCTCCTCCCCCTCCTTCTTCTTCTTCTCCTCCTCCTTCTCCTCCTTTTCTTCTTCTTCTTCTTCTTCTTCTTCTGCTACTGGCTAGGAATTCATTATTGAGTATTCTCCCAATTTGCAATAAAAGCACCAGGCCGTTACTCCACAGGAGATAACAGTTTGTGAAAATGCAAGGTTCTAACAAGGCTGTAGTTGATTTGATATCAGATGGTACAAGTTGATTTCTTGACAGTGAATACTGAGCAGCGTTCGTAAGATATTTTAATGGTTCTTAATAATTATAGATGTGTTATATTGCTATTAAAGTAATAGCAAATTGCATTAACCTTGTTTTTCAAAATTATCCACGTTACTACATGTCTTGACTTCCTCTGATAGCCAGTTCCAGCGTCTCAGTGTACTTGGATGGAGAAAGGAAAAGAGGTGGCTGTTCACAGCCAATTATTGCAGTTGGTATTTGGCCACTTCCTCTGATGGTTTGATCTGGTCGTTTGTATGTTGTTAATTGGTAGTATCAATCATACTTAATGGGCAGTATCAATCATACTGAATTGTTACTTTAATTACTACTCTTCTCTTTTTTAATTTATGAGAGAGGGGTATCTCGAACAGTTTGTTTATGCTAGCAGTGTTTGTTTGCTGAGATAATCGGAAAAGAATAACAAAAATTTGTACCAGGTATGTGACACAGATCGATATTAAGATGGCAATGGATATGTTTGGCTGTGCGGTTGTCTACGCGCTTAGAATAAAATAATCTCTGGAAACATTAGATGGACCCCCTTTTGTGATGAGTCCCAAGCTTGACGAGACTGGACAAGTGGCCACTGGACAAGTGGCCAGAAGTCTACCTTCCTGCCCTCCCAGGCCGCTTATCTATCTCCATGCGTCCAGATCTATCATACGAGCTCTCTGGATAAACGCTTTATGAGTGACAGGTTTTATGCTTAACGTTCGGCTCTTTGCCTGTCTGTAGCTAGACTAGCTAGATCTAGACCAGTGCGTGCTCCTTCGTGCCTTGTTAGATTTTCGCGAGTGGACCTTCTGGGGTTGTTATGCGTGCTGAAAATGTGCTATGAAGTATCACGGCTTCTTCTCTGTGATCTTGCGATGAACATGGTGATCCATCCAACATTTTTAGTCTGATCATAGCATTGGTCATTTTTGTCACACGTTTGGATCTCCTACGCACTTGAGGCANTAAGGAGAAAAGGTATTGAAAAGTGGAAAATTATTTTTGATGTGCGTGTCCTACTTTAACGTTCGGCGCTTTGCCTGTCTGTAGCTAGACTAGCTAGACCAGTGCGTGCTTGCTCCTTCGTGCCTTGTTAGATTTTCGCGAGTGGACCCTCTGGGGTTGTTATGCGTGCTGAAAATGTGCTATGAAGTATCACGGCTTCTTCTCTGTGATCTTGCAATGAACATGGTGATCCATCCAACATTTTTAGTCTGATCATAGCATTGGTCATTTTTGTCACACGTTTGGATCTCCTACGCACTTGAGGCAGAGGTTTATATTGCGTTTTCTGGTGTTATGATCACATTGCACGTCACGAACTAGAATAAGATGTGAATTCCACATCAAGTTCTATAGTTCATAACAATGCAATAATTATGATGGTTACATCAGGAAATATCATATGAGCATGTATATCTCTGCCATAATGGTCTGTAGGAGATCTGAACTTGAAACTTTAAAACAAAAGGAAAAAAAAAAACCCTACCACGTCTGTCCTGCAGAGTCGATCAGACTTTAGCACAGCGCCATCGCAGACCTTGAACTGAAACATTTTAGCAAGCTTTAACATCATCAATAGATCTAGTCATGTCAAAAATTTTCCTTACACAGTCATTATCAATCTTTCGCGTTGAGATACCTCACCTCTGTGGACGCCGATCACGCTGGATCCTGTCATAACAGTCATAACAATATCATATCTTTGGCATTAAGATGTCTATATCTTTGTGGATGCTAGTAACACCAAACCCTATCATCACAATCATATCATACTTTTTGCATTACGATGTCTTATCTCTGTGGACACTAGTAACACCAAACCCTATCATCACAATCATATCATACTTTTTGCATCACGATGTCTTATCTCTGTGGACACTAGTAACACCAGATTCTATCGTCACAGTCATATCACACCGTTTGCATAAGGATATCTTATCTTCGTGGGTGCTTGTAACACCAAGGCGATTATCCTCTTGGATGCTAGTAACACTAAACCCTGTCGTCAGTTATATCAAATCTTTAGCATCAAGGCTAGGAGCACCAAGCCCTGCCGTCACTTATATCAAACCTTTCGCATCAAAGTGTTTAACTTCCATGGACGCTAGTAACACCAAACTCTTTCGTCACAGTCATATCATACCTTTCACATTTAGATGTCTTACCTCTGTGGACGCAGTCACATCAAGCCCTGTCGTCACAGTCATGTTAAAACGTCACCAAGAGCTTTTACCTCCGTGGACGTAGGTCACGTCACACGTTGTCGTCACAGTTATATCAAATGTTTCCTATTGAGACATATCGCCTCCTCGGACGCGTGCAGCTCATTTTTAATACAAATTTTATAATGAGTGTTCATACATCAAAGGCCAGTCATTCAGACTTCCCAGAACTCTGTCATCTGTAGACTAGTCAGGTCATTATTTTTCTTAATAGATCCACGTCAGACTTGGCAAGATTCTATTTCTATCGACGTATTTTGGCTGTTGCAGTGTCATTCACGTAAATTGTACCTTTTGCTCTCAGATGTCGATTAGAGGGAACGTCACTCATGAACGTCGCTTGCGCACTAATCCATTTCAGGCTTCAGCGTTCTATAACGTGGCCATTTAGTGTGAGAGCGCGTGTGTGTGTGTGTGTGTGTGTGTGTGTGTGTGTGTGTGTGTGTGTGTGTGTGTGTGTGTGTGTGTGTGTGTGTGTGTGTNNNGGGGGAAGAGAGGGCTCAAACTTGATAAGACTAGAGTAGCTGCATGTGTACTTTCCGTTATGTTTCACCAGATACATTCCAGTGCCTTCCATCCCCAGATTTATCAAACTTCCTTTTTTTTCCCCGCAAACATTCTTACGCTTGTAGCTTCTCTCAGCCTCGCAAAGTGCCACGCAAATACACGATCTTAATGGCGCTTATCTCGTTTAAATCCGACGATATCCCTTCTCACCTCTTCGCTGCATTCCCACCCGGCTTTCAGGCTTTCTTTCTCTTACCTTGGTTTGTTGTGTATCACAACAAAAGACCTGCACAGGGTTTTTACACCGTCAGTAACCCGGGCTAATTTCACGCTGAAGCTCACACCGATTTGTTGCCTTTCTCTCACATTATTATGAGAAGTGTTCTCGCGACAAAGAGGTTATATACCCTTGTTTATTGGCTAATCCTCAAGAGGCAACTTCTGTACCCAGTTAAATTGACCACGGCTCATCTCCTCCCTTCCTGTTGTGCTGACATTGGCTTTTCACAACGCCATTTATATATATCCTGGCTTAAGCGTGATGGTTTTGGGATAAAAAAATTCATCAAAGTTGCGTCGTTTGGGCTTGAAATCAGACAGCTTGATTATTAGGCTGGTTGCCTTCGTGTAACAATCTAACGATAGCCATTAAACCTTCTGTCATCGGGCTATTGCTCAAGTTCCGTTATTAAAAAAATCAGCTAGCGTGATTGTTAGACTGGTTTTCTTCACATTTAATCTAACAGCATCGGTTAAACCTTGTATGGAGCACCATGTTGTTCTTTCATAGAATTCATCTTAGTTGTGTCATGTAAACTTGAACTCCTGTAGCTCGATTGTTTATTAGATTTTTGTCTTCATGTAAAATTTAATGACATCTGTAAAATCACTTGTCGAATACTCGCCGCTACAGTAATGTTCAGGAGGAGACACAGCTCTGCTTGTCGCGAGGTAATTATCAGTACTGTATTCGATGAAACTATTTTGGCTCAAGCCCCCCTCCCTGTCTGCCACCCACACCCGTGGGTCGCCTGAACTAAAAAAAACAAAAAAGAGCCAAGGCGATGTCAGCTGTCATAATATGACCTAAATGAAGACTCATAATGATGTCACTTCCGCTGACCTGATTAAGAATGACCCAATTTAATTTGTGTTGGTCGTCGTGTGAGCCGTGGCCAGGGTATCCAGCTGTGCTCATTTCCGCGCGCCGCGCCGCTCTGAAAGTAGAACTTTTTTCCACCATTTTTTCGCAGATTTGGATCGAGTCTGTTTCTTCTTCGCGTCACGGAAATACCCATCAGTTCGCATTGACTTCAGACTTGACGCCGTTTGGAATAATTAGACTAGTTTAATGTGGTTGAGATCCCGACCGGAACCCCATATTTAAGAGAGTCTGGATTGAAACGAGCACTTCTTTATCCTCCATCTCTCTCTCTCCCTCTCTCTTTCTCCTGTTCTTTCTCTTCTCTCGTTTCTTTCTCCCTTCTCTCATCTCTTTCCTTTTTTCACTCTCTCTCTCTTTGTATGTATATATTTCTCCGGAAAAAAAATAATTACACTACAAGCATTGTATAATCTGAAATCAATTATTAACTATAAAGGTCAAGATTTTCGAACAACAGGGTTCTTTCTCACGTCTAGACTACAAATGATGAATGACACGATGCCCTCATAAACCCAACAGTTGAGCGCGCATCACAAACAATCAAATGACTCAAACGACAGAAATAACGTATATAGGACGTGAATTAACACAATCATTTTCTCTCCCTCTCCCTCTCTCTCTCTCTCTCTCTCTCTCTCTCTCTCTCTCTCTCTCTCTCTGCTGTATCAATACTCGCATCGGTATCCTGACCACCATAGATCTAACCCACTGTCAACGTTGTACGCACTAAAAACCCGGAAGTGCGTTCACATCGATCGCATCACCGCAACCGTTACCTTCTTTCCTTATCATTACGTGTACTCTCTAATTTCCTTCCTAGTGTTTTAACCTGCCAAGGGCCAATGGTAGCGAGTAAGGTAGATTCAAGGTAGATTCAAGTAATGAAGTTAAGCAAAACCGTTTTTTAAGCAAAAAAAAAAAGGAGAAGAAAAGTTACGGCGATAAAACATTCACATTATCTGACAACCTAAGAGAGAGAGAGAGAGAGAGACGAAAATGGAGAGGGGAGGGGATGGAGAGGTGGAGATGAGAGAAGAAAGGAAGGACTGAAGGCATTCAGACAGATGCGTTACGATAAACCAGAAATTTAGAGGTGAATTTCACTTGGACTTGAGCCAGGACGAAAAACTGTGGTTTTGGCATGACCTTGCTAGGTGCATCCTCCAGCAGACTAGAAGCCAACCGCACTAGGGAACACAGAATAATGAAGCCCGAGGGGCGCCTCTGCCTTCACTGTCTCCATCGTGTTGATTTCAGAGCTATTAATTCAAAGTAATGGGGGGAAAAAACCACAAAAATAGGCCTTCATTTATCTCGTACTGGCTTTGTTTTTCATTCCTGTACAATGTTGTACAAAATGCATTCATCTAGACCAGTTCACGTCATTCATAATATACAATGTTAATAAATACGATTACAAATGAAATGGATAATAGAGTCATTGCTAGTCCCTGCGGTGCAGCACTCTTCCCCACCCCCTTTACCCCTTCTTGCGCGAAAACCAGGCGCTAATTCACATCTGAGCGGAGTGGAGTGGAGGGAGGATTGGGAGTAAAGTGTCTCAATGATGCAACAACGTAAACCGCCCGACTTGGGGACGAACCCACAATCCTCAGTTTTAACAGTCTTCAGATGGTGGAGTACGATTCACAAACCGCGTGGCCACGCTGCCTCCAGTTTCAACAAAGAAAGTTCCCTGCCTGCATTTATCATACACTTAGTAAGCCCTCGTGATCTCCAATTACAGGAAACTCGTCGATACTTCGAGTTTTTGAGATCTTGTCAGAGTTCGTGAGTATATTTTGACAGAGACAGGGAGAGAAAGGTGATTCAGTGAGGAAAGGGAAATCGACACAGACTCTTGAACCGGTCACACTTATCTTCTTGGAGACTGCGGTAGAGCTACAACTCGATTTCGCCATAAGTGATTGACTGAGTGTTTATCAGTAATTGTGCTAAGAAAGTGGTGGTGGGTTTAGGGGAGGGAAGAGATTAAGTTACGGCCAATCAAGCACAATAGACATGTCTTAATGAGCTAGGATGATCACGTGATTCTTGAGCTCTTTTTGAATCGGGACAGGGTGCTAACTTCCGTTTCACTACGTTTCAACGTAATGGAAAGGAAAGATCTTCGTCTGGTGCTGAGACGGACATGTTTGGACGTAGATGATTGGTTCAAATGACCAATACAAGTTTGGGGAAGAGAAAAACCCGTGCCTTACACACTGAAACATTCTAAACTGGTTCTAATTGCTTTGGCTGCACTCGTAAAAACTGCCTGGCAAGACATTCATTTGCATCATGCGGCTGCACTTCCCATGTTGCCAGATTGCCCTATTTCATATCAACTCACCTGCAACACTTTCATAGGGTCCCTGCGCGTATTGGAAATTCATTGACGTTTGAAGTCTTCGTCTTAAGCAACATTATGTAACGAACGGTCTTTGCATCAATCATCATTAGTCTCGCATCGCAGTACACCTCAGTTTACTGATCCCTGGAAGTTAAAGTACCATCCGGCCTGCTCATGAATATTCCATGAGAAAGGTCTATAAAGGATGAGAGCCTAGCCTTCGACGTTGTGTCATATCAGTCTTGTACCGTCATAAGCAGAGGGGGGTGGGCATGGCTCCGTACCTTCCATCATGTCCCACCATCTTTGATTCCTCCGGGGAGGGGGGGTGGAGAGATGTCTGTGTGAATGATGCTGCCCATGTTCGAAGATTTTCTCTGATTTAGAAAGAAAAAAAAAAGTGTGTTAGACAAGAGAAAGGCTTTTCCAGTGTTTTACATTACAAGTTCTTTGCGCAATCTGTTTGTTTGGCCTTTTCCTCAATTTCGTTCCATCTGTTGAGCCTCACTATAGGCCCCATGATGTACACACAAATGGTAGGGTGGACCACGAGGATTTGCTTCTTCCCCTCTCGCACACACGTGGCATTTTACATTGTTTTTATAGTACACCACAAACACCTTTTATCGCCCCTGTAGTATACATCTGAAAGGTTTCATGGTTTGGAAGATTGTGGAGACTTTGGTAATCGTGAAGTCGCCAAATAAGACTTCTCATTCATTCATTCATTCATTCATTCATTCATTCATTCATTCATTCATTCATTCATGCATTCTATATTGTTTTTGTCTTTATTTTTTTGCTCCCATTTCGTTATCATTTAGCATGTTATTAATTCATTTATTATTTATTTATATATTTATTTATTTACTTATTTGTGTAGCTGTACAAGACCTTTATAATAGACCTAGATCTTAGGTCGTGTTTCCCATGCCCCCCCCCCCCCCCCNCCCTCCTCCCACACAGACATATTTTCACAGATAGTATCACTACCTGTAGTTCTATTTTCCGATTCCGTTTTCCAGTGATTCATCTGAAAGTCATTTTTTTTAATAAATCGAACCTGCTCACTTTAACCACTTGAGTGACTGCGCCTCAGTATGTGCGTACATGCATGTGCGCTTGCATACACGCGCGTTCATCTCTGTTAGGGAGTGTTTCTCTTCGTAATGTGATTTTCGTCACCTAGGAGTGTTATTGCCTCCTGATGGTTTATCTATCAAATGAATTACGGTTCGCAATTTTCTTTTTTGATTTTTTTTATTTAAACTTCTGAGAAAGTTTTGGATACCACCCGCAGGCTGTGGCAGAAATTAGGAATGTGACAGGTGGCTGTGGTAAAACACGTGCCCCGAAGGGAAAGATACCCGAGTATAAACATTTGATAGCAGCCTGATTACCCGTGTACTTGTACTGCAGCAAGAATAGCGCGAAGGCGAGGAGGTGCAGAAAAGTGGCGGACTGATTTCTGAATGTTTTAAAAATCGCGATACCCAGTATCGAATTCGATAAGCAGTGCAAGACCCGGTGTGAGAAGTGTTGTAGATGAATTGATATCTCTCTTGATACGAGTGGTGCACACTGAGTACGGAATGAGGATCGAATGGATGGTGGAAGTTGATTTTTGATATAATTTTTAGACTAGCTGATAGTAGCTAATTTGGTCAGGCGGCAGCACCGAAGCAGAAATATTGTCTAAAGGCACCTGATATCATATGTGTTTTCACTCTTCGATTCGAACAACTTTGTGTGGGCGCTCGTAGAGTGGTTGTGATAGAAAATAAACAAATATTTTTACGGGAAGTTTTGTTGGCTGTGTTGCAGAATGGGGCCACATTTGGAACCTTGCACGTACACACACTTCAAAGGTTTATGTTTTTCGTCTTTAATTAGAGTAACAGTCAACATCTTTGTTTTGGTTGTTAGCGTTTGGTATCATACTTTTGTTTCTATTTTGGCATTTAAATTTTTCTCGCCTCGTGCAAAACTGACAGTGTTCTATGCATGGTAAGAAAGTCATTATGTTCACTCACTAAGATAGGCATTCTCAGTGCAAAGACTGCTAAGGCATATATTAAGGTATCAAACAGGCTTCTTCTCCGAAGGCAGAGCAAGCAAAGGGATGAATTTAACGAGTGAGCATTTTTTCTTTTGGAAAGGGGGGG
>JAWQUT010000006.1:3112161-3153688 GCA_033807755.1 Ellobium chinense
CTCTCTCTCTTTCCTCCCCTCCCTCCCCATCTATCTATTCATCCATCCATCCAACCAACCATCTGACTTTCTTCCCGTGCTTTCATCCATCCGCCTATCCACCATTTGGTGGATGGACGGATGGATGGATGGATTTGTTGGTCGATTGATTTACTGATGTATGTGTTGGTGTTTTGGATTATTTTTTTTTGTTTGATCTCTCTCGTCATGCTGTCATTTGTAAAGTTTTACCCACCTACCATAATATTATGTCTGGTTTCTTTGTTTGTTTGTTTTCTTTTTAAACTTTGAAATGAAAGTTTGAAACATCCACCCATCCATTCACTCTTCCTTTCCCTTTCGTCCCTCCAGTCACACACTCCCACCCATTAAAGTGATGTAGCACTAACCACTAGTTGTTGCTATCGTTTTTTGCAGGCATGGTACAAGGTGTGCTGGTGAGGTGGCAGCCCAGGCAGACAACCATGTTTGCAGTGTTGGAGTCGCCTTTAATGCCAGGATAGGAGGTGAGGTTTTTTTCAGTCACATTGTCCTGCATCCTGTCTCCATATATCCGTTGACTGTTCTTAATTAGTTAACTCCAACAAAGCTCACTTTCGGTTTGAGCACAACATAAATCTAAAGGGGTATAAGACTGCGTCATCAAATCTCACCTCTGAAGTAAACAATGCATCAGCCAGCAGAAGCCAGTGGAAAAGAGTATAGCGCCAATCATATTCCTCTGACTGGAAAAGTAAAAAGCCGAACCCATTGAGTTTTTGGTGTTCGTTGCTTGCGATGTTTGGACTGCCGTGCTTGCATAATCACAGAACGGTTAGCTATCGAGCTCAGCGATCCGCATCTAGCACAGCCTTTGGCACGGGGGCCAAACTGTGACCCGCCAAGAGAGTAAAGATGGGCTGCAGTGTTGCCTTGGAATGCTTTATTAGTTTGAGTGTCATGAACTTTGATGAAATCCTTGTCACTTTAGTCATCACATAATGACTGTAGCACAAAAATGTCTCAGCCTCTTTCCTTTTTGAAAGATTGGGCACTCTAGTCTAGCTGATATATATTCAGGCACGCTCTTTATAGAATTTACGGCACGCTTCCAGCTGTTTCGTATTCTCAGGCATGCTTTGCAAACATTCATGGTACTAATCAAACCCTGATTATCACTTTAGGACTCAGAAAGTAATTGGGAAAAAGGTTAGCTTCCCGATAAAGGCTCATGGTTAGCATATTCGAGTGCAATAACAAGGAGGGACATTAGCAAGAACGATTCCTGTACTATGATCCAAAAACATTTACAGTGCCAAGCATCCCCTGGTAGTTTGGCTTGAGGTGGTGTCGGGGATCGGGAACGGGTTAGTTTAGATATCTTGCACCCATGAAAATGACATTTCTGTTCCATTCAGTGCCAGGATATAGTGTTAGTTTGGTCAGTCTCATTTGCTGGCAGTCAGGTTTTCTCAGTCCAATTTCCAGAATAATTGTTGTCTCGCTGACCGTGGAACAAAAAGATTAGCAATGGCTGACTACTGCATGATACTAAACATTGGCGGTTCTAAACACCCACGTGGCTTACAGTGATTTGGCGACTTTCAGACTGTGCACATGTGTTATTTGCCACCATTGACATTGACGATTCCATATTCCTTTAGCCCTCGTCTGATGTACGAGTACACCTATATGTGCGAATCAACTGAGCACCATTTATTGGGGTACCCAGTGGGTCTACCAAACCCAGTCCAGGAAGTAATGGCTGGTAATAGTAATCTTCCTAACCACACTCGTGGGTCTTAGTTCCGGATGTTTTCGATTCATATTGCTGGCGAGACAGCATGGTCTCTCCATTCCATGAGAAAAACAATCCCGAACTTGGTGCAGGCAGAAGTAAACACAGGCCCGGGTAAAGAAGAGTAATCACGATTCACGATATCCAGGTACCCGACAACTTTTTGACCAGGCGTGTTTAGTGCCCAGAATTTAGTGACTACAGGACCCAAGACCTCAATACTTTCTGTTCAGTAATTACCAACAAGAAAGAAAACGCGTGTCCAAATGGTAACATAACACTGACTCAAGTGCCAAAGCCTAGATCATGCTTGATCGGTAAAGAAAGTAAAGGACCTGTCACCTCACTGACATCGTCACAAGCCACTTGCCGTTACTGACTGTGAGGCCATGCATTTGAGACAAGACTCCTGGAGCTAATTGCCTGTCTTGTCTGAAGTGTTGGTTAGACCAGGGTCTGGAATATTTCAGCCTTGCAACCAAAATATAGTTTCTCCATTTTGTCGTAATTCAGCAGTCTTTACCACATTATGACTGTTGGTCAGGAAAGCAATGGACTAAAACATATTTATCCGGTCGTTCTGTTTAAGACTGCAATATGAGATGCTTAGCCGTAACCAGCTTTCTTCAGTGCTGTAGTTCAAACATCCTAGTGAAAAATGTTCTCTACTTTTTTTTTTCTTTCTTGAAATATAGCTGTGCTTGTTTGACGGAATATTTACTGCTGAAGTTCTTTACCCTTGAGAGTTGCCAGTCGCGTTTGTTAGTGTTGTAGTTAGAATGATGGTAAGAAGAGGCGTTCTCTTAAGTGGCTGCCTCTCATCAGACTTATTGATTTGCTTATACTGTACAGTTACTATGGGCGGGCAGCCAAGTCAGAATTCTATACAAGCACGTCTGAGGACGAAAGCAGTAATGGACTTATTCATACCAGCATTTGAAGATATTCGTAAAAATTTTTTTCCGTTCTCTGTCTTTCCTGTAGACAAAGTGCAGCACCAGTCAAACCATACAAACGCTAGAGATTTTATGTTTTTATTCTCAGAACGTTTACAAGCCCAGTTCCTCACATAAAGAGCTGTTTAATTGATTTTCTTTTCGCCAGAGGTTTCTTTCCAAAAGGATTTGGAGACGAAAGGATTACATCTGATTCTTTACTTACCTTCTTGACGCCTTTTCTTCCTGGCGTCCAGTAGGCTCTGACATTTAAATAAACAGAGTATCTTAAGAGGGAACATTTTAAACAAAGTCATCATGAACCGCGCCAAGGGGTTATTTTAAGAGACGATGTGCCACTTCTTTGCGGGGGAATAATGGGTACTTAGGAGAAAGAGCTAGACTATAAAGCAGGAGTGGCAGAGAACTGTTGAGTCTGGCCCTTAATAGAAAGCGCCTCTGGGTAATAGAGTATTTGTAAACTCTACTCTGTGCTTAATAACCTCTAATTTCGTTAGTGTGCCGCTTAAAAAGTTATCAGTTCATCAGTTTTGGGAAATACAGCAGGCTGGCCCCCATTGGTGAATCACATAGTGAGGCACTTTATGCCGTGCTGAACGGGACCAGCAGAGGAAACCTCGCTTACTTTGTTGAAGTTCCCAAGAGGTGATAGGTGCCTGTGCCTCATTTAGATTTTAATTACTGACAGGTTTACAGCATTGATGATGGGACTAAGGCAGCCATGTTAGTTAAAACGCATTAGACAACGTTGGTTGTTGGTATTGGGTCACACCCTTATTAAAGGGCTTGCCTCTCTGCCTGAAAAAGCAAAACAGACACGGATGGGAAGGGATTGTCAATTTTCTTCATTATGAAGCAAAACAGTAGCAATAACAGCAATAAAATAAACGTGGAGGGGAAGTTATTCAACAATGAAGCAACGAAAAACTAAATGTAGACCAACCGAAACTGATTGGCTGCACTTGAAGTAACGATAAGTAAAATAAACTTGTGGATGGGGAGAGACTATCCTTCCTGTCGATAATGAACCGGACACTTCTATCTACTATTTAATCAAGGAAAAACAAAATATTGTTTATAGGGAGGGATTGCTTAGCTGGCCAAGTATGAAACAACGAAAAACTAGATGCGGACAGGGGTTGAGGGACTGTGTGTGTGTGTAATTGATGAAACACGAAAAATGAAATGTGGATAGGGAGGGACTGTCTACAGGACTGATTATGAAGGAACGAAATACAAAACAAATGTAGATATCGGGGCACGGATACTTGTTCATGTTGGGAAGTAGACGTCTTCTTTGACTGACAGGCCTGTCTAACCTCCCAGATATATTATTCTTTCAGTTTCTCATCCACCCTACAAATAGCACAAAATAAATATTACTCTTACTGTTGCTTCCTTTTATCTCATTTAGCCGTACCGATGAAGAAAGGTACGAGATGAGAATGGAAGGCAAGGCTTCTAATCTTACATTGCAAAGAAAACGTGTGATGGTGGAAACGTCACTTTCATCAAATTGTAGTCAGAAGTACTGCAGATTTGCTGCATTTTGTGCCGTTTATTATAAAGACTTCAGCAGTAATATCCACAAGCAGACATTGGTTTGGTTGTTGTTTTTTTCTTCCGAGTTTAAAAAGACAAGGAAAGTCGCAGTCTGGAATGAGAGAACAATATTAGTAGAGACGTAGTTCCAGATTTGAGGAAAGTGCGTCAGATGCTTTACAGTAAGTCAGCAGTTGGAGAGGGGCGGGGAGGGAGGGAGAGGGGGAGGGATGGATATTTTGTACTTACCCGTGAGGGAACTGCGACATATAACTGCGCACAGTTTGTAGTTTAAAACCAAGTAATAAAAGTGTGATGGACGAAGTAGGAGTTATAAACAAACACAGGTACTGGATGCAAACTTTATGACGTTCAGGATTCGTAGTCGATGGCTTATCAAAAGGATTTTAATATAGACTAGTATTATAGATACAAGAAACACATTAAAAAATATCATGTCACTTTTTACAGTCAATATTTTTGGCTGCTTGAGGTCTTGAAACCACCCTTTTTCTGTGGGGGATTTTTTTTTAAATCACATTACATCGTAGCACTACGTGGAACGATGCAATCGGTATCGCAGCACGTAGAAACGGCACATCTTGAACAACTAATACGAAGAACGCCCACAAATATATCTATATTCTTATTCTCATAAGAAATAAACGTTGTGCGTGATAATTGCATTCCATTCCCTATTGAATAATATGCATTTAATGTGATTTGTGATCTCTGTTAAGAATTCTCAATAGAACGTTACAAATTGAACTGGTATGAACCAGTTAGCCTCTCCTCTTCTCCTCCCTCCCTTTCCTGCCGTAGAAAGTGTAATTTTTCACCAGAAAACGGTCAGCTTTTGCTTTAGAAAGAGGCTGAAAATGTTCTGAGTGTGGGGGAAGGGGACGGAAGACACGACCTACCTGTCTGAGCCTTACACTCCAGCCACGATAAATAACACTGCTGTACTAGATGCACTGAGATGCCTTTCGCATCCTTCTTCCTCCACCTCGGGCTCTGCGGTCTGGAGAATAGCAGCTGCGTATGCTGAGAACTGGGGCAGTTTGTTCTTCATCCGAACAGCCTAATTAATAAGTACGAAATGAAGATAAATCAACCAATTTAGGAGAGGGTGTGCTCATATACGTCTTCTTATTCCTTCTCATTCATCTATTTACGACCCTCATGTGATCTGCACACGACCTTGGGTGTAGGTCGGTTGTTTACCCCCAGATTGTTTGTATGTGTGTGTGTGTGTGTGTGTGTGTGCGCCCCTTCCCATCCTCCAGATTAAAAAAAAAAAAAAGGCGGTGAAGATGTCAAAGGTCTATGTGGCTGTGAAGATAAACCCAGAAAACCTCCCACAAGATTTATATGAATTATGTAAAACCTGAGCTGTGGGGGGAAGTTGTAAAACATCATAACGTGGCTCCTACATGATTGCTGTAAACCCGAAATTTTCTTGTACTTTTACGTTGCTCCAAAATGAAAAAGGAAGATATCGTTAAAAATGAGCCTTTGGCACGAGGTGGAGCCCTTAAAAGCTCAGCTGAAGAAATAAAGAATCAAGGTTAGGAAGCTTAGGACAGAGATTTGGGCCGGGTGCATATATCGTGGTCGTGTTATTTATGTCGTCCTCAGAGGAAACATTTCTTTGTTTAAGCATTTGCATCGGTATTCAGCTCTGCACATTAAGCTGGAGAAGCTTATGCATGTAAATATTTGCCAACGAACTTGTCAAGACGCAGAAATTTTGTCAGCTCAGCATCGTGTGTTTTGAAGGCCGACTGCTGGTGTGAGGTCCCATTGCTATTGGCTACTGAAGACATATATAAGCTATGTGACGATTATGATGCTTTCTACATAAAATGCTTGAAATGAGGCATGGGGTACCATTAGAGCGGAAATTATACTTTGATCTTATGACGACTGGGGTACTTTCTGGACAGAGTGTGTTGGTCATATGGGATACCTTCTGGGCGGAAATTATACTTTGACATTGTGGCGATTGGGATGCCTTCTGGATAAAGTGTATTGGTTAGATAGATGCCTGCCGAGAGGAAATTTGACCCTATGGCAATTGGGGTGCTTTCTGCATAAACTGTATTGGTCAGATAGGGCGCCTGCTGAGAGGAAATTTGACCTTGTGGCTATCGGGGTGCCTCCTAGATAAAGTGTATTGGTCAGAAAGGGCGCCTGCTGGGTGGAAATTGCATTTTGATTTTGTGGCGAATAGGGTGCTTTCTGGACAGAGGGTATTGGTCATATGGGATACCTGCTTAGCGGAAATTATAATTTGACTATGTGACAATTGGTGCCTTCAGGACAAAGTATGTTGGTCATAATGTGCCTGCCCGCTGAGAGAGTTGGAGAGGGGGTGGGCAATGATACTTTGTGAAGTATGGAATGTCTGTTGGGTAGAAAAAATTGACTTGAAGATGCGGATGATGACTGAGGTGCATTGTGGGCGGGTATTTGTGCCTTGTGAAGATCTTGTTTTCGATATTCAATACGAGAAGTTCCTGGAAGAAACCGATATGAATCATTCTGACCAGAGCTGTGGTCTTGGGATAAGAAGGTTCGCGATGACTGCCAAGTGTGGTCTACCTATGATTTAAGGAATCGAAGAGTTTGAAATAGGATTCATGTTTTGTTTGGTTTTTTTTTCCTTCTGCATTTAGTGTGAGAGACTGACATACTAAAATCTAATATGAAAATATTGTACATTTTAAAGTACCCCTCGGAAAGTGAAAACTATTACCAAAACTCATACGAACAATGTCATGTCAATCATAGCCATAGCACCGGTGAAATTAAAAAGGGCTGTTCATGGCAAGGATTAAGTCTCTTGCCTAAACACTAGTGGACATTCAGTAGACTAATTTTGACCGTCTTTTATTTACTTGAAAAAGACCCGCATGTCACTTTATATTTTATGTTACTTTCCACACCAAAAAGGAAAACAATCAACCAAAATCGGGGCATGGGTATCTCTCTGAAATTCTGAGTGGGAGGATGTAGGAAGGGAGGAAGAGAACAAAAAGGGAATTGTTTATGGGGAATGAGAGGATACGTGTGGAAAACTTCAGAGGCAATAAGAGATGGAGCAAAATCTTATTTTTACAGTTAGATCTAGCCGAAGAATAGAGGAAAGTTTCCTCGGTATCTTATTGTACAGCACTACCAGTGTCTTACTGCACGGCACTAACACCTACTCTACGATTGCCAGTCCTTGCAGATATAGTCAATATAAGCAAGAATTTCCAATTATATTATTTTCCTGTGGCTGTGCAACAAATGACTGCTTTAACTTCATTCATAGTTGCCTCCACCAGTAGATTTATGCATTCAGCACCCTTATTTTTGCTTCTTTCAAGGCCAGACTCCCATGGATTACGGTTTTTTGGCATGGCACTTCCAATTCTGATGAAGTTAATGAATGAAATGATGGCGCATTAATGGCTGAATGAAAATGTCCCCATCTTCCCAGCTTGCAGTGCTGTGGTAGCCAAGTTCTGTATCTGGGTGTTATCCTAAGCAAATTAATAATTGATAAGGCCCGAGTTATCTGTCAAGCAATCAGATAAGGTCTTGTACCTCGTGCTGGCTTGTGTGCCGGAATTAAAAATATTACTCCCCAGATGATTTGGGCATGCCTATTCCTCTGAATGTGTGAGTACCAGGCTGTGGGAAGGGGAGGAGAGATGGGAACATTTTTATGTGAGAGGAGGAGGGGGGATATAAATTAAGGAGACAGTAAGAGGCTGTCCAGAGATGGGGGAAAAGAGGAGAGGGGGATGTAGAAGTAGAAGGGACAGAGAGTTGAAATTTACTGAGAGCAAGAAGGAATATCTCCAGCTGCACACCACTGTTGTTGTTGTTTTATTTTTAAAGTTAAAAGAAACAGGAAGTGGTTGGGGGAGGGAGGTGGAAACTGTTTTCTTGTTAACAGTAAATCAATGGCTATCACATCACCGTGACAGTCCAACCTTATTTTGGGTAATCCTATCAAACAGCCTTGACTTTGTATGGTTTTTTAAGTGATGTGGTGTTGGGTCAAGTCTTAAATGATAAAATAGACACATGATGACTGGAGGTTGTATTGGGTTTTGATTTTTAAGCTTCGCTTGTAAACCATGGTATTCTTTGAAGTCTGCATAGTTTTATAGCAACGGCTTCTTGGAGAATCACTGAAGTTCTAAAATATGGTGTTCTTTGTACAATGAAATAATCATGAACACAAACGCGGCTATTTTAAAAGTTCAGATTGTGTTTTCTCTTTTAAAAAGAATTCTGGCTAACATATCCATCCAAACTCTTTGAAGAGTATGGCCCAAAGGATATGCATTATAAGGGTTCCACTGTTGATTGGAGACAGTATGACCCTGCAGCTTGTGATTTGTTCTCACAATCTGAGGACTCTGTGATCAAAGATTTGTGGGTTCAATTCCCAAGTCAGATGGATTGTGTCGCCTCCCTTTTCCCCACCCCACATATGTGGTGTACATGAGTATCTTGCTTTAGAGCTGTGGGGCAGGGGAATGGGCACTGAATGATGACTAGCAATGACATTGTTATGGAATTCATTTAAAGTATTGTCTAGTCGTGTGTAAAATGCATGTTGTTCTACTTATATGTTTTTTCATAATTATGAAATGTGTAACATTGTATGGCATCCTAAAACAATTTCGTTACAGATCAAATAAAAGTCCTATTTTCTTTTGTTTATTTTTTTAATGTGTTGCTTCTAAGTCTTCAGGTAGGTGTAAGCTTTGCATTTCATTGCATGTACTATCCATGATGTGTACTTATGTATTCTCTCGGGATTTCTGTTTTGGCTAATCATGAATGGTTCTTCTTTCTGACCCCAGGTGTGAGGATGTTGGATGGAGATGTGACAGACTCTGTGGAAGCCCAGTCTCTGAGTCTGAATCCTCAACACATTCATGTGTACAGCGCCAGCTGGGGGCCAGACGATGATGGAAGGACAGTGGATGGGCCAGCCACTCTTGCCAGGAAGGCCTTCTACGATGGCATTACTAAGGTCAGGGGTCATAATACTGTTACACATCCTTCTCCCGTCTCTTTAGTTATAAGTTACATTCTTTGTTCAGTGGGTACACTCAGAATATTCCAGTGAACATATAATCCAGGAGAACTCCTGGATTGTCTTCACAGTGAACACACTGTGAAAAGACAGTACAGGTGGCTTTGTTAGTCCATGGATGTGATTTTGAACATAGATCTGACAAAACTATTGCTTTTCTTGCATGCTTTATTATTCTTGTGAATCCATACCCTCAAAAGATAATTGACTTCAATAATTATGCCATGACATAGGAAGTCTATGAAAGCAGTTATCAGAGCTATATTCACTTGCACTAGGAAGTGAATGAGGTTTTTCATTGTTTTAATGCAGACACCCATAGTTTGACTTAATATTTTCATGGACTTGCTTGCAGTTTGTAAACGGCAGTATACTACATTCATGTTCCTTCTATTTACATACATTAGACGTACAAGGAGCTTCAGAAATCATTACAGCTAAATGGCATTTTCAATCTCAAGGTTGATCACATTGTTAAAGGGTCTCTAATGCAAACATGTAATATCTTTTTTCCTCCAGTCATATAGCAAATTATTCAAGATGAATTAATTATTGTAAGATTATTATCACCGTAAATATTATGCAGACCAAAACCTTGAGATCATTAAGGGCTGATTTGGGGGAAAAAAAATCAGCTTAAATTTTTACAAGCTCTGAGCTCCAAAATTTATGACTCCTGTCATTTCCACACATACATTGAATTGCCATGCCATGGCCTTAGCACTAATTAATGCAGATGTATCATTTTTTTATCTGAGGAAGCAGCAATGAATAGAAATAGCAGGAGAGTAATTAAATAAGTGTAGCACTACATAGAATATGACAGGAGAAGTTCTATATCAGATTATTTATCACTGCGAATGATAATAATATTATAGAGTTGCTATCAGCATTGAAACAATATGGCAGTCTGATCATTTTAACAAACCAAGTATCCACATCATGTGACTAGTTTGCATCCAGCAGGGAGATTCTAAGCACGCCCTTACTTAGGTTGGGTAGTTTTGATGTCACATAATAACTGATGATCCTTCAAGGTGAAAAGGCAATATCTTTAATGAGAGTGTGGTCTTAAAGGGACAGGGACAAATAATTGCATTACAGTCTAAAAATTCCACACGTTTTGTCAAAAACTTTAAACAACATAATTTATATCTCCGCCCAATGATTTCAGAGAATATATTACTTGAATGTCAGGATTTTCATCCTGCCTAGGTCACCATTACTCGTGCTGTGTGACATCATAAAGTGAGAAAAGTTAGACCATCTCAACCAATCATCTGCTAGCCTACCTTGCTCTTTGACATCAAGCAGCATGGGTAATGGTGACATGTGCAGTGTGAAAAATTGGGACCTTTCGGCAGTGTTTTCTCAGGAATTGTCAGGCAAAAGGAAAAATATCATATGCATTTTAAATTTTATGAAAAATAATGTGGACTTATAAGACTATGAGACATGTAACTATCTCTGTCCCTTTAATGATGTTACAAAGGCACTGATGGTTTTATGCTACACAATCAGCGATGTGACATTCTCTAAAGGCTATATTGTTCCTGTCTGTACAATTTCTCTTCTTGGCACAGCTTCACACCGACGATAAGTGAAGGAAGGGACAGAATGTATGGTTTCCTTATTTTCATACATATTACAGTGAAATACTGTCTATCCTGCAATGAAATACTGTATAAAACTGAAATTTGCAGAACATGAGAGCTACGCAAGGGACAAAGGATTATCCTTTCACGACTGAGTTTAGTAGCAGCCCTCGAGAATGACATGATAGGCAGCGAAACCTATTATGGTGGCAATTGTCTGGGGAGAGACATCTCATCATAAAGTCAAATATATATTAGGTCTGCAGACATCATCAGTTTAGGATGGTATGTGGAATGGGGTACTCAGTACTCTGTTGCATAATTAGTGATGGGAATATTGCCTTGTCATGCCAGACTCAGTCATTAAGTCAGTGTAAGCCCACCAGGGGCCAGGGAAAGGTTAATATGTGACATGGTCTTTTGAGCTGACATCAGTTTTTTTATTACCATGAGAACTCATAACCATAGTCATAATAGCTTTAGTAATAGATATAGTGGGAATGTTAGGTTAATATTAAGACCTGTAGTGATAGTAGGAGCATGGGTGGGAACTGTCTGCTTTTTGCAGGATTTCCTTTGGAGTAACATTTAGACTCCTCCATCAGGTCACTTTATGTTATTCATTATTGTTTGTGTGACAGATGCAAAGACTAGCAACAACAAGCCTAAAACTTTACTGTGGCCACCGTTTTCAAATGTTTGTTAGCTCAGATGTCTGTATTGTGTTGTACATAGTGCACTGTGCTCTTACCACTGATGGAACTAGTCCTGAATTTTATTTTTTTATGGCTTACATCTTTCCGTTATACAGGCATAGGTACTTAACTAGACTAGTTTAGACCTCCCTTCTGTGTTTTGCCCTCAGTTGGACAAAAAGTTCAGGAAATTTTCATTGTCTGGTTTCATCCATGTACAGTATAATGTATAGATGGTTGGAAAGTGAACTGAATTTTCTGTTTTGGCTTCTGCATAGCATTGAATTTTCTTCCTTGACTACTTTTCCTCATCCTCATCTCATCACCATCTAGGAAGACAGTCATATGTCAAAATCACTATTTTTGAACATACTCGCCCAGGAAGTGTGACGTTGTGTGATTAGCAGGGAAAGACTGATCGGTTCCATCTTCTCCAACAGGGTCGAGGAGGCCTAGGCTCCATATTTGTATGGGCCAGTGGAAACGGCGGCAGAGACTCGGACAACTGCAACTGTGATGGCTACACTAACAGCATTTACACCCTGTCCATTAGCAGTGCTACTGAGAACGGCAACATTCCTTGGTACTCTGAGGCTTGCTCCTCGACTTTGGCAACAACATATAGCAGTGGCTCAGGGGGAGAGAAGCAGATTGTGAGTTATCCATTTTGTCTGTCTTTGTGGGTGCAGGCAAGTGTTTGTGAATGTGTTAATGGGTGGACAGGTGAGTGATGAAGTGAGGGGGAGAGTGAGTGAATGAGTGGGCAAGGAAATGAAAGAGCATGCGAAATGAGCAAGTGAATGCAAAATGATATGGTATCTAGATTGTGAATGACAAATTAAGATTTTTTTTCTTTACGTGTTGAGATGAGTAGCTAAAGATGTATGTCAGCAGAGTAGGAAATGCAGAATTTGGGTTAGGGAGGTGTTTTTTTTTTTAATGGCTTTTCCTATTTGTTTTTGAATTCTTATCAATGCAGAATAGGGTCTTTAAAGACATATGAATTATTTGTGAGTTGACATAACATATTCAAATCCGACATGTTAAATTGCAGGTCACTACAGATCTTCGCAAAAGCTGCACAGAAACACATACGGGTACATCAGCTAGTGCTCCTCTTGCGGCAGGGCTTATAGCACTAGCTTTGGAGGCGAAGTAAGCAGAGTTAGCTTATAATTAAGCATTGGAAGTTGAGTATAGAATCACAGGATTTCCAGTATCAGAACTTGCACTGGGCTTTAAGAAGTGCAGATTTTTCATTGCAGTTTCATTTACCTAGGTCTTGATGAATATTTTAGAAATGAAAAGGTGACAACTTTTAAACGAGGATAAAAATTTGAATATATGATCTGGAAAGTAAAAAGTTAGACCTGCCATCAGTAAACACCGTATAAATTTTTCAATAAGAAAAATGTTAACATTCAACTTTAACTTGTAGATGGTATCAAGCTGAACTTTGCCAAAGTAATTCCGGGTCACACATGCCACTGCTCATTATTTGCACATTTGATGTAATTTGTGGATTGTGTTTTGTTCCATAGTCCGTCACTGACATGGCGAGACATGCAGCACATTGTGGTGGAGACAGCCAAGCCTTATAACCTGAATGCAGATGACTGGGCCATGAATGGTGTGGGCAAAAAAGGTATCATGTATAGTGATCCTATTCATTTAAATTGCAAGACGTGATAGAAATCTTGCTCATGTGTTAGTAACTTCACAGCATTTTTTTTTTATACAAACTGAATAAGACAAGCTAGTATCCTTCAAATTAACACAGAAATGAATACTGCTTTAAGATCATAACTAGATATTTTGATGAAGATTGAAGTTATCCTGTGTCGGCCCGCTGCATTAGCAATAACCCTTAAATTATAAAGCTGAAAAATCTAACATTGCACTGAAATGAAAACAACACATTCCCATGTCAAAATATACTTAACACCAACAGAAAGTCTCCAGTATTTTCATGATGACCACATACAAACAAAAGGCACACCCTCTGTATCCCAGCCTTCCCAGACCAACCATCGTATTATTATTATCATCATTATCATCATCATTGGAAACAAGGATTTAAAAACTCAAAAAGTTCATCCAAACCAATGAAGCTAAGAATGGAGAAGCTGCACTTTTAATAATTAAAATACCCTTATCACAATGAAGATATAAAATATATATGAATTTCAGGCCAGTTGTGATCCTTCCTCAGGGTAAATGCATCGTCATTATTGTATCATCATTTGGAACACATTTTTTTTTAAATTTCAAAGCCATGTCCAAACCAGTGAAGGCTTAAGAATTATACTTTAATATTCAAAATTTAAAATGGACTTATATAATGATATAAAATAATTACGAATTTTCAAATCTAATATGTGATTCTTTATCAGGTTAATACAAATGCAGAATGAAATGACTGGGAAGAAGAGACATGGGGTTAAAAAAAAAATTGTTATTATCATCACCACCATCACAGTCTCTGTCATTGTAGTCTGTCTGGATGTCCAGATACTTTCTATTGATGCGCAGTAAAATTTAAGTTTATTATGTAGTTTCTGCATCATTTTGACAGCAGATACATTCCATTCATGCTTTTGTTTCTCCAAAGATATCGCATTGCATGTAAAGTGTAAAGTAAACACATTTTGTCTCCCAACTATTTTCTGCTGCATTAAAATTGTCTATGTGACTGCCACCCATCAAACTTCGTATGTCTCTGTTTGTGGCTTTATATCAGATATCATATCATTTTCACCTTTTAATGTATAGGCTACCACTTTGTGGCATGTGAAACATGCAAAATAGCATAAAAGTGATCTTAATATGATATGATCACCACACCATTTTGACGTTTCTGTTGAGTAATAATTTACTGAAACTGTATTGAATATGTGATATGTATTGTATAACGTAATGAAGAGTTTGTTAATGAATTTGAATTTTCTTCCAAAATCACTTTTCCTAAATTTTACCCATCCTTATTACTCACCACCATGTTTTGTCACATCCTTTCAGTGAGCCATTCATTTGGGTTTGGTCTGATGGATGCTGCAGCCATGGTGTCCTTGGCCCGCAACTGGACCACAGTGCCAGCACAACACATATGTGAAATACGTTCATCAGATCAGAATAGGTATGTCTGTAGGATCACAGTGCTAGATGGCAGTGTGCCAACAAGAGTTCAGAGAGATACTGTCAGTGTTGATGTAAGAGTTGTATACCCTATGATTATATTAGAGGCATATGACATTTGATGCCATCATCCAGATAGCTTTTATCCAGAAATCCACAATTTCATACAAAGGATATGTATCTCTTAATAAATTAAATATTATTCTTTACACACTTAGGTCATAGGGTTGTGCCCTTGTATGACATATTTATTTTGATAAAATTAAATAAATCGTATTATGTATTATTGTGACAACACACTCTCAAATGATAGTCCCTTAATGACTAACTAACTACATCATAAATTAATCATATATTAAGAATATCATTAGACAGAATACAACCGTAGTATGACGTATGCTGCACAAGAGATAAAAGTCAGACACACTCGAGTGACAACTAGTAGCTTATCACATGTGAACACTGAGTAGCTTATGAAAGGGACTGCTCTACTATTCAGGCATCTGGAATAAGAGATTACCAGATTTTCAGCCATGTTCTTCCAGTTTGAGAATAAAGTGAATTATAAGGGTTTATGCAATGCACCGTGAGATGTGATGTTGCTTGACATTAACAATAGCATCTAAGTATGTAGTGCATTATGATGGACAGCATCAGGTGATGAATGACGTTAAGAATGAATGAGCAAGTAGGATAAAATCATGGATTTTATATTTGATATGTTTGCAGGTTTGTGTACGTTTTTATATGTCATTTACTGTATGTTTTTCTTTGGATGAAAGTGGGGGCTTCGTCTTAGGTATTTTTTTTATTCTTCCATATCTGTTTTATTCCACAGCCGCCAGATTCCAATGAATGGCCGCATCACAGTCCCACTGTACACAGATGGCTGTGAGGGCACAGTGAATCATGTCAAATACCTGGAGCATGTACAGGCTCGCATCACAATGACCTCATCACGGCGTGGTGAGATCCGCATTTTCCTCTCTTCCCCATCGCTGACACGTTCCACCTTGCTTGCCAAGCGCACACGGGATGTGTCGCGAGAGGGCTTCAACAACTGGGCTTTCATGACCACCCACAACTGGGGGGAACCCGCCAAGGGACAGTGGACGCTGGAGATAGAGAACGGCGCCAGCACTTGTGAGTAGAAATTCAATTTGGCTCTTAACTTAAGGCCACTCATTGTGTATGTTTGTGTGTTGTCACATTGTATAGAGTTTGTTTGACTGTTCTCATACTAACTTTTTTTTTTTACTTCTTTATGTCATTCAGAAAAGTTACTGATATAATCCTTAATTTAACACTCATCAAGATTTAATCATTTTTGTGAAAGTATCACACTATTGTGAAAGAAGTAATAAACAGGCTTGACCCTGTGGGGATTTTCCACTTTTTGCATCTAAAGTCCCTTTAATTTGAGCTAATATAGTCACAGAACTGATCTCTCACACTTTTCTGTCTTGTTTTAGGTACCTCTGGCTCACCCTACTTTTGTTTCTTTTGAGTTTTGTCACGCTGTGACAATTCTCTCTTATATGCCTCTGCATGCATATCAGAATAACCTCACTGTTCTCTTTGATTGCCTGCCTTCTGATTGCAGCTTTCCCTGACATATTTCATGTCTTTCCCTGATTCCGTTTTTCTCTCAGATTTCATTCGTTTGACTACAACAGCATTACCATTTAAATGGCATCAGTGCACTCAATAAATCAATAAATAAAGTACAGATTTCTATGTCCTATTTAATTTTTGATACAGTATCAAAATATGAACATGTCACTCAGCAAGCTAGGTAAATATTTTAGTACACCACCTGTTTCCAGAACATATCTGCATTTTGTTAAAAAAGGAAGAAAAAAAAATCTGATAATTCATCAAAGATTGTATAATTCTTCAAGGCAAAATTCGTAAGTAAAAATCTGATTTGTTGCCTCTACAATTGTTGTTGACTGCATCTGATGCGGTATTTTCCATCCTAATATTGCCACAGTGACCTGTGAGCTTTTTGGTGAACTGAGCAACAAGCTTATATCCTTCAAATATAATTGGAGTCATTCTCACCAGCACCTAATCTAATGGATTTCTTTCTCATCTACATAATGTAGTTTTCTTGGCCTTTTTATTCCGTTTCCTTCTAGTTGAAGGGAGTCCAACCCGTAAATATGTGCATTTTAATAATATCTGTGTTTGTATTTATCAATCATTATGTTTCTTCAGAGTAAATCACTAAATATTTGCATTCTGATAATGGCTATGTTTGTTGACATCTTTTAATATCATCCATGTTGACGTATAAGGTCATATACTACACAAGTATCAGGGTGCCCGACCTTTTCAGAAAGAGGACAAGATTTGCATTTTAAACATCTTCTGAGGGATATGTCTGAAAGTTGGATGCTTATTTCATCATAATAGGTGTCTCTGATCACTATAGGATACTCCATAATCTGAAATACTGTAACTTTGTGGCAATGTTTTTCCACTCCAGGTGGGCCATATATTAGGCAGCGATTGGGCATTCCCTGTTCATAATGACTTGAATGGGCAGTATTTGACCTTATATGTCAATATGGATATGTTCTAAGTATATAAGTGAAGTGTGGGAGTAACAGTGGCATGCTTTACTTTTGCCTTGATACTATGATCGCCCAATGCCAGCGTGCAGCTAAATGCAGTAGCAGAGTGTGATTTCAGATCGCTGGAGTGAGATTTAACCAAACTAATGATGCAGTTGTGAATGACATGAATGACAGAAAGTAGAGAGGTTCTGCCTCCTGAATGAGCACTTTTCAGTGGGGGGAGTAGTTAGGAAAAATTTCTGAACTGTGGAAGCAAAACAACAGAGGGTCTTCAGAGGAAGAACCCCATTTTGGGCCCATATTTCCGAGCACTCTCAATATACATATACTTAAGTGGACCACCCACAGTGCTTGAGAAAGTGGAACTTTACTATACTAGAAGAGATCAGAGGTATTGTAGAAACGTACGTAGGAAACATGCTGGTGGTGGGGTGTGCCCTATGAAACCATGTGATCACAAAATAGCTGGGTCCAAACCAAAAACCACCAACCACGGCAGCTTCAACTGTGCAACATGAAGGTATTTTATTTATTCCAATTAACCTACCACACCTGGAGCAGGAGGTACTCTGTTACTGCCAACACTTCTGTAGAGAGTTAGGTAAACTTTACCTTTAGCAACAGCGATGCAGATAGAAGTCCCCAAACCTAACACCCATCATGACAGGGGCCCTAACCTTAATTTCCGTCAAGATGGGGTCCCTAATCCTAATGTCCATCAAAAAGGGTCCCTAACCCTCATGCTCATAGAAGCAGTCACCACTGAAAGTAAAGTGAACTGACGGTTAATCAGGAGTAAAGTGGGTACCTTTACTTCACAGCAATCAGTGTAAATTGGTAGTTTTTGGTCTGGACCTAGCCTATTCCATCAGGTGTCTTTCACATAGATGATGCTGTTGAGATTGCTTTTGTTTTGGAATGGTTATGGGCATGCTGACAGAATTTCATGTTACATTGCATTTCTTGAAAAGTTATGAGAATGTAGAACAGATGTGATTTTTTTTTTTCCACATTTTCTCATAGTTTAAGAAGAGATTGTGGTAGACTTTAGACATATGAAATACTGTAGATCTGACTTATGCTGCTAGTTGCTTTATGTGTTCAAAATCATCAACCTGAGGGACTGAATTTGGCTTTGCCATGGACAGTCATAAATATATTTACTGTGTGGCATCTATACAAGACTGCACAGACACGTAACTCATATAGTGTAGGATGCTCAGCAAGTCATCATCATACAGTTATCATCTTATAATTTAACTCTGGCTAAAGCTCAGTATGTACAATATGTGTAAGTTTGTTATTCAGTGCTGCAAATGAAAGCCAACCAGTGTTTTGTAAATGATGTGTTTACCAATATCTCTGGTAGGAGTAGATACTGTATAGAAATTTGGACTGGTAACCACATTATACGACACAATGTACAATTTATTTTAGTTTCATATTCAATACTACTAAAGAAAGCCAACCTGTAGCTTGTAAATGATATGATTACTAACATTTCTGGTAGGGGTAGATATAGAAATCTGGATAGGATAACCACATTATAGGATGTCAGGTGATGCCAAATAAATAATTAAGTAGAAGGAGAAGAAACACCATTATCAAGGAACATTTTCAGTTGTGAAACTCTGAAATCTCTCTTCACATGGAAAATACTCTATCACATTCCCTAATGCTTGTTTGTGCCTTTGCTTGCATTCTATTCCCTGTCAAATATAATAACATGCTTGAATGTTGACCTGGTGACCAGTGTGAATAAAAAAATTGGCAAAACTTTTCGTAATATTGCACTTTGATTAATGCAGATGGCTAGTTTTTAACTGTGTTTGTATTTTGAGGATGTTCTAGATGTTATTTTATGCTTTCTGCGACTGTGCATTGACTTGAAGTGACTGAGAATGTTTTTTTCTTTAGACTTGGTCATCTCTCATGTGTTTTTTCTCGTTTTCCGTTCAACTCGATATGCTGAGCACTTTTATGGCATGCTAAAACATTATGGCATGGATATGTCACTCACCATGGCTGTGTTTCGATATTGTGCTGCTGTCTAAACGGTAAGTGTTGTGTGATCGTTGTAAACATAGGATATTTTTGTTGTCTTATATATTGTTAGACATGGCTTTTCAAACCCAGGGAAAAACAAGGGTGAATACAGATATTTGTCATTATACTAGTTCAAACAGTTGATATGATATATTTCATGTGGTTGGCTTATGCCTAAATGAATAAAACTTGAACTTGAACTTGAAACATGAGAGAACAAACAATTAATTGACATATATCGTGAGTCAGACAGATCAAACAGCTGATGGATATTTTCATCACTTAGTACAAGCAGTTGATTGATAATTTTTATGACTTAGTTCAAGCGGTTGACTGATGTATCCCTAGCTCCTTAACCAACACTTGACAACTTTGCCTAAATATAAATGTGGGGAATTCACAACATGAGAAGTTGACAAGCTAAGGCCTTTTATCAGTAATTTTCACTTTGTGATATGTGGTAAGTGAAATCTGATAAAATCCTCTCTAAAGTTTCCATAGAACTGCAAACTAGACGTTTTTAAAATGACAGCAGGGGGTTTGCTTATGATTTTTTTTTTATTATTTCATGTTAGTGGCAGATGATGTGATTATTAATGCAATATTATGCCAGTCTGGCACTGTGGGTTTCTGTTTACTACTGTCACAATGTTGGGATGCAAATTAAATAGACTTTCATATTTGTTTTTCAGGTAGCTCTTCTCTATTCTCAGGTCAATTTCTAGTCATCAAACTTTCTTCTTTGTGCAAAATGTGTAACTATCGATGAAGCATTCACGTAGAATATTTCCCCTTGTTAACCAGACTGATTTCTCAAAGATCCAATTTCACAGTCCTTTATGCATCTTATGAACTGGTGTACCTTATTTTATCTCATTACATCAATTCAGCCAAATCACATCCTTCGTCAGTCACTATTCTCTCAAAATTTTATCGATTGCATAGGGATGACCCCCTAGCCACTTCAAATGATTATACAGTCATCTTTGCTTAATCACAGTGTGTCAGGTGCATGAAATAAGTTGCAATTAAAGGAAGCTGTGATTACACAGCAATTTTATATAGAAATTAAATTAGCATTTTGTAGAATAGAAAATATTGTAAATAAATGGAAGTTTCTATTATTTTCATTATGTTTAAAAAGAATCAGTTGTATCTCAGGCCAAAGAAATGTTAGCTCAGAAATGTTTTCAACTTATAAAAATACACACAACATGTATCCATGTGATACCATTAACTTGATAAAGTGTTTAACTTCATTTTAACAGGCTGCTGGATCTAGACATTTTAAGCCATCCTCTTAAAAGCAAGGCAAGAATGTGTAATTATGTGAACATATGAGCAGGTGCAAACCTGATTATCAGAGATATGGCGTGTCCTCATATTCATTTGCTCAGACATGACATTGATGTGATGCACTGCACGTTTTACCCACTGAAGTTTCAAACAAATGTGATTTCTCAAAGATCCAATTTCACAGTCCTTTACACATGAAATTTGTAGACAAAACTTTGAACTGGGTTTGAAAAGCCATAGAGATAGAGAGGTTGGTTTAAAAGGAAATACTGCAAGGAAAAACAAAAAACAAGTTAATTGCCTGTGCATGTTGTTCAGTGTGTGTCTTAATCTTCATGTTGCCTGGATGTTATGCAGAAAAAGTAGTGGGTGTTGTGATATTTTACTGAGCACATTAGCTTCGCAGCTTGAAGTAGAAGCACTTTATGCATGTTGTCTTTTATCATTAAGGATTGATAGACTGCTTCAGGCAGGTTCAAAATGTAAACATTTTAGCTCACAGGGATGGAAGCTTGCCAGGTGAAAAAGGGCATGGTTTAGTTATTTTCAGTTTTTAAAAGAAAACACTGTATCCATCTAAGATAATAGTGATTGTTTCATCAAGTGAATCTAGTCATCTTTTACCTGGGGTTCATGATTTGATTAAATGCATCATTAGCAGTCACTAGTGTTGTGATGAGAGTCATTTCATATGCAAACACATTTTGGTAGCAAGACTGATTTTGGAGATGGAGATCATGCATAACCTTGCCTAGCATTAGTGGTGCATAGTTAGTATGGTGTATGATGTAGGGGATGAATTATTGTTGCTATGGCAATGAGAGTATTGTTGTGAAGTATGTGTTGTGAAGGTGGTATTGATGATTGATGCTGTCTCACGTCATACCTCTGTAACTTACTGGTGCTTGTGTTTCTCTTTGTCTTCTGTTTTTCAGTTCGTCCCATCAGACTACGAGACTGGGTACTGGTCCTGTACGGCACCGACTCCCCCCCACGCAAGAGCCCCACCTCAGCCCGTAGCCCCAATATTGACTATGGGATGCACTTTCCCATTAAGGGATTTCAAGAGAGGGGCAGCCGGAAGCAGCCCTCCTTCCACTATGGCCACTTTGATAGTGATGACAATGATAACTATCATTACACCAAACCTCCAACTACAACCACAACCACTACCACAACCACCACAACTACTACCCCCACAACACCTTATTATGGAGGCCACCACTTGTATCCATGGTCAGGGCAACAACACCGTCAGCAGAGTGGATATTGGCCTTCCTCCTCCTCTTCCTCTTCCACCAATCAGCGTAAGAACTGGGATTCCTTTTATTTTTGGGATCCTTTTTACCAAGCTTATGCATCTCAACCTAACTATGCACATGAACCCGACTCACAGCATCGCCATCACCACCCTGAGCATACGTGCGTTTATGAAACCTTAGCCAAAAAGTCCAACGTATCTGCCATTCAATACGTGCGCAAGAAGCGCCCCCAACTAACAGCAGGCAAGCAAGCTTATTAACCTCTTATGACCACATCCCTTTCCCCCAAGTGGTTGATGTTGTAGCAGTTGTGTCCCTGATTTTCTTGTTATGTGAGCATTTCGTGCTTGCTTTATCAGGCATATTTGGATTATTTTGTCTTATCTAGCAATATGGAATGCTTTTTAATTTGGTTCATGCTTGGTTTGTGCACATTTTGTTTATTGTGATAAGTACTGGTGCTTCATTTGTTTATCCGTGTACATGCTTTGATTTGTTTCATTATCTTGGATTAGTTTCGTGAAATGTGAGATTGCTTTTCACTTTGGCTTATTTAAACTTTGTTCTGTATGATGAGCTTTGGGTAATTGGAGGGAAACGCTACTCAGTTCAAGTGCATAGATTTAAGGGCAAAACAGAGCATTTGTGTTGGAATGAAGTGGGTTTTGTGAGAGGATAAGATCAATGGTACAATGAATATTAATGCTGTCAAATTCTCAATAAATTTCTAATATTCTCAATAAATTTCTGATATGAAATGTCATCTAAACCGTAAAGGACTTTTCATTTAATGCAAGCTGCACACTTTACAGTAATATTGCCTAAAGAGTGAAATACTGCTAAGCAGCTTCAGTTTGATTTTCACGAATTATTTCAACTCAAACATGTTTAGTTCTATCTTTGTGATAAACTTAGTTTGTAGATTTCTAATGAACTTCTAATCACAAATATTTATGTGCAATAAGAAGTACAATATAGAGGAGCATAGCTTTAGTTGAATCATTGTGTAGATGATATACTGGTATGTGGAAAGAACAACAGTATATTTCAGTATGGTCTGCCCATTCTTCCTGATTGTTACTTACAGTTTTGTCTTCCACTAACTCACAGTGGTGCATAATTTTGCATGGTTAAATTAACACATTAATTTCTTATGTCTTCATTACACTTTCCAGTTCTTCTGTCAGATGCTAAATTGTCTGTTGCTTTTTTTTTTGTTTTTTTTTTCTAAATCTGCCTTCTCCATATTTCTATATTTTTATAAGTTTGCTGCCATATCTCATTAAGTTGCCTGTACCACATAAAACAACTCAAGACTGAAGCCATACGGAGTCATGCTAGGGAGATTGTTAATGAGATGTTGTTATAAGATTGCCTCAAAAAAATCATGTAGTTCCAACATTCATTCTGTTCTGTTTTGGACAGTAATGTATTCACAATATTATTCCAGCTCTATGAGAATAGAAATGTCAGATGTAGTGATCCTGTCAGATGTTCACAGTAATACAGTGGTTGTTACACAGTAGCTTTGACAAGCCATTTCACCCTGGGCTTCAGTCGCACTTTGTGGCACTGGCTTCTGTCCTTATATTTTCATCTGCCTACATCCTGCATTATCTTTCTTTATCAATTCACCCCCTTCCCGCTGACTCTCCAGTCACATTTTGTTCTTCAGCGTCATTTGGGTCTTCAATTCTTCCCGAATTTCTGGTTTGATTTGAAATGTCAGAATGGAAGATCTTGAATGTGTTATACGGCTTCCGGGTCCTGAGATTTTAGCTCATTTCATGCTCGTGCCTGCCTCTGGGCTTCATTCTCCATCATTTTATTTCATTATGATTCTGTACATTCATGATGTCATTCATTTTTATTTCTTAACAACTGTGACAGATGAAGGTACGAGTTCTTGGTCGTAAATGAAATATAGCTTATCATTTGCTTAAGAACAAGTGTTGTGTAAAAGATTGAAAGATTTTAGATGCTCTGAGGGAGACTCTTTCAGTACAGATTTCTCAGCAGATGCTTATCTGCATTTTATGATCAGGGTGAAATTTTGTAAATGTTAGAGTCCAGTATTAACTTTATAGCCTTCCCTGCTATGGAGCCTTTGGTTGTCTATCCCATTGTGACAGCAATAGTTGACAACACCAAAAGAAACAATCTTAGCTGTGCCCATACGAGTGATTGTTAAACCAATTGTAGGGCTTGAGAATGTACATAAAATCATCCATCGTTGGAAATGCCAGCTTTTGGGCAGCTGTGTGGATTGCATGGAAAACTGCCCTGGTGAAAATTATGCCGCCAGTACTCATAAAGAATAAAGGTCAGTTTGAACACATAAAGAACAAAGGTCAGTTTGAACATCTGGGCTATGTTATGGTTTATGTTATATTTGATGTAAACAATAGACCAGTTTTCAAAACCTACACCAAAATGTGTCCTACAGTTGTTAATGATAATTCCGAATTCATTTTTGGCTCATGGAAAGTATTCAGGATGAATTTTTTTAGGGTACTTGTGTTGCAGCGGTGTCTGATTCATTTGCTACAGATATGAATTTCTGGAGTAACTTTCATAGTCATGATTTTGTTGATAACATAGAAAGTGGTTATGCCATGTAGTGAGTCCAATCTTAGGGTTTCTGGTGATTTAATGTTAGAGGTTTTAGCCTGGAGCTGATGTAGCAATACTTTGTAATATGTTGGTTTACTGTCTGTGGTCCTGTAAGACACCAGCTTTACAAAGATGTTTCTAGCAATCTGAGATGTTTTATAGGGTCTGTTTCATATGTTATTTTAACCAGCTTCTTGGGCATGTACTACTGTTTGTCCCTCAGACTATCAGACACCGTCATTCATTGAAGTTGTACGTGTAAATGCTATGCATGACATGCATTTGGCGTTGAGGTACAAGGGTTTTCTCAAATATTTTTCATGTAACAGGGGCATTCATGAAATTGTGAGATTCGTCATCACAACACTGAAGCCTTCAGGCCTATCCAAACATTTGCAGTTTTGTTTGACATTCATCAGTTTATCCCCTTAAGGCTTCTGTTGCATGGGAGGGCAAAAGTTTATGAAACCATTGCTACATTTGTGATGGTTAGCTAGATGTGGCACAGCCCACCCGGAGTGTCGAGAAGTTTAGGGCTGAAACGCTGACTGTTATGTGGAAGGGTTCTTCCTCTGATTGTTTTGCTCTCCATGACTGAGTTTCCTGTTTGTTTCTTGGTGCAGAAAAAAACACATATTTCCTAAGGTATTGCATTTAGTGTTATTTCTTTCCACTGGGGGAAACTGTTTTAGGCACAGTGTTCTAATCACTCTGTTTTTCTATCACATGTATTACTTACTTGGTTGACTGACGTCATAGCAAAAGTACTGTCATCCTTCATACAAGCCAAGTTGGAGTTCTCTCAGTGCTTTTGCCCTTATGGATCTTGTTGATTCTATATATCTGTTTTCTCCCCAAACTTTGGTTTACTGCTACACCCTGCTTTCCCCCCATATCGTTGGTACCCTTAATAGTGTCCCATATTCTTCACTTTCTGCTTTTGTTTTGCAGTGATATCAATATCTCACTCTCGCCTAGCTGCAATATGTGTATTAGATTTAGTGTAATTCTCTCAACACAACAATTAAGGGCAAATGCGGCACCCTGTAGGGGTAAAATTGGGTAAAATTGGGTAAAATTAGTTTAAGGCAGTTTTTTAAACAGCACCATGTCCTTTATGGAATCCTGAAGTTATTTTCATGATACCTGTCTCAAAAAATGTATTTTGATGCAACAGGAAATGATTACCCTTTATTAAATGCATCTATCGGGTAATCTTTATCGTCAATTATCTCAAAATCACAGTTTTCGTCATTCTATCCCTTCTATCTGACTTTTTTCTGGTCCAATTTACATAAAATTTTGCATAACAACTCTCCAAGCCCCTGTTTTGAGAATGTCATGAGCTTTTTTCGATATCTTGGGTTTTTGGTGTTTTTTTTTAATTTTTAAAGTTCAAAATTTTCAATGTTTTTTATGACATTTTTTAAAAAATTATTTTTAAAAAAACTATCCAAGAAATCAAAAAAAGCCCGTGACATTCTATTTTAAATAAAGTGATCTTTCAAATGAAAAAAAAAACCAGCATCCAACCATGTATTGTTCTCCAGATCGAAGGGTTCAAAGTTATGCAAAAGTCATCCATATTTACCAATATGGCGGCCAAACAATTGGCGTTTCCATAGCAACAGAGGGAGGAAATTGCGAAAAACCTAAGTTTATCTTCCTTCCTGGCCCTACGTGACCCATTTTTCACCCCAAAATGACAAAGTTCCCTTTATTAATGAAAATCACCTAGTTCTGCCGCACGTGCCCTTAATCCCTTCACCACTGATCTTTAAGAATCACCTGTTTCTAGGTAGTGTAAATATCCTTTAAGAATATTCTAAAGAAATGATAGGACAGTGTATCATATTTCCACAGCACTTTGCAGAGTTAAGTTTCAGGATATAGACTGCATTGTCTGCAAAGCAGTGACCTTCAGATCTCATGAAAAGTTCTGATTCTGGAAGTTGCAAGTCTGGTGGTTGGATTTAATCAGGCAGTTTTCCTAAGTTCATTAGTATTAGATTTTTGCAAAGTCAGATGGATGTTTTCATTTGATGTGTATATTATCATGTTTTGTTGACAATTTTAGTTTTTCAGATGAATGTATAAACAGCTGCCTGTTAGTTTTTATTTATGGATGGTGTACTATGCAATAATTTCTGTCTTAAGAAATTAATATAGATTTGATTTTGTGTGCCATTTACAACATGTATGATCATTTCTCATGACCATTTTTCCTTCATTTCACTTTTTTGATGTGTTGTTAGTATTGCACATGTATTTTGGTGATTTTTTTTTTGTTTCTTTTTGGTCTCTGAGATTTAAAGCCTCTGTCATTTTGAGTCAACACTTGTTCATGTTTCTCATCAAAGGCACAAACATGTTATTGAAATCATTAGGGAGGTGATTGTCTGAAGTCATTCATTCAAGTGACTCTCAAATTTTAAACTTGTATGTGATTTACTGTATATTTCACAATTGTTCCCATGTATTTTCACACAGATACATGAATTGTGGCCATTTAATACTGTTCAGTTAGAAGTATGGTGAAACTTTATGACTTCATTACAAACCTTTATAAGTTTATTACATTTTCGTTTCTAAAAAACTGATTTTTTTTTAAAGAAATCATATATTCAGCCTTAGATATATACTCAACTATAGAGCTAATTCTTTCATAAAGTGGCTTGGGAAATCTGGTAAGTTTGTGCAGTTTATTATAGATGGTCTTTTAACATCTGGGAGACCTGGTTCATCACTAGAATTACATGGTTTTACTGAAACTTTAAATCGAGAATTCTTCTCTTTCGTGTTGTACCCTAGAGAGTAAGTTTGGCTGACTCAATGAATGACAGTGCGCATGTGTTTTCTTCTGTGTACTTCCAGCTGAGCTAAAGGAATGGACGCTAGTCATGATGGGCACATCAACCCACCACATGAAGCGCAATGGGTCACAGATTGGGGACAGCGCCGGCCTGCACAAGGGCCAAACCTTCACCTGTGCTGGGGTCACGTCCAACGGCATCTGTATAGGTCGGTGCTTACTTCCTTGCCTTCTCCTGCTGCTAGCACTGTCCCATGTACTTCACATTCCATGTGGCTTGTAGGCTGTGAACCCTTCCTGACTCCCATTTTCAGCTATGCCTGTGGGCTGTAAGACTCACATTGTAAGATCAAGATGCAGGGATGGTACGGGCTGGGGATAAACTGGATTAACAGATATCTAGTCATTCAGGACTTTTACTGAAAACTTTTTATGTAAGCGAAAGTTGTGTATCAACGAATTTACAGACATTTTTAGTTTTTTTTCTGTCATGGCCTTGATCCATCTCAGGCTTAAGATACTTAGCACACTTGAGATGAAGTAGCTCTTGAAAACAAGCCATGGATCAAAAAACTCTCATGGAAAAAGAGATATTTGGATTAACACCTGATGCTGTAATGTGTAAGTTGTATGTCTTGCAACTAGTCAAAAGGAGACTTATGTTGCTAATCAAGAACTGAAATATCAAGTGACTGCTTAGCCATGATGGAAGATCTGATTATCTATTTGGTGCGAATTAAACTTTATTCATGATTTTCTCAGAATTTTTAACACTGCATAATGATGACTCTTGCCACTTCAGACAACCATATCTCAAGCCAGGAAAGTGCTAGTTCAAAAATTCTTTCACTTAATAAAAGTACAAACATTAAGCTTTATTATGAGACCACTAACTTGATTTAGCCAGAAAGTAGCTTAGGCCTCCTTGTGACTGGCTGCAAGACACATGATTCATTACTAAAGAACATCACACTAATTGCACGTCTGTCACGATGCTTTTGCACCTGAAAGCACATATTCTGGAAAGGAAATACTCTCTGGTGGCATAGCTGACAGACAGATAATGGCTGTTGTTGCTACACATGGACATCCTAAGCATCTGGAATGATAAATAATGATTCTGGCGCAAACTGACAGAATGGCCCACAGGTGTACAGAGAGATTGTAGTCAGAAGGGTCCAGTTTACAGTAGCTGCTCAGGCTTTTTGTATGGCACCATCTCTTTCAGTTGTCAACACTTGTGCAAAGTTGTATATTTTTAGACCAGTTTATTTATATATCCTGCATTGGTTGCAGTTATTCATACTTTGCTGAACTAGAGGATGTAGTAGCACCAGTTTTCGGTGTGCCTGATGACCAGTGTTCAGACCAAAGTTTTGTTAGGATTTTGGACTGTGCCAAAGGCAACTGTTCATACTTTGTTGGGTGTGAGTGGAATTATTATGCAGTCAAGCATAGGATGGCCAAGGCTGTGAGGAGCAGAAAAACTCATGCTGCAGAGTGACAACAAAATGATGAATAACATTGCATTATAACCAAGCATGCACCTAACCATACCACAAACGAACATGTCAGGAGTCATTTAAAAGTAAATCCTGGCAATCAGTTAGTATTCAGAGAGTAAAGTTTATTAAAATAAACATTCTGCATCGTCTTAATGTTGGTAGATCATCACTAGGTGGTGCTTGAAATATGAAGTTAATACTGTCAGTATTAATGGAGCAGTAGAGTAAGGCACATGGCAAGTATAGATTCTCATTATTTTAAGAGCTGGGGAAATGAGAAATGTTCAGATTTCAGTAGGATCTGTGTGCAAACATAAAACAGAGTGGGTTCTAGTAGTAGACTGAATAGATACAAACAGTGATGTTTCATCCAGAGACAGGTACTCATTATGAGGAAAAAATGGTTTAAACACTGGTGGTCATGCACACCGCTCTAGTTTTCACCCAGAAATGTTAAGATGGAATGAAAGAAGCTGCAGGGAATTCCAGAGGGATTTGGGGTGTTGACTCAAGACAAATACATGCTTTAACTTAGAAACACACATCACCAATGGGAAATATTCATCACAGGCCTGCTTTGGATGAAAGTTCTTGAAGCTGTAACGATGATTTCAGTCATGCTTAATTACTATATTTTCAATATTTTATTAGAATTTTTTTTTCTGTCTAGATGTTTCTATTTAGATGTATTTTGAATGTATGTAGCTGTATTCATTTGACACCATGAACATAAACTAATATTTTGGATGCGGGTAGTCATTCACTTCTAGTGAGTTGTACTGTGTATTGTGGGGTCATTATTGAGATGATGAGTACTGTAGGATAATTACTGGAGTTAGGTACACTGCAGGGTCATAGATTTGGGCATGGCATACCGTGAGATCATAGAAAAGGATCACGCAAAGTATGGGACCACAGATTGGGATAAGGCAATATGTAGGATCATAGATCATAGAATTGGATAAATCAAAATGTGGGATCCTAATTCAGGATGAGGCATATTGTGGGATCATAGATTGGGGTGATAACTACTGTGAGATCACAGAATGGAATGAGGCCTACCTTGGGATCATAGAATTGGATGAGGCATACTATGAGATCATAAACTGGGATAACGCATATTGTGGGATCAGAGATTGGGATGATTCACATGGTGAGATGACAGAATGGGCTGAGGCCTACTATGAGATCGTAGAATGGGATGATGCGCTCTGTGGGATCATAGTATGGGATGGGGCCTATTGTGGGAACATAAAATGGGATGAAGTTTGTTGGGGTTCACAGAACGGCTTGAGTCATAGCATAGAACCAAAGATTGAGATGGGGCAGAATATAAAATTGTATATGTACTTATATCTTAATGTTAGAACAGTTCTTCACATGAAATGTAGACACTAAGGAAAGTTCCAGGTAAACCACAGTTTTCAAGAGTTGAACAGGTGGTAGATACTAATGACTCGTAACTGAGGATACTGATGATCCAAGCTTCTTTGTATGGACATATAATGACGCACAGACATTTTTTTTCCCATGTAAAATTCATAGCTTTTCTCCTGTATCCATTCGGCAGTGTTCTCTTTCCCATGTACTTGTGTATACAATATACCACGTAGTATTTCTTATATTCATCAGTAAAGGATCTTCTCTAAGGGTGCTCGTAGTTGTGATGCATCTGGTAAACAGAAATTTTACAGATTCAGATCCAGTGTTTATTATAGGCACTGTGGCTAATTCCAGTGTATTTGTAAAACATTTATATAATAAGAAGGATACAATAAAAATGAGAAGACACTTTAAAAAACCCCATGAACTCTTTCTCTGTTGCTCCAAATCTCTCTGTTCTGTCACACTGCTCTAATTGCACTCAGAATTAAATGCGTTTGCCCAATACATAATATCTTACCAATAATATAAATCTTCTTCATTTGAACTTTTTCGTATAGTCCTGGCTGTAATGAGATTTCCAGCTATGACAGAAATTTGGTAATTCAAGAAACAACTAGTACTATTAAATAAAACTTGAGGATAGACCTACCATAGATGTAAGGGATATATTAAAAAAAACAAAAAACACTGTTGTCGCTGTATCCAGGTTAACATACTGTCATTTGATAATGATTTATGTGATGCAGTGGACAATAATGGCCTCTGATGAACATTCCCTGGGTGCATTCATCATAATGTTCAGCTGTAAATATGGTTATATTAATACTGTATCACTTATTCTCTTCACCTTATTGTACTGTTGTCACTTGGCAGGGATTGAATTTGGATTTTTATCCTCTTGCTGAATTTAGCAAGTGCTCCCTAAAGGCCTTCCCTAATGTAGGAGGCCTTAAGCAGTTATTCAGAGCAGCTATTAAACACCATATGTTTTTAGTTATTGTTTGTCTATATTTTGATAAATAATCAACAGAGTATTGAGAAAACAGCAGCTTGATATATCCATTGTGTCCGTCTAACTTGCGCGCTCAATCCAGATTTAACTCACTGAATGCACAATCAGTTTCTGCTAATCAGTATTTTATGAGGAGTGATTTTTATTAGTTGGAAACATTTTGAATTTGAAACATTCATATACAGTCATAGGTACCAAGAAATTTCATGAATTAGCTCAAATGGTGTGACAGTTTCAGGTTCATTGCATTGTTCATAAGCATTAGATAAATGAAGAAAACAAATACTTGTAGTCAAAAAAAAGTTGAGCAATGTCAGTTTCATATTAGGCAAACTATCAGAAAAGCAGTTTTTCTAATGAACCAGTCACATCCTCGGCAACTTTCATGTCATTGTTTTTAGTGCTTTGTCCCATTGTCAGATTTTATCAAAGTTTCCTTCAGTACTGCATTTTATTAACAGTTGGAATACACTGAGCTACCACTGGAATGTCAATTTTACATAAGACTAAATATGATGTTAGGTGAGGAGGCTTGACAGTTGCCTTGTTTATGCCCTAGTTATTTGGCATTAGTCATGCAGGACCCTGGGAATCTTGTACATGTGAATGGTTGAAATGTGATCAAATGCATCTCATGTGATTCTCCAGATTTATCTGTCAAGTGGTGTTTCAAAATACAAATACTGAAATATGTAGCTGATCTATAGTATAAGATCATATTCTTTTTACTTATTTTGAAAATTATTTTTTTTTATATGAAGAGACCAGATGAAATTCAGATAAAAACCAGATGGTATGGTGGTGGGTTCGGAGGGTGGGAAAAAAATTTTCCATTGTGAGAGCACTACAGCTATAAGAGAAAAAAAAATGTTTGTAAAATTTTCTTACCTGGTGATGACCGTATGAAGTTCTTCATAGCTGCTATACTGATCTTATTTCCCTTTGTTTTTTGTGTTAAACACCTTTTCATGTAAATTGACTGAAAATCTGTTATGTCGTAGAGGTAAATTCTATCTTATCCACATCCAAAGCATGATGATAGATTTTCATTTACTTTCACTTTGCGGCCATCAGTTTGGCTGACTGTTTAGTCTTATGAAGTACATTCACTGTGGGAGTCAAAGTTTTGAATACTGGACTTTCAGGACATCTTGCAATTTTTTTTGTGTTTTGTCATGAAATCCAGTAGACTGTGCAGTGTAGAGTACCTCCCAGTAAGTTGTAATGAGCTGTAATGCCATATTGCTGTTGCAGTCAGTCAGTGATATGGCACGGATTTCAGATAATGTTCCCATAGATTTTATAAACAAACAGATCATAATTATCTCGCTCCTGCCCCCCCCCCCNCCCCCCCGCCTCCACCTTCTCCTCCTTGCCATACCAGCTGAGTATACATCTCATGAGTTTGTCCAAATGATGATAAACAAGCATCCTGCTCTTTGTTGTTTAAACAAATGGGTGTTTCCCCAGATGAATTTGAGTCTGGCATTTCAGCTGATCTCTTCAGATATGCGTCATTGTAAATAATGCATTCTTTCGTAATGTAAACAGAATACCTCACACATCATCTTGGGTCTGTGCAATTTCATGTCCGTTCTTCTTAATAAAGAAAAGTCACTGTATATTTCATATTTAGTTACAGCTGCTAGTATTTTTCACTTTTAAATGGACCAGGACTCATTCTGTAACTTATCCTGTTCAGTAAGGTCAGAATGTAAGATGAAATTTCCTTTACCAACACATATAAACTAAGGACACAATTTTTATTCTTAAGGAGAGAAAAATGTCATTTCTGTTAAAGAGCACTGTGTAAAACATCAAGAGCTCTCTAGTTTGTGTATATCCCAAAGATCTCACCTTCAGCACAGCACCAGGTTGCCCTCAAATCTCAAATGACAAACTGTCAGATTATGAAGGAACAGCTGGAAATAAAGATAGTTTACCTATCAACCTGTCTGAGAAGCTAAGATGGGAAAATAGGCAAGCAGCCATGGTTCAGCCATGTGTATTTGCTCACTTAAATCTCTGTAGCATAGACTATGTCAGTCAAGTCAATTCTTTAACATACTTGGATTGTATACGGTCAGAGGTGACTTTGCTTGCCAGTAAAGAACCATGACAACATGGCCATTGTAGATAATCAGCCTTTGTGGATAAGACATTTATTTGAGGTGATACTTTGCTCAGGGCATTTCAGAGTTTGTCAAGTGGCCATTATAGATGTGTTCTGGAGGGTGGATTTTGATTGTAGTTATCATATTTCTTCTCATCATGCACAATGTGCATAGATTATTCTACTGCATCTAAGATATCTGCTCTCATGTCCCATTGTCATGACCAGAGGTTTCCAGCCTGGGGTAAGCATACCTTTCAGGTTACACCTAGCAAATTCTAGGAGAATGCAAAGAGCTTGCTGCATTAGCAAAAATGTGAAACACCCTTTTTCTTGACTTTTACTTGAATATGACCAGATGAATGATTTGAAGACAGGTATATGTGAAATTGCCTAGTGGTGTTAAGGGGTATGCTGACCTAGAATAGTTGGAAACCCTTGGTTTTGATATTATATATGTCATGCATATTTATGTATACGAAGTACAAAGCTGTGGAAAATTATAATCTTTAGATAGTCTCATTATTTCTCTGTATCTATGCCAGTTTTTACCCTTTTTTTCCTCTTCTATTTGTGTGTAGGATTATTGGTGTGAAAGCTATGATGTGTTTCTATTTACAGGGTTTAAAGGTGTTTTTCCATATGAAAATTCAGGTACAGCTGTTGTACACCTCCATATCCTTAATGAGATTTAATCTGCCAGTTGTGCCGTTATTGAGTGAACAGACCAACCATCCCCTCACTGATTTTCAGTTAACCAGATCTCTGAATCACTCAGCTTTTTGTACCAGACCCCATGTTCTAATACCTAAAATGGAATAATTCTATTTACAGTGCCAATATTTAATACTCTCTATAATATAAAGCTCACAAAGCAAATAATTCACTCTATGTATTAACAGGAACTGACAAGACAAATGAATACGTAATCTTTATGAACAAATAACTGACCAAGAGGCTTTTCATGTTAGTTCACACTCATTTTAATACCTTGTACTTATAATGTATTGTATAATGTAATCTCGTTGTAACATCAACATTTAGTACCACTTTCTTTGTGCACTGTTGGCATCCAGTTCGATCTTATTCTTGTTGTTATTTTTCGGAATCACCAGTCATGAATATTTTGTGAGAAGACAGGCAAGATTTGTTATTTCTGTTAAATTGTTGTTCACAACCTACAGTACAGTATTACATGAGTATATCAGGTCGCATATTTTGTTACAATAGGGCTCACAAGAATATATTTTTGATGTAATGGGGTAAAACATATGTTTTTGTCATCATGATTTCTTGATATCCCCTCATTTTTAACTTGTAACGTGTATATCATGATCTAATGTGTAGTTTTTTTTTGTTCTCTGAAGTTCTGCAATGTGGAGAGTCAAAAAATATTTTCTACTTTGATAAAATTATCAGGCATCCAAGGAGCCTTGTTAATTAGTGCCGTCAAATGTGCTATCTCACCTCCACTTCTATTAGATTCTAGCAATTTAATTATGCTGCAGACATTTTTTTTTTAAACTTTTAAAAGCTCCTTGCAGATGTACAAGTGTAATCCAGAATACAAGCCTGGATATTCTACTGATAATATTGTACAATTCATAATTTTCTGTCTACCCAGAATAATTATTTAATCATTTGAAAATTACAGTAAGGTCATTATCTATAACATGCAGTATTATTATGTGCTGGGTAAACCCATTTGGAAGACTGGGAGTTTGCGTATTTTATAGCTATGAACAATGTCTTTTCAGGAAAGTGTATGTCTCAGTGAATGTGCTCTGTATTACAAGTTAATCTATCCAATTATTTTGATAACATCAAACAAATAAACTTTCATCAATTTATTTGACTGCATCAACATCATATTGTCAATCTTTCTCTGTCTGTGACACTGAATCTAGTCTGTATTATATGCACTTCATAATGTGACCAATGGTAATAGGCATTAAAAGTTAATGTGAGCCATGATTCATATTGAGCTCCAATACTAGAAATATTACACTTTCACCATGATAGTTTCCAAAAGTCACACTGACATCAGCACACAACTACACACATCATTTTCTTGTCCCAATATCATATGCCATCTCATTGCAAGCACTGGTGTTGAAACCAATACCATGGCGAAAATGTTAACTCTCTGCTGTATGTGTCAGTTGCACAGCAGCCTACCTCTCTCCCATTAAGTTCACAATTTATTTCATGGACTGCATGATGGGAGTTGGAAAAGGTTTGCCTCAAGACTGTGAGCAATGCATGAGAGTTGCAGAACTCCAACACACAATTCCAAGGAAGGTTCCTTTACATCTCGGGTCCTTAATTGTTATCTTGGAAAGGGGTGGAGAAGAGGGATATTTCAAACAAACTGCACTCACTTAACTGTTCTTGGGTCATTCTGAAATCTCAGAAGATCCATTTCCATAGTCAGGTAAACATATGGTTGAAGAACTGATCTGTTTGTCTCACACTTTTAATGCCTGTGACTGTGGTTTGTTGTGATTATCATGACTTCACCATACTGTCAGTAACTCATATAAGCAGTTGACATGACAATAGCTGGAAGCTGACATACAAGAAATTTCCATTATCTTCATGAGAATTTCACATTTAGAATCTCAAGTTCAGGTTTACACAAGCAGTAACAAGGAATAAGAATCTTCTATCTGGATTGATTTCGCTAATATATGCTTGTATAACACTGGCTTAGGAAGAAAAGCTGTTGTCAAAAGACTTCAACTAAAGCTGCATGAAGACTGAATGCATCTGTCAGCATTATACTGTTGATATGCAAATAAGAATTGATTTGCAGTAAGATAGACAAACCAGCAAGTCAAAGCAGTAACTTCTAGATAATCTGACAAATCACATCTAAGATGAAAGACCTGTCATATATATAAATTCTAGGGCCCACTGTTATTGCAACACCTGATCATAATGGTTTAGCAGAACAGTTTTTATTCCCAAAGTTCTCTTACCTGCTCACCAGGCATTGTGCAAAGTGCATGTACTTTACCATATCCTGAGAAACAGTAGATTCACTTCAATATTATTACCAGCGCACAGCAGACTTTGAATTTTAAAACTGGCATAAGAAGCCATGCACATCACCAACAGTTATAAGGCTTGCTTGATGCAGACACATAACTTATGAATGGAAACATGCAAATTATCATGCTATGCTGTTATGGTGCTGAATGTTATGGTGAATTTAATGGCCATTAATTACCACTAAGAACTGCCGCTATGCTCTGACGATTCGAATGTTAACCCGTGATATTATCAGTTCTTAGTGAAATTCTCATGCTTAGGTTCATTTCGACCTCCTAAGGAAACAGATCAAATTTAAATGAAGTCATCATTGCCAGAGTCATATCAACATGTTTGCATCTTTTCTCTCAAGATCATATTCTTCATATTTATATATACAAATCACTTTTCATTGTTTTGTAACAACAGACTTGTCATTCATGTAAACTAAAGTTTTTAATGTTCACTCCTGCTTCACCTGTAAAAGAGTTCACCAGTTGATCAAGAAAATCATACAGCAGGAAGTGTAGCTGCTGATTTATGTGTAATACAGGAATAATGCTCATTTTTTTCTGAAACTGACCGAAAAAAACATGTCCTTTGATCATCTCAGGAGTTTCATCAGTCACCTCCTCAGCTAAAACATTTTCTCACATTTCATTGTTTTGGTTCATCTCTACCCCACATTGCAGGTAGGACATCTTTATTCCTTTCTTTCTTAGCTTCAGAAGCATGGAGTTATGTCTTGATATTGTAAGCTAAGGAAATTTGATTAGTCAAGCGTGAGACAGACCTTGAAAGTTACAGGAATGGAAAAGCATTTGTATATAATAACATTTACATGTGTTTCTAACATCACATATGTACCAGTGTGTTGACACCTTTCACATGACTAAATATAAGTTCATTTTATTTCCATGCAAGCCAGGTAAATTATTTTCCTAACAGTTATGCATTCTAACTGAGCTTGTTTTAGCCCTTTGAGAATGTTTACTGGATGCTTTTATAATGATGAAATTAGTGCCACATTAGCAAAAGGAATGCCTTGTTTCTGAGGAATTTTTACTACTAATTTGTGTGTCTGACTGTGTGCATAACATTAACTTCCCCATGTAATGTGATGTTGTGTGCGGCCCTAGTTTTTGATATGTTCAGAGGAGAATGTTTAGTGTATTCAAGAAGCCCTTTATAGACCACTAGAAGCTGATACCTCTCTTCTTCAAAGACCTGTTGTGACTGTCAGAGATTTGAATTACTCTAGCTGTTTGTGGGTTTTTTTTGGCTCCCTTATTGTACCAACACTTACCATCTGGCTTGTTCCAGTACTGTTTCATGAGTGCCTCATAGATGCATCCATCCATATGCAGTGTTTGGGCATTGGACCTGTTTACCCTTTTATTCTGTCATCCAAAAAAAATTGTCATATTAGTAGATGGGTAACCTAACATTTCATTGTAATTACAAAGATTCATGGTGTTGTGATCAGCAGCGTATCTGTGCAAGTATTGAGAAACTCTGTCCCCAAACAGCATTGTGAGTGTGTTGCTTACTTACAGTCATGTTATACAAATGGCTTCTACTCTGTGTGTAATTAAACTATTTGAGATGTACCATAAGATCTGTTCTTTAACTTCATATGGACCTCAGCCCAGCATACAGAAAGCTATTTCAGATACAGTTGGCTGTGTAAGAATACTTCAGATTTTTTCATGTATAATGATTAAAAAAGAAACTTCACATAATAGGTGTGTGATCTTTCCTTTATTCAAGTTTTTGGCTTTCTGGCCCTCTTCAGGAATGCTGGAGTCATTGACACTCTAATCAAGGAAAAGGTACAGGTCCCAAAAATACACCTGACACATGCACATACAAAAATTCACAGCCCATATTTAGAAATAGAAATCAGGGCCTCAAGGTAGTTGATTTTCTGGATTTTCATACGTTTAGAATGATGTATGTCACAAAATAGGGTAGGGCTGAAGTCCTCATTGTGTAAATGTTACCCAATACAGATATTTAACTTGTTCTGCATTAGTTCCCGGAAGTGAATTTTACTATAAGCAAATATGTCATTCACCAGTGCACAGGAGGAACATCCATCTCTAGCTCATTATACTCAATTCATTTTACTATGAATATCAATAGTAATTGTCAGTGAAACTCAAAAGTTTGTGTAAATTACAGACACACATCTTTTATTTCACACTTACACATGAAAGTCTTTTAAGCATTAAGCATTGTAAAAATCATGTAAGACTTTTATTCCTTCCTTTGGTTTGGTCTGGGTTTATTGTATATCGTTACATTCTGATGCTTCTGTTTGCTTTATTTTTGAGTTTGGTTACGTACCATTGCATTGTGTGACCCCACGTTCCTAAGTGCCCAAAACAGCTGGCTTTGTTCCTATATTGTTGAATACTGAATACTTACGTTATTAACCCTTTGTCTATTTATGGCATGACATGTAATGAGCTTATGCATCTCACTCATCCATCACATGCAAGCTTTTATAAGAAGGCAGATACGTCTTAATATTTTTATTCATTTTGATTGAGAGAGCTTTGTAAAGATTCTGCATTATATTCTGTGGTGAAAGACAACATTGCACATCCAGCCATTGTATTACCTCATCATTTCAGTGAGACAGTGGTTAATCAGTCAATATCCACAGAGAATATTCATTTGTCATGCTCTTTGGGGCATTTTTTTCATGTTAGGGTGTGGGGAGGAGTAATTTTACCAGTTTATAGTTTGATCACAGATTAGAATCAAGAAGATAACATTCCAAGGTTGTATCTGTTTGATCAAGGTATAACCTTCTCATTTAAAGAGTTGCCTGTCTCTCATGTTCACTCCACATGTTTTACTATCCCCAGAATGCAAGCCGGGTTTCTTCAAAATGGGAGAGAACTGTGTCGCTCACTGCCCCCAGCATTACTTTGGGAGTGTCCAAGCAGTCCATCTGGCCTCGCCCATCAAGCCTAATTCCACCAAACCTTTGTTACATACACAAGTAAGTACTGTAGGTAACGAACAACTTCAGTGGCTTATAAAGACAACAACAGTAACATCATTTGAGTGATTTGAACTTATACAAACTAAATGGTGGAGGCAGGTATATGTGGACTTTCTTTATGATAGTGACAAGGTTATGATATCGCTGTTTTACCAAACCATTACAGTGTAAAATTTATGAATGGAAGTTAATTTCTCTTCTCAGTGAGCTATTTTTGTGTTTACCACCTTGGTTAAGGAAGGACAGGTTATTACACAGTAAAACAGCTACTAAACCACATGACCCTCTCTTGGGTAAACTACCTCCCCTCATTCATGTCTTTATGCCACCAAAAGGACCACATTCTTTAGTTGTCATGTGACCAGCTTGCAAAAGCTCATTTGTTGCCATGTAGTCACCACTCTTGCCAAGGAAATGTCTGGAAACAAGAAATCCTTCCTAGGATTTACCATTTCATTTCCTTCAGAATTCACAGCTTGGGCATGACAATCCTATTCAGAGAATTGATACTATTGCTTCTTACTTATACAGTAGTGAAAAGTATCTCCGTGCCTCAAAAGATTGGTAATTTCAGTAATTTGTTTGTAATTACCTTATTGCATCAATTAGTTATGTAGTTTCTTCATAAATTAGGTTTTTTCTTGTCTTGTAAGTGCTTTCTCTTTATATGGTGTGTATGTGTGTATATGCAAGTTTATGTTTTTAATGACTAATAGGCTGAAGTGCCTGTTTTGCTTGTCTATTTTGCATCAGTTTATTTCCATTTGTGCAGGGCGTGTGCAAACCTTGCCATGATTCGTGCCTGACATGCAAGGGCTCAGTGGCCAGTGACTGCTTCCAATGTGCCTCAGGATTTGAGCGGAAAGGGGACCTGTGTGAGAAGAAGATGATCTGGGATTTGCTGGACCCAGACGTCATGAAACATCTGGCGTGGGCAATTATCCTGTGTATCGCTGCAATATTATTGTTTAGGTAAGACCCTGTGTAGATTTAGTTACATACAAGATGCATTTGAACCCACTCATTGTGAAATTCATGAAATTTCCTAAATTGTCTCATATCATAACAGTCATAGGCAGTTCACCTTTCTCATTTAAGTGAGTTTTGCAGGAGAGGGAGAAACTGTATTAGACAGTGCAAGAAAATAGTGCCAGTCTCAAGCTTTGGTGCTGTTCAGTAACCAGTGACTTTGGGGCTCACTTTATCTGTGACACCTGGTGGATATATGGATTTGCAGCAAGCACAAAAGTAACCCAGTCTTTTAATTGCCTATCTTTGAGATAGGCAGTCTGCCTATGACTGCAACGATATTAAGAATATGTCTTGTAACCAATCAAAATGAGGCGTAAGTCACTTTTTGCCTACATAAAGGTATTGATACACTATGAAAGCTTAAAGTGTTTGTTATCATTACATGAAAAAATTTGGATCTATCAATATTCTGCCCTTGGTTTTAAACATTTGAAGTGGCGAGGGGTCTTTCCCATGTAGTGGAAAAAATTCTGAGAAAATCATGATTGAAGAATATTTTACTACTAGCTGAAGTATCCCGGCGCTGCCAGGAAGGGGGAGGGGGAGGGAGGGATGTGAAGCGTCAGTGAACTATAACGTTTCTCCCCACTCCCCCCTTCCATCCACCCCTTCACCCAAAGCATTACAGCAGCTGTGATTCCCGCTTATGAATATTCCAGCTTACACAAATTTGGATAACGTCGTCCGCTAGAGAAATGTTATTTTGTTTCGTCGATCTGGTGTTGGCATGTGCATTCAAATTTCCAGTGGCAAACGAAACGCAATGTCTTTCCGGTACGAAATTTTAAAGTTTTATTTGGAGTCGACGAAATGGCAGAATGAATGCCGGAAACAAAGACAAAGAGAAAAATGCAGCACAAACTTTGTAAATTGATTAATCAAATCTTGCAATTTCCGTGAGCAGACAGTGATGCTAAACATTCTGTATCGGATATTGTACACGTTGACATTTTCAGCCGAATTTTACAAACAGCGGTTTTGAAGGTTATGCGTTAGGAAGGGAGCGTGCCACGCC
>JAWQUT010000006.1:3153927-3167368 GCA_033807755.1 Ellobium chinense
TTCAAATTTCCAGTGGCAAACGAAACGCAATGTCTTTCCGGTACGAAATTTTAAAGTTTTATTTGGAGTCGACGAAATGGCAGAATGAATGCCGGAAACAAAGACAAAGATGCGGCACAAACTTTGTAAATTGATTAATCAAATCTTGCAGTTTCCGTGAGCAGACAGTGATGCTAAACATTCTGTATCGGATATTGTACACATTTGACATTTTCAGCCGAATTTTACAAACAGCGGTTTTGAAGGTTATGCGTTAGGAAGGGAGCGTGCCACGCCACCGATCCAGTCTTATAATATAGATAAAAGTCTTATTATCTACTTTAACAAATCATCGAACTTGTCTACAATCATTGATCATTCACCCAAGAAACCAATATTTTTGTGTTAAGTAATTTTATTCTCATTTTCTGTAACAAACAAACATTTGATTCTGGATGGTCTCAACTGTCTTCAGAACTTAATATCTCAGTCCATAGTCTAGCAACACACTTATTTTGACTGACTATTGGATATGTTTCGCACTAGCGAAAGCCTGTGGCAAGGGATGGTACTACCTCTCTGGAGGGTACTATTAATTGGGTGAAGTGACAGTGTGGAGGAAAGAAATAGGGGAAACGGGCAAGGCTACATTAGTTTGGAGGCAAGTTAGGGATGGGATTTGTATAGGAACTGATTTGCAAATGTTAGAGACTCAATAGTTTAATCCAAAAAAATGAGATGGTAGAGTTTTCTGAAATGATTTGCTGTAGGGTCTTGAGGGGGGGAGTGGTATTTTATAAAAGCACATTTTATAAAAGGGGTAATAAATGGATTGTATATCAAAACATATTGCACAGTGGAGCACATTTAACATGGACACACTTAGTATCTAAACACAGATACTGATAACAATATTTGTGGTCCTCATTTTTCTTCTCAAAGAGTACATGTATGGTTAATACATATTTCTGTTAATAAGTACACTTTTGGTCAGTCCCAAGGTGTACACGTTATCATTGCCGTTATCCATGCACCACTGCACTTGCAAATTGTTTCATTAGAGCAACAGTATGATATTATAGATTTTCATAATGAACATATTCTAGTGTAATATGAGCATGAGGACATTTGTATGGGTACTGTAATGGAAGAATTTTTAATATATTGTCAGTTCCTGGCCAGAGTGATGTTCATTAGTTCTGATGTTTTTATGACAAAATTACCAGTGCACCATCAAGCAAAATATTAAGAAGGGGCAAAACTGTTTGAGCAAGGACAGCTAATTTTCAATTTTTCACAATCTCTATCATAGTCCTTATCAAGCTTGAGTTGGAGGATGAGTTCAAAGTGTCCACAGAATCGAGTTCAAAGCATCCATCTTGACAGGGACACCATTATCCCGTTATTAACAAGAGGACTTGCTTGGAACTCAAAAACGTTTGGCTGTTAGATGTCTCTCATCTTATTAGTTGCATGGGAGTCATTATGGAATTGGAATTAATAATATAGAATAAATAGAATTGCTAGTGTTGCTCAAGTTAGTGGAGTGATGTAAATCTCTCATTTTCCATTTTTCATGGTGATGTAGTTCCCACCCTGTTTTGGCAATTTTCCACTGTTTTCATTAAGCGCCATTTACATCCTTGTGATTGATTGCTCACTGAATCCAGAGTTTCCTGGGGCTCATCATTTTAATTTAGACAAAATATTTTTGTATTTGTTTGGAAGTCTCCGAAGAGGGCATCCGGCTCTAGGGCACTATAAACATGTGTTGCCAAATAATCAGCCAACCAACCCCTTCTTTGCTTGTCCTCAGTGTTTTGTTTGGCATCTTACAAGCAAGAGACAGGGGTCGCCTCTGCTGGAAGAGCAAACCCAACTACGTACCAGACTGGAGTAAAGGTCACTATGATGGAGTCACCCCCAGCTATGCTATGCAGGATAGTGACAATGAAGCAGAGTTCTCCGCAACTGCCAAACCTCAGACTCTCTTTCCACAGGCGGTGGCTTTTAAGTACCATCACTGTAGTGGCGCGGCCCACCACGTCTGACATCAGGGTGGCTCCAAGCCACAGGTTGAGTGAACCCCATGAGTGAATGAACTGTGGGTTGCCAATGCAAAATTGGGTAGACATGGTAAACTCAATCCAGAGACACGGATTAATTTCATCAGTATTAGTCTTGTATGTGTAGGACACCTTCTTTTCTGGGGACTGAAAAAAAAATAAATATGACAGATCATATGTCCTGTAGCCAACCACAGTAAAGCTTAGGTGGCCTGAAGTTCTTGGAGTCAGTTTAAAGCCTGTTTTATGTGCTTTCATTATGGAAAAAAGTATCGAGCTAACATTATTCAGGATAACGATATAGTCATTTGAACTGATGGAAAAGTCACCTCCCTTCCCACTCATGTGCAATGGAGAAAACTACAGTAACTGTGGAGAAATCATTATATTAATCAAAGAGGGCATGTAATCTACCTCAAAGAAGCTCAGATTTATCCACTATTATTTACCAAGCTTGCATAAAATTAGTCATTTCCTGTACAGATGTGACTGTTGTTTCAACTTCTGTAACCAACAAAAAAATTCCCATTCAGAAAGCTCTGATTGTCTTCCCAGCTGGCTACTCCATCTAACTACAAAAGCCTTATTTCGACAGGCTGGGAGATGTCTGTTTTTGTCTTTTTATATTTGCTCATAATACATTGACCCAATGTCATTCTCAGAGTAGGAATGTAAGAATTTGCAGTTATGTGCAATTCTGATTTAAATGATCCAGCTCCCTTTTGTGCCACAATCATACCAGTATGGTGAAAATAAAGCAGAGAGATTCCACCTCATATAATGAGATTACACCTGTGCACTTCATGAAAGTGCCTCTTTGTTATCTCTGGAAAAGGGAGGCAATAATATGAAATGAGTCCTTTCCTACATGGTTTTGTAATGATGGCCCACTACTATTTAACATGAAAGCTTTAATTTTGCATTTATTAAGTGATTTGATACATTATTTTACTGAAAAGCAAGCCCAGATTTAGTGGCCTTTATTACTATTATTATTATGTTGTACAGCTTGTTGTGTCAGTTTGTTTGTTTGTTTGTTTGATGCTGTAGTTCAGCAAACCAATCTACATTGACGACAAATGATTTGATAACCATGTAGACTTGATGCCCAGTGCTTTGTGTATTTTCTCGAAAACGCTGTAACCAGTTTATTCAAAATTTCCCTTTGTTTTTGGAAGGTCAGTGCATGCTGCAGGTGAACAGCAGTAATTCTCATTTATTGGAGTTGATATTAACCATCCTGAGAAGTACAGTATGCAAAAAATAATCAACTCCTCCATTTGTTCAATGACTTCAATAATAATCAGTGGATGAATTTCAAATTTTGCAGATGCATTCTTCATGACATGGATTGTAATCATAATAAATTTCTACACTGTTAAACCATTCAAAATAGAGCAACTGTTCTGTGAAATATATGACCACAATTCAAAGTGATGCATACTGAGGATAGGTACTGGCAATCCACGGTTTACAGGACTTTTTCGAAACTACTCTTACCATAGCTTTAACCACGCTGTGTGAAAATCCTGTATGACTATTTCTAAAACTCTAAATTTGTCACAAAAAATGGAGGGTTCAGGTTATCTTATGACACATTGTTGTCAGGTTGTGTTTTATCTCATGTCTATTAAAAAAAACATATAGTCATGTGGAGGGAATTCACTTCTTGTCCTTGTAGTGTAAAATTATTTCTCATCAAGCCATGAAGTCACTCGTAATAAAATTAATATGTACATGAGAGCTTAGGTTTAAGTTAGTACCGGGTTTTCTGTACGTTCTCAGATGCACTTCCATCTAGTAACTTTCCTTGCCACAATACCAGGTCTATAATAAATTCGAACTAAATATTGGGCATTTCATCCTTGTAATAGTTTCAATAGTTAGATTTAAGTATAATTGATCAGAGCCATGGAGACCAACAGATATGCACCCAAGAGGCAGATAATTGGCTCAGTTATTCGGGTCTTCAAACAATATATTTGCAAATAGCCTAGGTCAGGGGGATCTGGAAAGCCCTTTGATATACCTTGAGATTGGAAAAAGTGCAGCAACCTGAACTTGTATTTGGATATATTGAGCTTTGGCAGTGTATATCATCAAAATTAAAAAAGGAGATAGATGAAAAGTTGGGTTATTTTGTTCATGCTGTGTTTTCTCACTGTACGCTTTTTTGTTGCTAGTGACACAAATCTGTATGATACACCTCAGTCCAACAGCATGGACAGTGGAAAAGTACAGATATGTCGGCAACCCACCTCTTGGACCTGACCTTTTTTTGTAGTATGATTTTTTCCGTTCACTTTTGGATTCATTATTAAATGTTGTAAATATAGTTCTGTAAAATCACAGTAATTGTCTTTGATGTTGTTTGTAGCAAGAGTCTTGGGAAGAAGCGCTGCTGTTCCCATGCACTGTTTGTCAAAAATTTAATGTTAGCAATCATAGATAGCATCTATATGTTATTTATGATCTTAAGGACTTGTCAGAATGAGTGTTTATAAATACGGGAGATGAACAGCATTTTTTTTTTATCATGAACTTTACTTTTCTCCTCACTTATATCATTACTTTTCTTGCTATGTATTTTATATCATGTTGAAATAATGCTTGCACGACTTCAACTTACTTTGTCCTCTTTGTTTCATTATTAATGTATTAATTTGCCATGAACAAGTCCATTACTATTCATAATCAATGTGCAGATTTTCATTTTGTCAGTTTGTAAGCCCTGAACTCTTTAACTTGATACTGGACTCAATTCTTCTGGCTTACAGTAAGAAAATCAGATGAGCTTAGGCCAGATATTCCTAGGAAATTTTCATGTACACTCAAATGAGGTGGTATTTAGAGAATTCAAAAAATGTTTAATTCCTCAGTTATTGATTGAGACTTTTTATCCTATCTCTGACGTTTCATCCTTTCACATCCTGCAGATATATCACAGATTTACACAAATTTGAGAATCATTTTGGCAGAGTCTGTTGAATAGTTTGTTTCCCCATAAATACTTTTGGCAACAAGGATTGTGATTTAGGAGAATAGGGCACAAAGGCTATTTTTTTTGTTCTATAATAGAACTTAAAATGTGCTGGCTAGCTGTCATTCTCTATAGAGCCAAGCTTGTAGATACTCGTTTGCCAGACATGTATCAGCAAAGAGTATAAAATGAAACCCAGGTGCAGTTGTGCATAATGTTTGATTTACTTCCATGCTCAGGTGAAACACTTTACCTGCTTTTTTTTTTTTTTTTTTTTTTGTGTNCATACAATCATTCTATATGAAATTTATCAAAATGATTTTGGGGCCTGAGAATGACTTTGTCACAGATTTATGTCTGAATTAACCAGCCATGGTCATCTAACTCTGAATTTCAGCTGATCATGTGAATTGCTGGTTGATTAATTTCTTAGTAGCTGGACTGTCCTGCTGCTACCAGCTAACAACAGTTAAGAAGTGTTTCAGATGTAGATGAAATTACAGTGAAAGGCAACATGTATTTAGATCATGCCCGTGACATAACTAAACAAAATCTGACTTTTGTATTACACAGCTTCAGGTGTAAAGGCCTGAATTAGAAAACAAAGGTTACACAAGGTGTTACAAGGGTGACAGTGTTGTGTACCCAGTATTTGTAGGACATAAGAAAGCATATTTGAAAAACGTCATGGGACTCAAAATTATTTTTCTAAGTTTTATATGCATGTATAAAGTTCACATTTTTTAGTGACACTGATATTGCATGAAGCCGTTGGTTTTTATATATATAATATATATATATATATTGTCAATACCCTTGGTTTTGTATATTGTTGGAATGTTTTGTACTCATTTTCATGAAATGGGGATTACAAGAAGGTTATCGTGCTGATACTTCCTCCACAGAAACACTCTCAATTAATTTGTTTGCCAGGTAGTGTGATCCTTGATAACCATGTTAATGACTGGAGGAATGGTAATAATCGAAATAATGAAGTCCATAAGTCTCATAACAAGGCAATTGCCCTGTCATGTGACATCACATTTCTGCCATGACAACCAGATCACTCAAGGGCATTCTCAGCTATCCCGAGAGATAACAGTGCTACCACCAGATACAGGGGGGGGGGGGGGGNGGGGGGGGGGGGGGACAAAAACATTAATGAAATACCTTCCCAAAGCACCTACAATATGACAGGACAGGTATCAAACCCATACACTGCAGACTGTAAGTCAAGAAGATAAATTGATTACTTTTATGAAGGAGGTTGTTCTTCTATTCAAGGTGGTTTTGTTGATAGTATGTTTGGTAAAAGGATCACAGGCAAGGTTATAACTGGAATAAAACTTACTGGAACGGTTGGCCTGATCTGTAAAGGACATAATTCAGGTTTGGTGAGTTGATTCAGAACAATAGTCCAGTACATCACTGCAACAGAATAAGTTAAGGGAAGCAAATCCAGCGTATCAGCAAATACTGTTATCAAATTTTGAGTATAGTCTCCCTGTATTGAAGAACCCCTATTTTTCTCGCGATACCTGAATGCATATCAGTTACTGCCATAGCACAGGTTAAGTATTGGGAGATTTAAATTTGACCGGTTTTGTGTCATCTAGGTTACCACAGTGACATTCAAAATGTAGACATATGGAAATGGCCATTTAAACTCAGATTTCCTCAGTCTTACCCCTCTATCTCTATACTGTTACAGGCAACAAACTGAGCATGTCGATAATTATATCAGGGACGTCCACAGGGGCCAAACTCCTATCAAAAATTTTGCATTATTGCATTATAAACATTTAGGAAACTTTAGTAACAGGAATTCAGAGGAAACAAGAATTAACTAAAATTGTGTCTTTTATGAATTTAAGGCATGTCGAGATGCCTTGGAGGAATATGCAGTGCTCTTTATAAATAGAACAACTGTGTGCCCATCTGTTACTGTTATGAACGTAAAAGAGTTTTTTTTGTAAATCTGTTTACTGGCTAACAAAAATTATATGTTTGCTGTGATAGCTTTGAACCCCTCTCATATAACCAACCCGGCTGCAGAGCTTTTGCTCTGTATAGTCTAGGTGGAGAAGTGTGAAAGCAGTCTGACCAGTTCTTCTACAATATCAGATAGCTCAATTCACTGTGCAGCATTATCACCATGAATGCAAATTAAGGTAACCTTAATGATAATAAGTATTAACATCATCTGATGTGCTGGGTCCAACACATTGCAGCTGCAGTCAATCACCTCAAATGACCGCAGTACCAGGTTTGACTGGTACTAGTCTTTTTCATTGGTTCAGACAGAATCTAATTGTAATCCCCACTCAACTTGATATTTGCTCATTCCAAAGTGGATGATATGTAAGATAGAGAGTGAATCATTCATAGCTTTACCCATGTAATCTTATTCACATCTTAATGATTGGTTTTTATTTCTGTTCTAAGCTTATCATCATTTTGTTTGTATAGAGAACCTCAGTATCCAGCACAACTAGTCAAAATGAGGCTTATATTGCTACATTAAGAAGCAAGATATAAGTCGCAGAGGTCTGGGCCTTTCAATATGACTTTTTTGTTTGTCATAAAAGTCAAAAGTACAGTGTTTGCTGTACAACAAAAAGCAAATTTTATGAGGAAATGGAAAATAATGTGGATAAATTTGAGTTGATTAGGTTGATCATTTGTCTTCTATGGTCTAAGATTCTTCAGCCATCACAAATTTTTCCCAAATGTTTGCCAGTGCAACTTCTGCAACTTCAAACAACTGTATCTCAGACAGAAAATTACCAGCTCAGTTTCATCAGTTTCTACAACTCAAGCCTCATTTTGACTGGCTGCAAAATATGGTGTAGCACACAGGTTGCCCAAGGAATACAGTTTCTGAACTAAAATTATGGAAATTATAATTAGTATGCCTACTGTTCAAGCAAGAATTAAATATGTTTCAATTTGAAATGGTTGCATATCTCATAAGGTTTAAATTAAAGCAGCTTTCTGTGATGGTTCTAAAGCACTTGGATTACTGTAGTTATCAGTGTCTGGAAAGGATTTTAAAAGAAATATTGTATCAGATCTTTATGAAGCTAGTAATTTCTTAATCTCAGACAGATGAAAGCTGGAATTATAAATTTTACCATCATAGTCATTTGAAACTTGAGCTTCCATAAAGCAAGAAAGAATTTTTTTTCCCGTTTTTTGTTGGTTTTTTTTTTTTTGTTTGTTTTACATGTTGTTGTTTTTAACATTGCATTAGTCATGCTTTTGCTTGTGTTTGCTTTCAACACTACCTCATTGTCAGTCATAAAAGTCAGTATCAGATCTATAGGCACTAAATGGCAAGAAGGTCTATGTCATATTTGACTGACCTTTGTAAAGTTTATGAACATCGGTAAGTTATTTAGCAAGCCTTTTTTTTTAACATTTTCATTTCCTTATTAGGCTTTAACAAAGTTTTGTATTTTAGATATTACACTGCTGCCGTAATATGAAGTGCACAGTTTTGTATAGTTGCTATCACAGACAAAAAGTAATACTTGTGGAAAGACAACAAGGAACAAGGAGCTCAGTTTGATGTCCAGACATTGTTTTGCTTGCTGGTGCTGGAAGCTCCATGTACTCAAGTGTTGTGATATGATGGAGTCAGATGTAGGGTTGTGAAACGGGAGAACAAATTGTTTTTCATGATATCCATTTTGAATACCTAATGGAGAATAAATCTACACACTGCTGAAGTCTGAGAATAATGGAAAATACTGTATGTCTTTTGCATTTTCACTAATTTTCTGATGGTTGGGTCTCTTAATCTTGTTGACCTTTTGCCACTTGCCATTGCTGGACTTTCAGTCTAAGAATCAACCTTTGTTTTTGGGAGATTGCAGATTACTGCAACTCAAAGACCAGATGACATCTTTTTCCTTAACCAACACTCTCCAGAATTTTCATGAATGCCTCCTCAGATGTATATGAACGGTGTGAAAAATTAGCAGAATGCAAATTTTATACCATATGTGTTGATATATATAACATGATATTCCACAAAGTGGGTCAAATGGACATTTTTGGTATTTAGGTAGGATTTTGGGGTTTTTTTTCAGAGGTTGAAGCTACTTCTGATAAAAGCATTGTGATGTAGAAACCAGCAGAAAGCAATTCCTGTTGTTTACCCAGTCTGTTTTGTGAAATAGGACATCATAGGTCAATCCATACCAAAATGTTAGGGAGGTGTTTGAAGCATTTTGCTTACAGCTGTGTGGAGGGTGAAATGCTGGTAATTGAAAGGCATGTTTCTAGCAGCAGCATGGAAAAAACAGAACAGTAATGTAATTCAGTGCCAATTATAGGCCATGGAAATGATTTTATTGGTGAGGGCAGCGCTTACTTTTTGTTGACATTTCTTCGATTGTGAAGTGGACAACTGGCTGTTTTGAAAGTTTCAGCAGTTGAAAATTTTTATTTTTACCTCATATCATGTGTATTCTTCACCACCTCATTTTGTGGTTATCACATCCATATTTTTCATAGACCCAGGATCATTGTCAGTGCATAACTCAGTGGCTAGTGGACTCTAGTTTTTTTCTGTACTTTTATTTTCCGTTGGGTTTGCCTTTGTTTATTTCAATGGTATTGTTTTGTTTGATTAGGTTACATCATCATCCAGAACACCACTGTTGGTCAGTATTTATAAGATAAAAACACACAAAAAAAACAATTGACAAATAAATGTTCACATGTAGTAAATATTGTGTTCATTGAGTTGGTTTTATTTTTGTCCTCTTGCTTGTTTATGTGCCTGCTTTTCTAATATGTTTTTGTTCGGGCCTGCATCTTTCTAGTTCTGTTTTATCTCTGTGTGCAAATGATCGGATCTGTGGTCTGCTGCTGTTTTCATGCAGGCGTTTCCAAACATGTATTTTGTCTAGTGCTGATACATTCAATTTTCCCTGTCTGTACAAATGATCAGATGCATAGTCTGCTATCATTTTTCATGCATCAATTTATATCACAATCACATCTTTTACCAAATCAAAACTTCAGTCTCTGATTATTGCTTCCCCGTTTTGGTCGTGAAATGCAAGTCGTTGTTATTAGCATATTATATAGTGGTGAGTAGGAGTTAGGGTAATGTGTGCATTTTCACTGTGAAGCAATAAGTTAATTTTCTTGTGTGGTAGAGTGTATTTATTGTACAACTGGCTGTTTGAATGAGGAAACAGTGTTTTAATGCTTATGAAATTTCTCACTGGGCTTCATACTTTTCCTCAGGTACAGTACTTTATAAACCTTGTAGAAGTTGTGTGCTTTAAGCTTGAGTCTCATATTTGTGTGAGAGTGATAAGGTCCAGCCTCTTACTGCTTGTTAGTTATTCAGTGTCATTTCACGTAGAAGCAAGAGTTTCTAGCCCAAATTCAAATTCCAGTCATTCAGACATACATTTCTTAGACTGTGTTGGACATAGTATCATATATAACAGCTGATAAAGGTAATGTGATACCCTTTTGTAACATAAACCACGGGGTCCCTCTAATGATAAAACAACAATACCGTCACAGACCACTGAGTTTTGAAAATAAGAGGTCCCCTGGGTCCTTGAGAGGCACAGGTCTTCAGGACAATTGCCCCTGCCCTATTTTCCCCATGGTTAATCATCCCCCTATAACTGTTAAAGTTTGGAACTCTTCATCGTATCAAATGATGTTGGTGGCCTTGTTTTAAAGTTTTCTTTTATAATTTAAGATGGTCGCCCACACTAAGACAACCTGATGGAAGAACTTTAATCAGTAGCATTAGTTAGACTATGCTGAAGTCAACTGCCCTTTTAAAAAAAAATAGTTAAACTGGGCATTCATATGATTTAATATTATTGCAGCAAGAATAAATTACCATAGTTGAGTGCTCATGACGAGTCTATACATGCCTTGCTTACGAAACACTAGAAAAAAAGGATACAAGAATCTTTATTGCTCAAGTTGTGTTGTTAACATATGAGCATCCATAAGAACTGGCAAAATAACTTCTACACAACTTAACTGTATTGTAAACAAAAACAAAAGTTCGAGACTAACACTTTTTAATGTTGTTGCATGCTTCATGCCTACAATATACAGTATTAGAATCTGGCGAAATTACACCGCTAAATGTTATGACATCGCAAGATCAAGGTCTGTGTTGTAGTTGTGGTGTGAATGTGGGTGCGGGTAGACACGAGATTCGGTTCGATTAGAAAGATCAAGGAAATAAATAGTCTATGTTGAAATGTGCCAATGCACACAAACACAACCTTCCGATGGCTATTATTTTTATTTTTGTCATGTCTAATATGGGTCTCACCCTCACTTCCCTTCACGTACCTTTTCCTCACTTGCTTTTTTTTTTTTATGGTGGCGGGGAGAGTATGTCAGTCGGAACACAACATCTGCAGGATTACTTCACATTTTCACACACACACAGTTGTTGCACTTTGAAACCCAGCGGATTCTGCAAAATCATCAATAAGTTAATTTTACATTATGTATTTATTTCCAGCAAGCCTTTTTGTGAAGATGCGCGCATATGTAATTCTATATTATGTGAGTGCAAACTTTTAATAACTTCACGCCCATGGGGCAGATGCGTCTCTTACCGACCGTGAATATTGGAAGTGTGTGTGTGTGGGGTAGGGNGGGAGAGGAGATTTCGTTCGTGTTATAGAGCTGGGTGGTGGGGGAGGGGCGGTTTGAAGACTGAATCGGAGTTGGTGAAGGAAGAGATGACAGTTATGATTTTCTTTAATCCGGAGAGAACTTGTAATGTGTCATGCAAGTTTATATAACTTTAATAATACATTCAACAATAAGCTGCACATGTATATACACAATATTACATACTGTAATAAATACAAAATGAAGTAACTGCTAATCCCCGCAGTGCTGCGCTCTTTCCCTACCTCCGAAGCAGGTATGTATATCTGCTCTATTACACCACCTGTGAGTCAAGTGGGGATCGTAAATCAGGTGCCTTTCACACGGACATTACGACGTTAAACAGCTTGACCTTAGAGCCGAACCGACAAATCTTAACAGTCTTGAGACTGTAAGGACGAGTTATTATTACAGGTTGCACGAACATGTCTCCCCTCCTTTCCCGCTTTACTCGTGGAAAGAGCTGATTTCAGTTTTGATTCGGAAGGACGGAGAGGAGCTTTATCTTCCCGGTTTTTCACACAACCATGTTAAAACTGACGTCAAGCTGCGGTGAGAGGAGTTGTAGTTTTACAGTATTCAGTGATTCAGGAACGTAGCTCAGGAAATGAGGGAAGGACATGGGACAAAGGCCCCCGTCAAAACAAAACAAACAAAACAAAATTATAATTGTGTATACCTAACTGTGTAGGCAAAATATAGTGCATCTGTATCGCAATAAAGCAATGCCCAATTATCAACTTTACACGATTATCATAGCGGAGCGAGACTTGACAGTCAGAATACACCGTACGGAATATTATGGCAGGGTTGTATTTTTAGGCGAGATAAACATATTTCCCATCTAGCTCCCTATATGGCTGCCATTTTTTTGTATGAATTTTAAATTAATGTACACTAATGTTCACCTCGGCAACCTGCTCGCTATTTCAATGAATTATCATGCTAACTCTAAATCTGGAAGAAAAAAAAAAACTCAATTTTTACATGAACCAATCTATAATATGTTGGGGTTGTTGTTTTTTTTTAGATGGTTGAGAAGAATGTGGCTGGGCTTTAGAACAGCAACAAAAAAAGTCTTAACTTGTGGTTGTCTAGCCAAACTACTTTCTAAGAGATGACCTGGCTGTCCTGCCAAGGTAACCGTGCCAGCAAGACGGATTCCTTAACAGCTTTTCACTTTTTGGGAAAGCATACAGTGGCCCACATATCCAGGAACGGACAAATTATGGGGCAGATGAAGCAATGCCCTGGATCCCGCATCCCACAAAGATCACAATGAGTCTCCTCCCTCTCAAGAACCTGTGAAGGATCTGAGAATGCCATATTTGTGCTTCCTTTCGTAAAGGGGCCCCGCAGCATCTGTAACAACAGGGCCTATAGTTTTGTTAATCTGTCATCCTTCTGCGGAGGCTTGTCACTAGCATTCTGACACTTATTAGTGAAGTAATAGTCTATACTGTCCTCACATGAACCTGGCGGGAATCGAACCTATTTTCGGGCAAGAGTCCAGTGTCACTGATGTTCGATCAGACTGCCTCACAAAATCTAAAGCCAACTGCCACAAACAATACTGATGACGTCGTTGACTTCGAAAAATATCCGCAGTTTATAATGGACAAACCATGCTCCCAAATACAATATTTAATTTTTTTTTCCTTTATAGTGTCAAAGGGAGGACTTTTCTTGTTTGCTTTTTTCTGTACTTTCTTTCTTAATGTTTTTTATCCTCTTCCCC
>JAWQUT010000006.1:3167554-3229291 GCA_033807755.1 Ellobium chinense
TTCTTTTTTAACCATGAAAAACAGCTTTATGCTTACTGGGATTTGTGCATTCCAGTATCACCCTACTCCTACCCTTGCACTCGTTCCTCGGCTTCAAATACATGAAGAGAGGTTTGCGCGGATCAAATCTTTTAATATGTCATGAAGTTGTTCTAGCTAAACTAGCATCTATACACGTGTAGATGTCTAATCCGTTTACGTTTATCTAGGTTGTTCTTTATCTTTTGCTCACGATCATTTTTTTATTTTTTTTTTGCATGGTCTATTATTCTTCTGCACACAAAAATAAGGCTGTTATTAATAGTTGAGTATTATCTCATATAAAATGTTTATCTAAACGTCCACAAACGTACTGATCTTTATCTGTGACCTAAACAAAATTCATTCTACACAAGCGCAGAAGGTTATATGAGGGTGCAACGAGTTCACCATATTCCATGAATGTCTCACAAATAAACTTGCTTCGTTTCAAGCAACAATGGATAAACTAGACCTGTCTTATTTATTTATCACTCATGCTTCGTGATCTGAAGGGACTGACTGCCGAATACTGTCATAGCCAAACTAGTGAGGATGCAATGTGCAGCTGTGAATTTTGTATAATTATGTTGATGAGGTAGTCTATATTACTCTCTGAAGATGCAGTTTCTCATGAGGTCCAACACTGAATACAGAAGAAAATTGCTACATTTTTTTTATGCGGTTCAGTGCGTCTGTGCACCTCTTACCTGCATGATGATGCTTTGTTCTGTTCGCAGTGTAATACTGTACAACTTTTATTGTTATTATTATTTATGTACTTATTTATATATTTATATATTTATTTATTTATTTATTCATTTATTGTGAGTAGGGTGTATGAATTCGTGAAATAAATGTTTCCAGGATAAAACATGCGTCCTGTTTTGCTGTTGTTGTTGTTGTTGTTGTTGTTGTTGTTGTTGTTGTTGTTGTTGTTGTTGTTTATTTGCCTCGACTCATTGAGCAGATATAGGACAGAGATCCATCCTATGTCTGTCCTTCCAATACAACAACTGAAAACGCTTGTACTAACTTGGATATAAAAACTATACAAGTTTTCACCGCTTTTTCAGTCACGGTACTCGGAAGTGAACATGTGTGCGCTTGTTTGTTGTGCGTCTGTCTCAGAGGTTCGACCGCCTGTCACCTCCATTTTGATGGGAACTGAACCAGTGCGGTCAGTGACGCTTGTATCTTATCAGCCTGACCTACAAGTACAAGAGATCCCAAGATAGACAGATCATTGTTTGTAAGCGCGTGTCCAGCGTAGAGAGAAACAGAGAAGGGTTGGATAGAGGAAGAAAATAAGAAAATTAACAAGCACATAATGATAAGACCTACTGGTAGTAACTCTTTGCTTAACTTGTTTTGATTGTGAATCCTGACTCTTCACGTGACGTAGACCAGAGGTACTTATATTGTTGTTATTGTTCTTCTTCTTCTTCGTCTTCTTTTTCTATTTCTTCTTCTTCCTCTTCTTCTTCTTCTTCTTCTTCTTCTTCCTCCTCCTCTGTTTCTTCTTCCTCTGCTTCTTCTTCTATTTCTTCCTCCTCCTCTTCTTCTTCTTCTTCTTCGTCTTCTTCTTCGTCCTCTTCTTCTTCTAGAACGGGGTCCAAATTTGCCTTCTTACTTATTTTGTGAAGGTACGTCTGCAAGGATTCATCAGAAAACGTGACATGCAATGACGTAAGTCACTTCATGCTACATGTATAAATCAAAAGTAACTTCGTGAGTCATGTTGTACACCCTTGGTTTGGCCACCGTCCAGCGGTTTGGCACCTTTGCCATAGACAGAAACTCAAGAGCTCAAGAAATTCTATTTGGTACAAGTCACAAAAACATATCGTTACGCTCATTCTAAATTTGCCTAAGTAATTTGTATAAGTTTTGAGAAATTCAGCGCTCTCAACCAGTCGCTGAACGCAAAACAATGAGGCAGATAAGGTTTAGTGTAAAACTGGGGTAGGGCCAATATTTGGAGTCAAATCTCCTTTTTTTTTTTTTAAGGAAAAGGAAGAGATTAGTAATATAGAAAATAACTCAAATCTTGAACAAACAACAGAAGAAAACAAAATGGAGTGAGTGTCACAATATGAGCTTAAAAAAAAAAAATGGTTTACTCTACGTTTACAGACTGTTCTACGACTGAAGCATCATTAGATTTAAACAAACTTAATAATTTAAGCATATTTGCGGTCATTTTCTGGCTCCTCATCAAATCTGGAACAACATAACAAGTCGTGAAATATAGAGTCCCTCCCTCGCCCCCTCCCCCAACCCCCATTTCCACCCCCTCTATAAAAACATTTCGGAATACAGCTTAGGCACTTTCCAGTCTTGAGAGCCTCAATTGTCATGGGATAAAATAAGTGATGATCAAATACCACGAGAATCTCTCGTTTAGTATCGCCTATGGCAACATCTGGCGCCAGTATGGTTTTATGGTACGGTTTTACTGTACAATTTTGGCATTCATGGAACTACGTACAGTATAATCTATACTATCGTTGGTCTTTTGTTTTGTATCACCAATATGAAACCTGTTCATCAGCTATGCGACATGAAAAGAGCCCCAATCACCCAACATCATACAGACTAGCCACCGCATGATCCATCGGACCTTTGTCAATTAGTAAATTACATGCAAGGTTGACCTACATGGATTATCCATCCACACGATCCAGACGATCACCTGTCATCGTACGGCAGACAAGTCACCACCGCATGGTCTTCCAGTCTCTGGCAGTCAGCTGCGTTGGTATAAACTAAGACCAGAAGGTAACAACATGTTTGTGTTATAGTTTTAACATTATTAAAGTTAAGACGGCCCATTCTCCTTGAAACCCGCTACTGAAGGAATCATTAACTTGTAGCCCCTACCCGCTTTTTGGTTTGGGGTCGGGGGGGGGGGGNGGGGGGGGGGGGGGGGGGGGTATTTAAATTGGATGAGAACAGAAAACAGAAGGCTTTCCCATGTTGAAACAACACTAGAGCAATAGAGTTATGATGTTTTGTAATCGCCGCTTGAATACACTACCCCTGTAAACACCAAAATCCAAATTTTACAGAAGAAATAAAAACTATTTCACGTACATACTAGAATGCGACCCTTAGCCTACAACTGACGTCACGTGCTCAGATGTACACCTGCCTTTTGCCCTTTTGTCAGTCTATCAATTCGCTTACAAGTAGGCCTACTGTTTCACCAATCAGATATCATAGAAGACTCCCAAACCTATCGGTTTCCCTATTGAAAGATTAGTCTGTCGAGGTTCGAATCTACCGGTATACCATGTTGTCGCCACTGGTGACGACTGAGGACACGAGCTCTACTGCAGCGCGGACTGTCTATTCAAAACAGATCCGTTGCACTGAGCAACGGAAATGTTCGCTTTAACAACCAGAACCAATGGTGTCATTTTGTCGCGGAGTCAAGTGCTTCACCTCTTCCCCCATCACTTCCCACACATACACACATGTACATGGCTCCGTAAGTTCGCATCAAACATAGGACGGAGAGAGAGAGAGAGAGAGAGAGAGAGAGAGAGAGTTTGGATTGTGGCCTTCTCATAGAGATATAATATTATTAATATAGACTAGAGGAAGTACGCTATGCACAAAAAAAAAATGTCCTTTTTGAACGCACGACGCCATATTGTTAAGCCCCCCTCTGACTGGGAATTCCCAGTGCCACGCCATAAAATATAAGATGAATATAAAAAAAAATATTGTACTTAGTCGCTTCTTTCTTTCTATCTTTCTTTTTTTTTTGGGGGGGGGGGNGGGTAAGGGAGGGGGGTGGGGGGTCAAATATTCTCAATTATTATTTCATTTGTACATTCTTCATTTGTTGATCATCACCACAACCTTTTAAACATTTCATTAAAAAGGTTAGAACAAAAGAAAACAGACATACACGAACAGGGGCACACCAAAGAATGGTAGCTCAACCCGTCATTAAAAAGTGACAGGACATGACAAAAAGAAAAGGGTTTAAATGTTTAAAAAGAAACATGAATGAAGACAAGAAAAGTTTTTTAAAAAAGGTAACCCTAACGCGAAACAAGTTGCCACACATGAAAAACTTTGCTGAAGACGATAGCACTAACAGTGTGAAAGGAAGCAACAACAATAAAAGTGATATTTCGAAGCAAACGCTTTTTTCTTCTTGTAATCGTTTGAATGCATAACAAGTCCGACAGTGATAACTTTATGAAAACATCTTTTCACTTAAACCTATACTATGTTGAATAGATATACGCAAACACATTGCAATATCGTTTTATTCCTTGCATGTTTTAAAGAAAAAAATATTTAAAATGTGACCATTTGTAATCACTGAATACCTATGGTGTTGCGATAGATTTGTTTTCATCGCCAATAAACTAATAGTAAGAATAACTAACAGAATTACAACTTGCATTTCATGCTTCGCACTGGAAATATAGCTTTACAGTGCATGTTTCTACTTACAAGCAACTGTCTTAATACGTTCGGTTGACCCACATATAGTGTAATGGGTAACAAAATCTAACAAAATCTATCGTTTTACTCGCCAATGAACAAGACGAGTTTGTTTAACTTCATTCGTTTTCCACCCTTCCCACTCAAGAGAACACGCTGGTGGTGCAGTCGGCCTGCTTTGTGAAGTCTCATTCGCAAATAGAATTTGATGATGAGGCGTATAAGCTGGATGACATGATTGTCCTCAACGCCTATTTCATGCTCATAAATATAATCTGCAAGGCTAGGAAATAATGCAATGAGCTTGTTTTTCAAAGTTGACAGAATGGCAATCTGGATCTTCAAATCGATGTACTTTGAATGTGGAAGGTTTTGCATTAAGCATGGGCTAGGCATTATAGCTCGGAATGCCTTTTCCGTCACCATTAAAACTTGTATAACGCCTTCTGCGGCGAAGACAAGGCCGCCGTTGTCTCGCCGACGCAAAAAGTCAAACCGAGGATCAATGGACGTTTCTGCAGTGGTGACTAGGGCACTGGCACATTTTGAACACCTCAGTGTTCCCCGTATCCCTCTGCAAACAAATCCGGCAGTGTACACTAAACAAGACGACCTCCAGTCGGTGTCAGTAAAAGCCAAAGATGACCCCAACGTTTCGACTGCTGAACGAAAGTCTTCATCTTCTAATGTCGTAACTTCTCCTCTCCGGTAGGTGACCTCTGGATCGGTAGCTGGATGTCTTGTGTGTCGTTGCAAGGGATGCAGTTTGCATTTCGAGATGCTTGAATCGAATTTTGCAGCAAGAGTGCTCTGAGGCTCGCCCTGAACTGCTCAGTGCTTGGGTTGTTGTTCCACCCTCCCCTCCGTCGAATTTTCCCTAAGAAGTTTCCAAATGTCTTGTGAAAATTTGTAAGTCATAAAGTATTTCAGCCTGGAAGCACTGAGCAGCTCCTGAGCAAAGCTTAAGTGTCGCTGTAGCTGACACTATGAACCCAGTAATGGGTTGGCTTCTTTGTGTGGCGTAAAGGGGTTTTCCAACGGAATTGGTTAGAGATGTGAGGCAATCCTTCACGCTTGCGAGGAACTAACTTGGTTCCACACGGCCAATGGGGCTTTGTATCCTTTGGCGTACGGATTTTTTAAATTGAGAATGTGAAACAGACGATCAACGTATCTAGTAAACTGGCAAGTTGCCTAGGATCCTTGAAAAGCCTCGAGATGATGATCGTCTCTAAGGTGGTCAATTGCGGTGGCAACGGAGGAAGAAAGAGTTTGCGCAGCTACGTTGACTTTCATTTTGATGTTTTGATACTCAATGTGTTTACCTCGCAGCTTGTTCGCCAAGTACAAACTGTCTCCACTCTGAAGTTTGTTGAGTCCTGCAATGTATTTCCATTCTATGCGCTCGCCGGTCGGGTCAAAATGGGCGAGTTCTCTGCGAGCAGATTTCGAGTCAGCTTTAGCATATGGGGGTGGAGGGGGNGGGGGGGGGGGGGGGGGGGGGGGGGTCGCAAATGAAAGACATCCTTTTCTTCTTGAAAGATTCGTGGGGATGAAAGAAAGATGGGTCTGGAGCTGTCGCTGACAAATTGCATCCTAATTCTTTCGCTGCCTTGACGTTTGCCTTACGTCCGTCTGTCATCTAAAATTAGTGAGCACTTATTGTCAGCTCCAGCACATTTTTGCGCAGTTTGTAACATCTCTGTGAGAAATCCAGGCTCATAATGCACCGTGCTTCTCCAGACTCGAAGTGTTGCTGGGTGAGGCAGATTGAGAATAGGCCTAACATAATCATATGCTTTGGGAGATAGAAAATGTAGCGTCAGGACAAACTTTTGAATAGTATTTTCGTATGGCATGGCGTTCTTTTTGTTTTTGGATGTTCTCAGTTTGTGTTTGAATACCTGCAATGACAGTCCCCCAAAAGCTGACTGTAACATTTCCAAGACAGCTACTTCGATCAGATTTTGTTTTCTTTGATTCTGACAACATATCTTTCAGTTTCTTTACTTTCATGTTTCGCCTTTTCAGGGTTCTTTTTGCTTTTCTCAGTTTTTCACGTTTTTTTCAAGAAGGCTACTGTTTTCTGGGGCAGTCGTTTGTCATTTTTAGAATAAGGATGGTCATGGAGGAAAGCTTTAATGATTTCACTTTCCTCGTCTTTTGGGAAGGAGTGGTTGACGAATTGGAGGTCTCCGTTCTTGTGTTTGGCTTTGGAATTTTCTCATGATTGGGTGACAAAGAAGGAACTGCTGTTTTCTTTAATAGGCGACGAAACCCGTTGTCGTCAAAGTCGCTGATTTTAAAATGTTGACTACATACAACCGAATGTTTGGTTGGTTGTAAGTCCTGCCCACCCAATTTTGACAGCCACAATTTAACCATTGACGGTCTTGACAGTGGGAATCGATGGAACGTTACATCCTCGTTTTTCCTTTCCTTTATTGTTTGACCTGCCGTTTCTTGCACCCAGCACACAACTTCCCTTTATATTTCTCCATTTTTAGAGATAGCGTAAGCAGGATGACTAGCAAGGAAATAAGATGGCGTCATGCGTTCATAAAAGATCCACTTTTGATTGGTGCACAAAGAGAACGCACTTCCTCTAGTCTATATTATTTCTATAGGCCTTCCAAAGTACAGAACATGACACCTAAACAGGGGCGTTGCGCGGGGGTCGAAACCTGGTAGGCAAATTTGCACAGTGCTAGGCGAACGGTACGGTAGGCATTTTACCTCAACATCACTTTACATTCACACTAAGTAGAGACCTGGTATCATTCATGAAACAAAGTAGTATTACATAGCAAAGATATGCTTTACCATTTAAACCAGGAATGCTGCATATTAAGCAATAACAACGGCAACAATAACAACAGTGGTACCGGTAACAGCAACAGTTTTGACCTATTGTTTACCCCCTACAGATAAGGAAGGCATGTGGACAAAATACTTGAGGACAGTGTCGAAGAAAAAAGATAATTCTTTGATCAACTTTGCCTCCGCAGCAAAGAACATTAGACATTTTGTTGTTGTTGTTGTTGTTATTTTAGGTGTCTGGCTTACCTCATAATTGAGAGTGTCGTTTATTCGTCACATGTCGCTAAGAGAGAGCTCGCAGGCAAACAGCCAAATATGCTAGGAGTTTCATTAAATCCATCTTGCCAAAAATGATAGTTTCAGGGTATAGATCTAGACTTTAGACCTAGATCTATCTAGTCTAGTGTCTAGCATATAAGCACCGAGACAAGAAAACACGCAGGCATTAGCTAATCCACATGACCCAATTCCAAGTCGGAGAATGAAAACAGGGGAAGTCATTCATCTGACTTCTTTCTTTACGGCCTCGTTTCTCTTCCGTAGGCATTTAGTATTTTGCCTATAGCCAAGACATGGAACTCCTAACATTGCTCGTGGGTGTTGCTGAGGCTCGGTCTGTGTTAAAATGCTGATTTTGTCGCATAATATAGTAGAAGAGGAGCTGCCGGCGAGTTAACCTAACCTATGTAGTCAAAATCCAAAATGACTACTTGGCTAGCTAAACTGGGCTGCGCTTGAGGCTCAGTCAGGGTGCAAGTACCACTGATGTAATAAACATGTCAAGCGATTTGTGCAGCGTTTTTTCTTCTTTTTGGAGAGGGTTGAGGCTTAGTATGTTACAAGGTGGCGAATTAATAATGAGTTATGAGCACTGGTATTTATTTCAATATTGTTTTAGTAGGTTGTTTGTGTAAACATTTTATGAGACGTTCTTTATCTAAGCGGTAGTCAATGACTATTTGACTACCATTACGCTACGCCCCTGCACCTAAAGCTGACATAAAATGTTAGTGGTACCAATGAATGTCCACACGGTAAACCCACGCATAAAAACATCGTAATAATTATACAGTATCGATTTTTGTCTTTTATTTTAAACAGCATAACAAGTGTACTGTATATCAGCTCATACCGACTCATATAAAACTTTATTAGCATTTATCCAATTATTGGAACATACAGCCAGGAAATGATCGTGAATATTAAACCGCCAGTGTATACTAGTCTATTGGAATCATTCACCGAGCTGTGCTGGTAGGTGTAGAGCTAAATCCTCGTTTTATGCTAGACTAGTGCATGAAGTCAGTGAGGTCCACATTCGTGACCTGAAGACTCCTTGGACCCAGAGCATCAAGTCTCAACGGAGATTAAACAAGACATCAGTAGTAACAGGAAACTAATTCACTCAGGTAAAGTATTGTAGACTTAATACATGCATTTAGAACTACAGATGAGACAACTGGGTTTTCCGCAGCAGAGGAATCATGGTGAGCAGAGAGGGTTGCAAATACACACGGCACACTTACCTTTTCGCCAATCAGTGTGCGTAAATTCGGGGGTGTGTCAACTTCTCGACCTAAACAACAACAACAAAAAAATTACAGTATTCGTCTTAATATATTCGAAAGACATAGGTCGGAGGTCCACCCAATGTCTGTCTTTACAATAACAATGGAACAATTCGCGCTTTAACATAATAATAATATACAAGAGTTTTCACCACCCTTCCAGTCATGATACTTGGGAGTAAAGCTTCTAAAGTTTGTTTACGAAATTTGCCGGATTTCTACCCCTGTCCCTAACCATCAGTAAAGGTCACTGGAGAATCCCATGATACTGTTTCTAAATAATGCATCAACCTGAGTCCTAATGTATACTTGCGTTGCTTGACGCTGGCACCGGATACATATATCTGACTACCTTCCTGCGAAATATTACAGGGCACTTCCGTTTGGAGCTTGCTCTAGGATTAAGAGCAGGACTATAGTGCGTAAACTTTGGTTTGTGCACACCTTTTACCGAATTACTCAAAAACCTGCCATTAGATGTTTCTAAAATTTTGCATCAGCCCCTGTATGGGACTGGACGTTATGAAAATACTGATTTCAATGATCAGCATTTGGTAATTTAGAAATTTCCTTATCATTTATTAGTAAAATATTCTCGATAATCTATCACGTCGTACATTACAAAGTATCATATGTTTACCGTAATAGAACACATCATTTCTATGTTCCGTTCAAAACGTCGTGTACACTTTTTCCCTTTACATATTTTTTGAAATCATTACAGTGGCATGTGCATGTAAAAACCTTCGTATGTACTCATGAGCACGAGGGAGCACTTTTATTGAACGCGTTAATGTGTGACGCTCATACTGTTTCTCATTTAGGCGTACATTAGTCATCGGCGGTTCTGCTGTTTTGTCGGCACATTGGTAGATCTAAATAAATATGTCTTTGAATGTAAAAATTTTTAACATTGCAACGGATCACCCTACATTTGTACAACTACTTTGGTAAAGAGGCTAGGCGTGGTCACCTGTATCACAAAATTTCGAACCCCGCACTGCGAGTCCAATATACGCTGGGATATGATATGATATCGTTTACGGGTGATTCGGAAGAGGAAAGTTAACAAGACACGGTGAGTCACCACTTCACCTAAAAGTGAGGGTACTAATACATAATTGCATTATTTTCACCTTTTTGTTTGTGTGTGTGTTAGCCTTGTCACGTTAAATTTGATCTTTTTGATATCTCCATTTTAGTAGATCACAGATACGCCCCTGGTCGATTTTTCAACCTCTAAAGTCTAATTTTTGTACTGTAAACCTCCTTATTGATAAAAATAACCCAGAATGATCCAATTTATATAGATTAAAGAAGGGAATTTAGATACCCGTTATTATTCTGTTGACAAAAAATAATATCTGTAACGTCCATACGAAAGTATAAGTTGATGCAAATATTCAGAGAAATCTAACAGCGAGTTCTTGAGTAATTCGATGAATAGCTTGCACAAAGCAAAGTTTACGGACTATAGAAAATAAGTACGCATGAGAGAGTTCCTAAACAAAGATACAGTGTCCCGAGTTCGCTTTTTCTTTTTTAACTCCATCCCAACTCTAAACCAAGTTCTAAGCGGGAGTGTGTTGACGTACTGACTACGAAATTTGCCGGAGTTCCGGAGTCAATACAAGTGCAATGCAGCCCTCTATTAGTACATGTACCATGTATACAAAATGTATGTCCTCATTTGCCCGGAGGACTGATCCCATGGTACAACGGACATAGGGTCATATAGGATGAATGATGATTGAAAGAAAAGAATTGAATAGCGTAGGTCACAAATCAACGGCTTTTGTAAATATGTATCATCTTTTTCGTTTTTCGTGTCCTTAGACTCTATTAATGTAGCCTACTAAGCAACATTTCACATACATGTACAGTAGTTTATAACCAAACGTTCTGTCCAAAGGTTCAACTGCTTTAACTTTACATTAGACCTATAAAGGTAGATCGCGCCTTTCGTCATGGAATTTTAACGTCCTGATTCAGACATATTGTTTTCCAATTCATAATGGTGGCAGTGAGATAATACATTACTTTTGACAATCAGCAGTAATTCCTTTGCTCTGCTTGGTGTGTAGCATTACAATAAAGGTCGTAATGAGATATTTTCCAAGCCGCCAATGAATATTGTGCGAGACAATTTTCTATGATGATCATTCGTTCGAGTGTTTCAATTCCTTCACGTGTCTCCATGTGGATAAATTTGCCAAACATGGTCTGACATTCGAAGTTTACAATAATGTTCCTTTTCTTTTTTGTTTTTGTGTTTTTTGTTCAGATTCTTCGTTTCATTTGTTCGGGAAGGTTTCACAGTCCATAATTGTTTGACATTCAACTGATAGTAAACAATAAGTACCGCCAGCGAGTTTAGTCCCGCCAAGCATGAAAACTGATATTTCCATTTTAAGCGCTTAAATTTGCGATGTTTTTCTTTGGAGGAGAACAAAAAACAACAAACAAACTAAAACATGCACTAAGACCTGATATTATTAATATTTATAGGTGTAGACGTGCTTTATTGCCCCAGTACCATTGCCAACTGTGCAAATTCTGCGAATAACCATATGAATGTTCAACTGCCATTTTCTCTCCCTCAGATCGGCGTCACCAAACCAAGATAGTAGAACATCTCACATCTAGAAAGAATTATGTGGGGTCACCTGCAAATGCCGCGAAGAGGTGTTTGGGTGTTGCTTGTACTCAACGCCTTGATTCATGAGGGTCTGTCAGCCGGTGGCCTAAAGGATTTCACCAAGCCTAGGCCGGATGACAAAGAGGATGAAAGACATGGGCTTGCACCTGAAGTATATGAATACCATACCTACATCATCCTTTACAAAGATGCCGCAAATGATGACACCGCCATCAACTGCACGGCGCCACTCAATGTCACTCTTCCCACGAAGGGAGCAAATATGCTGCAGAAGTGGTATGCGCCTTCCGGTGTGTTAATGATGACATCTTCGCACATGGCCCAGCATACTATCGGCACCTCTGGGAAGCTCCACAACCTCGATTATGGCATTGACCCGCATTCATGGGTAGAGCTGACTTCAGATAATGCACTTGTCTTCCACAATCCGGATGATAGCATGTCCGGGTCGTACGTCTGCCAGAGCACATCAGACGACCAGCTGCTTTACCAGACAACAGTGTGGGTTCACGTGCTCAGGAAAGAGATTTTCGACGCCGTGGAGCGAATCAAAGTGGCCTGCATTACCACGCTTGTGTTTCTGGCCATAATCCTAGCGTGCTGGGGCGCCAGCTACTGGTGCAAACGAAATAAGATGCGATACACGCTGGCTAAATGCCAGGATGATCAAATCGCAATCCCCACCATACAGATCGTCAGTGCCTCAGCGGAGAAGATATAACCTCCACTTATGACATGTTCAACTGTTCATCCATAATTTTACACTACTTTCGCACTTGTTGAGCTAATTTCATCCCGGATCATGTAGGCTGTTTCAGGAACATTTCCTCTCTTGACAGATAACACTCATAAGAATTATTAGAATGCGAAATTTTGCATGGTACAGTACTTTCATTTTTTAAATCAACATGAAGATTTATATCAGATCAGAGACTTGAAAAAGTCCTTCAGAGATGAGGTACAAAACACGGTATGTACATCAGTGTAAGTACAGTACTATAGAACTTGATTGTAATGGGATGGGTGAGACTTCCCAACCTCAGCTGATAAAATCATGTACAGTTATTTCCGATAGGAATCTTTTTCAGATTGTGCTGGGCTTTCTCTTGTGAAAAAGCTGGGGACACATAAATTTGATCTGCACTTGTCTATGTGTGGTCAAACAGTCTGCTGTGCCAGTCTAGATTAGCATCTGACACTAAATGATGGATGACATCCCGCTGACACTTGTGACAGGTCTAGACAGAAAGACAAGGGTCTTGCTTCTTTTTCTTTTTTAACAAACAGAATGCCAGGATACAGATTAAACTCCAGTGGCTTTGTTTCATTCATTAGTCTATGGCTGCATCTCTGTGTTGTTTGTCAGCTGTATTTCGGCTACTATGCCAAGTCATCACTAACAAGTAATACAAAACAGTTGTGGCACTAGACTCACTATAATTAATTTGCAAAAAGGTGGACTCGGCTTCATGGTGTAGACTGTGCCTCTAAATTACGTTTTCTATAAATTTAGTATCTTCTTGTTTTAGGTCTGGATATTTGGCTAGAGGTGGAAACGGGGGAGGGGGAGGGAGTCGCTGAGCATAGAGCGGTTTGTCCAAAGATGTTAGTCAGTCTGCTACCCAAGCAACCAAATGTCTTTCTTAAAGATTGACAGATTGTCATTCCCCTACGGTCTGGATGGGTTTTTCCTGCAAGGTCGTGTTCCCAATGTGTTTATTAGCCTAGGCCTGCTAGGTCTAGCCTAATTGGACCTAAATTCTACAATTTTGGAGCCATTACACCTTGGTGAGTGATAATATAGGCCTACATGTATTTTTGTGCTATCCTGGCCCTGTAACTAATCTGTACTTTTTGGTGCCCTTTCAGCGAACTTGTTTCTAACTACTCACTTTTGTTGTAGCTTTTCAGGAATTGTGATGATGCCCACGGATTTTTTAAGTCCATACTCTGTGTTACAGTATCATACTGTGAACATCAAATGTGACTCTACGAACGGGTATTATAACACTTTCGACTAATACCGCATACGTGACTATAAGTGACAATCATGTTCAACTATGATTACCTTGTTGAGAAAGTCAGCCTTCGCCCCTGATCTGAGCGGTGAAATTTCAGATTAAATGTATATTGTGGTTCTCAAGAAAACAACAAAAAATAAAACCCTTGAAGTCAATAGTATTATGCCCTCCTGCAATCGATCCTGAAGACAGTAAAACCTGTGATGTAGGGACACTGAAAAGAAATCAGAAAAGTGTCCCTACATCACAGGTGGTCCTTCATCGTAGGGAGGGTTGGGTTCTGCAAGTACACCGAGGTAAACAATAATGTGTCCTATGGCTTATACTTGAAAAGCGTATCACAAACTATGAGCCTCATATCACGCGGCAAATATGATATGGTACAAATACAAACTGCATGTACAGTATTTAAAGACCAGACATTTGAAAATTAGTACTCTTTTACCATTTGAATTATCACAGCACACTGGAAGCCATTTACAGTCACTTTTATTTGGTCCTCATTTAATTACACCTGTTTCTTCCTCAGTGTTTGTAAGAGAAAACAAAAAAGCTCCTGGTAATAGAAATAGCAGTGGAGTAAGCATGCAACTGGGGCATATCGGTCGTCCTATTGACAGTATGTAAGTTTGCGTGATCAGTGTGTATTAAAAAACCCTCAAACGATGGAAGAAATCATGACTTCCCGTTTCCCCATTTATGGAGAACCCTGTCACTGACAGTCACGCAGCAATATTATGCTGTAACCCTGTCCGTTCATCAGGAATAAGAATTGATCGTCCTTCCCGCTTGCTTAGAGTTATGATAACAATTACGAAACACTGTGTAGTGTGTAGGCTACCTCTCCCCTTCACCCTCTTTTTTTTTAAATACTGTTTTTTGGTCGCTAGGCATGAACAGTGAGTACTACTCACCTCGCGGCACCGGTTTGTCTGGGTGCCTTCAGGCAAGAGAGAAGAAAAGCATAATTTCTACTAAAGAACCTGCGTGGGTGGCTTACTGGATTTTTTTCTCCCTCAACTTGCATTATACAGTATTTCCATTTGATGGGTTGGGACTTGCTCTTGATGTCCTTTCAAAGTCCCACGTGTCCCTCTCAGCAGAGATCACTGTGTTAGGCCTACCGTTCACTTTACTGCACTTTATTCCTGTATTTTCCTAATCACAGAAGTTGTTTTTTTCCTTGACTTTCTTTTTTTTACTTCTAATGCTAGATTAATGTTGTTTGTGTGGTCTTTTACTTCTGTGGATTTTACTGCCTGCCGAAAAGGGGTTCTTCTGAAGGCAGATTCGCTTCGCTTTGTGGCCCCGCGTGGACTTCGCAGAAGACAGGTTTTACTGTATATGCAATTAATCCTCCCAATTGTTCAGCAGGTTTTATCATGCATGAAAGGCACTCTGCCTGCTTATTAGTGCACATGACAAAACCCCACAAAGCTATATACTGGAGAGTTTACAGAGGAGAAAAAAAGGAAAAAAAAACCCCAATAGGTTTGTGTACTCACAAAATTCTGACCAGCGTACTTTTGCTCTTATACACTCACTATCTGATGTCTCTTCTTCATAATTTGGATCAGAAACATAGAAACAAACTTTACAAGATTATCAGGTTTGCTAAGGTCTTGTGCGAAATTTCCCCTCTTCCACTAGCAAGCAAGCTTCCTCCTTATCCATACTTGGAGGTATATTTTCCATTCTCCTCCTCCCCCCACTTCTGTTGTATAATTTTTAAAATTGGCTTCATGATGTTTTATCATGCATAAGGTCTAAATGTATGAAAATGTTAACTAATATAACAGAAATAAAAGGTGAGGTGACTTTTATTTTGATTCACAAAATCGTCATCTTAAAACAGTTCTGACAATCAGTAGATTTAATCAATGTAGGTACTAAGGCAGGCACATTATTTAATAATTCATAACATCCAGAGAATAACAGCTTGGATGTCATTAGCATAAATACAACAGATGGAACAACTGCTGGCTGGCTGCTTCAATTCAATTTACAGACAGGCAGTTTTGAAATCCCACAGACAAAAACTGCACCCAACAGCATTGCATGTAAGTACCACTTCATCAAGCACAACATCTATATATACATAGAAAGAAAAAAGTTTACTTAATTTCAAAGTTCAATAACTTTAAGAATTAAAACCTTATGTAGCTGAAAACATGTTAGCAGTTACGAGTCTCCTCATGCTGCATATTAAACTATCTACAGTAGATACAATAGTTATGTCAAAAGCTAAAAACATGTGTCTTAACAACAGCATGCCAGCCATCACGTAAATGCTTTATAGAGATTTGACCGTAGCACAAGATTTGTTAAAATGAAATTTTAAAGTTTTCGCCATATAGGCCCTAGAACAAGTAATCTCATAACAATCACAGACTGTATCTGTTAAAGGACTTAAACTTCTACTCCAGTTTCCTTTGAACTCTTGACATTATTGGACTTTGAATTAACTAAACTTTCTTGAGGAAGCCATCTGTATATAATCCCCACTCCACCCTTTGAAAGAACATAATGTCAATGATCCATGGCAACCCCCATATGGGTTTCCCATATTGCAGCTGAAAGTGGTGTAGTTTTAAAAATATTTGCATGATGCCAGGATGCTTTGCACGCTCAAAAGGATACACATTTCCTAGAGCATTTGCCATGTGTAGCATGCATGAAATCCACTTGTTTACCTGCATTAGGTCCATATAAGATACACATGGGCATGCTAGAAGAGATTCCAGCATTCAGGAAAGTACCATCTTGTCACACATTCTAGTGCAAACTATTTTAATAACATACAAAGATTTTCCTTATCAGAACTGAACTTGTGAAGACTGGAATCTCATTGAGTCAGCACTCAATAAGCCAAGCCTATTTCTATTAAGATTTGTCCGCAATCCTAGCCAAGACACTAGAGGCCATTTGCTCCCCACAGCAGGTTTGCTAGTCAATGAGATGTTCCTAACAAAATGATAGGAAGCAGGTTTAATTCCTACTAATGTTAAGGCAAAGACTTTACAAGTTGTTCCTCACTGACATCACGTCCCCAATTTATGATTCTTCTTGTCCATCTCTCAGGAACTTCCCTCATTCTCTTATCATTTTGTCATAAACTGTTGACAGAATAAATCCACAGTTTACGAGAAGTAACAAGTAGCAACACTTTCAGGATCCCACTTTCTATCTGCTTTCTCCTTCCAAATCAAAGCATGTCAATCTGGCACCCTAGCACTACATGAAGACACATCCATCCATCATTGGAAGATAAAGACACTGCAATGAGTAGTCAAAACATTAATTTGTTCTATCAATATACATTTAAAATAAAAGGTTAAACTACAAATACAAACGCACAAAAGAAAAGAAATCATCTGATGCTTCTTCCAGTATTGAAAATGTGCATATGGAGAGTCTGTTTCATGAAAAACACAAAACACAACAACAAGTAAACTTACAATGGAAAAGATCTACCTCCAAACGAAGTATATCTTTGAAGTATCATTAAAAGTTATGTATGCAGAGGGAAATAAAAAGCAAATGATGCACTCAACCAAACAATGAGAACAGTACATTGAAAAAAGAAGAATGCGTATAGTGCCAGGGCGACGCCACCTGTCATAAACTGCTTGACCCCTTTGCTTTGTTGGTTTTTTTTTCATGAGCTCCCTGACTGGTGTGTAAGAATAGTTTATTAAATAGGCAATAGAACATATGAGCATGTTGGAAACTACATGGTAACGCTATTTCTATAATGTATGTCATTCATAGCAAAGGGATTAAGTAGAACAAGTGAACAAACAAGTATTAGCTAAAACTACATCATAGTTTCCAATGGATAAACAGCAGGAGAGGCTGCATGTCCTTTAGGATCATTATTCTAAGGTATGCAAGGATGCTGATATTTTTGCATTCATGCATACTGGACACAAGAAACCAATTACAGTGGATAATTTGATCTACATTGAAAGCAAGTCCCTCTAAAAACATCAGGCAAGATGGTACAAAGAAATCCGTTCCACCAATTAAAAACACTGCATTGACAAATTTCAGACCATTCAGAAATATGCCGAAGCAAAAGCCTCCAGAAAAACACCAAAAACTACAAATTCTTACTAAACACCTGTTTGTTTACACTGCGGGAATACTGATATGCTTGTCACAACAATGATGACAAGCACATATATATACATATAGTTACAAATCTTTGTTAAAATTTTTTATCTAATTCAGTGAATTCATTCATTTACAAAATTTGTGCAAATACAGTCATGGGAGTTCACAACCTCCAACCTCATGTACTTCAAAAAGTGGGAATGCTCTGATCTCTGAAACCCTTCTGTTGTCATATCAAATGTTTCTCATGAACCTGAACACCTCAAGACATAAAATTATGATCTGGATTGGAGGTTCTGTTGTATTCACTTCACACACATTTTACAAATTCCTGTTCCTATAAATGTATGTAAATACAAAACAAAAAAACACTGATATATATTCTACCCTCATATGACTTCTCTGTTTTACTGCTTTATGAAAGATGACCATATGAGGTCAAAATCATAGTTTTTCAGGAGAGGCAATAATATTTTTGTGCTGCGCCTCTTTTCAGCAGACAATCACACACACATTTGTCTGGCCATCTTGGAAACTACAGAGGTTATGAGGGAATAACCCAGATGGTAGGGTAAGATACATGCTTTTAACAAAGGTACAAAAAGGTGTGTTTGACCTTACATGATTACAGCAGTATTGTGTCCCTATGACATCAAATGCTCTATCCATTCATCCCCGATATCATCTGAACAACAGATAATGTCAGAAATGGATATCTCAGACTGCAATATTATAATCAGCTCTTCAACTTGGATGGACATTTCATTCACACAGATCCATAAAAACATACATAGAAATAAATGCAAATATTACATTAAAAAAATCAACAAAAGACATTCTCACGGTCATCCACCATAAAACACTTCTGCCACATTAGATATTGACAAAAACATTCATTGCAAAACTTAATAAAACAGTACAAATGTTTATTGACAATGGTGAGAGGAAACCTTAAAGGTATGGGTAAATTATGCTGTGGCGGGTTTGTCACTCACAAAGAGATGCTGTAGCCCACGGTTAATTTTTACACGAAGCTGACTGAGCGGTTAATAAATAAAATGGAGTTTTGGAAATCTTATGGATAAAAGCAATTGTTACATAAACTGGTTTCAGTCTGACTTGCACTGTGATTCACAGAAATGGATAAAAAAATTGCCCTTTCACTTCTGAAATGGGTAAATTAAAAATACTTATAAACTGAGCTGTCAATCGCAAAACTTTACTGTAGAGACTATAGACTACCACAAAGCTAAATTTATTGCTGAATTAATCATTAACCCATTACACCCTAAGATCTCAAACAGGAAGATATCCCCATTTTCCTAAGCAATGGGGCATAACTCCGTAAGTCTATCTATATGGATATTTCAAAAAAAATTTTTTATATGTTAACGTCATTTTTTTTACATGAAAAAATACAAAATGAAGAGAAAAAAGGACAAACTTTCAGAAAATATACAACATAGCATGCTTTAATGTATATTATTGCACATAAAAATGCAACAAAACCAAGAAATGTGCGAGTTTATCACTTGGTGCTTGGATCTAGATCTAGACTGGCATTGCCGGTATCTGGATCATTGTCTGAGTCATTATCATCAACTACTATCTCAGTATCAATGTCAGATTCATTGCTTTCACTCCCTGAATCATCTGAATCATCATGTATATCCTGTCTCATCTCATCAAGCCATCCTTGATGTGTAGCAAATGCCATCTCGCACGTAGTCAAACAAGCATAGAACTCGTGTTTATCGGTCGATTTACTTCGTTTCGGTATCAACTGGAAGTAGAACTTTTATAGAAACTATTTCTTGTAACGGAAATCTCGCCTAGCGCCACCTGCCGGCGAGAACACGTTGTTAGAGACGCCTACCGATACCGGGCGCTTTCGGGCGGGCTAGGGTGTCCGGGGGTCAAAAAATCGCGGGCGGTAGGGTGTAATGGGTTAATGTTAAAAACTTCATGTCTTTATCTTCAGATACATCTTTCACCATGCTAATTAAATATATTCATAATACAGCTCAAAATGAGTGAATCTGAACATGAAATTGTACATCTGTGCATAAATTGTACGAAACTGGCCCCCATCATCAGTGCTTTCTTGGCACATTATTAGATCAGGGAAGATTTTCTTTAACCTGACACGACTGTGAAATGACAATGTCTTCCAGACCATATGGATGACAATTTGTCAAATTGATATTCTTAAATATACCTTCATAATACAACTCAAAGGTGCTGTGAGATGCTATTTTGCCACAATAAACATCCCTTGGTGTAAAATACCTATAATGTTCAAACAGAAATACATAATTAAAAATATTTGACTGACAGAACCAAAATTATTTTCCAATTCTTCAAAAACTTTGACAGCAAGCATTCATTAATATTTACTTCTGGGGCTGCCGAACCTTCATCTCCTCCACCACTTTCCCACTCAGGTTGGTCAATGTCTGCAGTATGTCCATCAGTTCTGTGGAAGTCATATTCTTCAAGTCTGCACTGTTGATATCCTCCTCCAATCTCTGGCTCAATGACAGGCGGCGTGAATTATCCTTGCCATGCAATGGTCCTCTTCTTTCCTCTGACATGCGGTGTGTGGTGGCCTTGTTATCAATCTTCTCATTGTCCACATCTGTAATGACCAACCAGAACAATTTTTAAAGTATGCTTAATAAATCCCCTACCCCCTTCTAACTTACGCGAATACAGTGGAGCACTGATAACACCATCCATCTGATCAAGCTTTGGAGGATGTGTTACAAGAAAGTGTTAACCTGAGCGCTTTGTATAAGAACAAAAACTTCAGACTGTTGCACAGGAATGTGATATGCAGTGGAGTGTGTAAAGCCATGATCATATTAACTCACTGAAGACTGAAGGATTTTACTATGTACAAGCATCACAGACTGAAGGTTTTCAGGTTTTTTCAAAACCCCATAAAATCTAAGATAATTCACCAATTGCAATGCCTTTTGAACACAACCAATAACAACATAATAACAATACACATGCCAAAGCACAATTGTCTATCTCTCATAATGTGTGTTTTATGATTTTTTGAAAAAGGTATAGATTTCAATGTTCAAAAAAATTTGCGGATAGGAAAATAAAGGGGGATTACTATAGAAAATGCAGTGTCCTGGCTTTTTTTTTTGTGCTCTGTGAATGTGTGTACAGAAGATAAGTAAATGAAGTCTGGATCTCTAACATCATCGTCGCGATCTAGATCTGAGTCAGAAGAGGGTTCAAATGCAGCAAAAATATTCCGTCTGTTACTAGACACCATTCTAACGATCACTGCAGATTCCGATGGCAGTCACCTATCTAAAATTGCTCTAACTAAAAAAGTTATCCACCGACTTCCGGGAAATTTTTTGTGGAACGAAACAAGTGGCTCCGTATACGCCTGAGACGGTTCCCGTGCTTTTACGGGCATTTAAATAGCCACTATATGGCGATAATGCCGATCCCGTGTTCTCTACGGGAAACATCTGTCGCGAGTGAGTTAACATAGTCCCACAGTATTTATTAATTTTTGGTATATGCAATTATAGCTTAACCTACAGAAGCTTCAAATCATGAAGAGAAAAACAAAAGATTACCCCTTAAGTTATTTAACTGGGTCATTTATTACTGCTATGGTTACAATTTACTGAATATAAAAGAACAGCTGTGGTCTAAGCAACTGGCTCCTCTAAAGTGGTATAGGGTTGAACAAATTTGTACATCAGCATTCCAATGTACTACAATAACTATTTAGCAAGGATCCCATTTCAATTGCTGTATATTTCCCCAAGACTCTCCTAGATGGAAGAAAACTGATCGTATTACAGAAGTTCACATGTTTAAACAAGAGAAACTTGTTTCTCTCCTTCACTGTCAGATCACTTCAAATTAATTCTTTCCAAGTGCCAATATCATCAAAGCAACAGCATCAGTAAAATGCCACTGAATTCAGTGATTAAAAGTTAGTTGGACAGTGCAGTGTGATTTCCTACAATGTAATATTACATTTTTGTGTTCATGTATAGCACTTTACTACTCCTTTTGTTTATATTATGTCACGCAGTAAATGTAGCGTAGTTCTGATAACATATCCACCTAAGTGTATGATCAGATGATTGCGTTAACCAGAGTACTTCTTTAAAAAAAAAAAACTTTTCACTTTACCTTTAATTGGGGAGAGCTTCTGCAAGTCTTGATCGGCACTGCCATGAACTGTGACCCCTTCATCAGCAATGCTGGACGGTGTTACCTCTGTCAAAGAACGAACTCTGCTGTATTATGACAGCAAGATTCTACATACTTATAAAAAAACATGTCTTGCAGCCTGTCAAATACAGATTTAAGTCACTTTTTGACAAAATCAAATTATTGGTTTGCCTCACAAGAGAACTTAGATTTATCCGGCTAAAATCATTTGTATTTGTTTGTTTCTGCACCTCCACAGCCTGGTAGCTCAGTTCCTATACAAATGACACAAGCCTCCTACTGACTGGCTGCAAGACATAATGGCTTGTGCTTAGCACAAAATTTGCTGGATTTGAAAAGTTAAACCCTAAAAGATTAAAAACCTAAGTTATTAGTATGCCTGAAACTTGTTTCTGGTTCAACTCAGAAGCCCTTAAAGAACATGTCCCTTGCTGCCTTTAGCCTGAGTGTCAAGCATAATTATTGTTGGTACATGGTAAATGCTCGACTTATATATTGTAATGAGAATAACAATGATGTGAATAAGAGTGTTTCTCTCGGGAGTTCAAAGGCCACATATTTCTTTGCTCGTGTTCAGGATACTAAAATTCTAAGGGTTGTACTTCCAATTTGGTTAAATGAATCTTAAGCTAGCTGATACTATGCCAGATGTCCCCTCTACCAATTCAGCAAACATGCTGTCCCAAGACTATACTCGTGTTTCAACATTTTCCTCAGGATGTTTATCTAGAGGAAATTTTGACGCTGAGGCACATACAGCGGAACCAGTTTTTTTTTTTTAAAATAAACAATAAACTAATTAAAAAACAACTGTCATGAAATGTCATAAAGTTCAACAGAATTCAGTCGTTACACAACTTAAGATAAACAAGATCACTTCTCTAGATCTGCTAACCCCAGAGTTCTTAATGTGGACTCCCAAGAAATAAAAATCTGGGGCCAAAAAAAAAAAGCCAAATCACAATCTAGTCATGCCTCAACTAGGAACAACATTTCTGTACCACTTGTCGTTCCTTGGCTGCCAACATAATCAATAGCAAACTTCCACAAAGAAAAGTCACCGTTAGGGGGAAATGTATCAAATTATTATCATAAATTTGACTCACGATTATGTATTAAAACTGTAATCTCATCACAATCGTTAGCTTTACAGGAAAAGTGGAAATGGTGGGAAATGACATGAAAGAGATAAGTATTCCATCAAAAGCTGAAGGATTGGCAGGTCTGCATCTCGCACAGACTGAGCCACTCACCTTGCTCTGTGGTGGCACCAACTGATCCAGGACTTTTACAGCTGTCTGTCAGTTCCTCAGTGGCGATGGGGGCCTTGCCTAGTCCATGCTGGGCCATGTAGGTACTCAGAGTGGTTTTAACTGTTTGTACTTTGGGGTGTCGAATGGGCAGCTGGTCCACCTGCACTTCAGTCAATAAACTGAGATCTCCAATGGTATTCAAGTTCCGTCCCTTCATTAGCTGGCAGAGGCCCCGATACCTGAAAACACAATGACATCTGACAACGTACTGTAAGATCTCAGGAATTATATCTTGCAGGATTCATGCCCTTAACCAGAAATCTGTTTCCAAAATTGCTGACAAAATTCCAGGAGATTTCAATATTTTGCCAAGAGTACAATCACCTGAATCAGGATTGATGTTCTTAAAATTACTCACAATCTATGCCACCAAAACTTGCACATTTTTAAAGCTTTTCACATCATATTGCACCCAGCTGGTGCAGTCCAGTTTATATATTTTTGATACACAACACCTGTGAGGCAAGGTGGGCTACACAACCCTTCAAATCTTCCTGCACTGCTCACGATATAGTGTACTTTTACATCCCGCTTGCACACAGCAGCTTGCCATAATATATTCAAGAACTATTCTGCATCAATTTTACTGCTAAAAATTCACCTACCTTTCTATTCTGAAGTGTTTTTTGCGACTACATGCTTTGCATTCAATGACAAATTCACTCAAAATGGCTACATGCAGTGCAAGGCGACAGTTACTGTCAGTGAAGTAACTGACACAAAATGTATTCTTGCAAAACACACACACAAAAAAAAATAAAAAATAAAAAAATTAAAAGGCAACTATTTTCTGTATTCTTCACTCAATAAGCTTTCCAATGGTACCCATATCATCTATAGCCATATCAGATTTCATTTGAATTTTCCAATAAACACAAAAAACTAGTACGTAAACAGGGATTAGCCACTATGACCTACAAGTGTTCAGTGGACATGCAGCACTGTGATCATCATATTGTGAACTGGTTAAGACTAGTGGCGATTTATCAAGAGGAAATTACATATTTTAGAAGATTCTTGTCTCCAGCAAATAATTCCTGGGGCTCCAAAAATTTCATGAGAACACATGAACCCTGCCCTTGGCAGATTGCAATGTACAGGTATACACACATAGTCTATGTAAGAAGATTCTTTGAAGATTTAAAAAAAAAAAACAAAAAAACCCTACGAATCTCCACAAAAATTATTAGTCCATTCCAATTTTATAGTAGAAGTTTAAATCTCTTATTCAACTCATACAGAAGCTCGTTAATCAGTAAACACACTGCATTGTTCCTAATGCAAAGTGATGAAGCGTCAAAGGTTTACTGAGAACAACTGGGCTTCCATTCCTAATGGGAATGATGATTTATAAAGTAAATGCTTTCAAACAACATAATCAGTTTGTGAAATTTCCTCAATTGTTTACTGGCATGGCAGAATTAAAACTGAGACTCAAACAGCAAAAATAGGAAGAAATACTAACACCCTACACAAATGGACAGTGAAAAAACAAGACAGAGCTGTCAGAAATGACTATCTTTTTTGGACACTTTTCTTACATGGGAGAAACATCCACATATGCACTGGGCTGACAAACCTCCTCTGCACATACCCAACTTGACATCACCAGTTAAATGTGCTGCTTATCATCAAATCTCAAGGGAGGAAAATCATCTCAAGAACAAATGATAGCTTTAATGTATTTCAGAGTATAATCTATAGTCCTTGTCCCAAACTAATAACCATGCAGACAGAAACATGAGAATGATATGACAGCCTGATAAATTGAGGTGTGGTGGGTAAAATTGACAATAAAAGAGACAACCCTGCAAAGCATGAAGCATGCAAAACATCATCTACCTACCAAAGGGATGAAGTGAGTTGAGGAAGAATATCATCTAGTGGTTTCTTGCAGTCTACCAGCTCGGGGAAAATGGGGCCTGTGCTGTCCAGCTGGGATTCCTGTGTTGGTTTGTACGACTGGGACTGGGAGGACACTGAGGAACTGACTCCATTCCTGGCTAGACGGGACCAGCTTGGATCCTGAAAAACGACAAAATGAATAACTAACACACCAATAACTTCAACTGTAAATTCTACAGTCCTTCATCAATACAGTTCTCAAAGAAATACCCTTGACTACAAATGTACTGGACAAGAAAGTAATAGTGCTTCCAGTTACAGCCACTTACATGTGCTCTGACTCATCTCATTACAAAAAGTGCAATAATAACAACAAAACACATTTAACACACAAAGATAAAAGCTAACCTTTCTTGGTGATGACTCAAGTCTTCGCCTGTATCCCGCTGCTCGTTGCATCGACTGATCAAAAACAAAATTATGATTCAGAACACTAGAACTACTACATCTTTTCAAGCATGAACAAATGTGCAATGTTTTCAAGAAACTGCAATAATCAAAATCAAGGTCTAGAAACTTTCAAATCGAACTAAACATTTTATAAAATTTTATTTTCATGTGTATCAAAACCCCTTTCTGCAGAAATGTCCTTCCTTAACACAGTTCTATCTCAGATTCCAAATGTTCCAGACTACTGGACCATTCAGTGCTATGGGCCCTGTGAAAATACATATTCAGAAAGTTCTACTGAAGAGGATGACATCAAGTAATATCAACTTATTCAAGAGTATCATGTTGCAGATAAACCTTAAGAGTCTGATATCATTACAGTAAACCTCTCCTGCAGCTGTTTCCCACTTACAGTGCCCAAGCAAACTGGCTTGCTCACCAGTCTAATTAATAGCTTCTTAATATTTTAAGAAAATTTGGACAAAAAATAAAAACAAACCATGTTTAGTTGCCTCTATTGCAGAGCTGTGTGCCACAAACTGTTGCTATCTTATATTAGGGACACCCTATAAGTTTAAAAGGGTAGCAGTTTTCCATTTTATAGCCATGGCATAACATACAAATATCAATAATGAGTCCTGTTGGTAGGATTTTAAGTCAAGTGCATATATCTCACCTTTACAAACAATGAAGCTTTGCGCTTTGGGCTGTCAGTGCATGGCGCAGCAAGAGGTGAAGTTGGGATAATAGAGTCACAATAGTTTTCTCTAACAGGGCTCTCCCCACTAACGACAGGCTCAGCAAATGAAACTCTTCGATTCTGTAATAGATATCCACATACTTTTCAGGGTCAAAAATACTCTCATGAATGGACACAGATTTATCATGTGTAAAGTTTTCAATATCATCATACTGATGTATAATATCACATTTTAAATACATGAAATCTAGAGAAAAACAGGATTGCAAGCAATCATTTATTAGCATGAAGAGGCCACTCTATAAAATTGTTGCGCCCCTTCAGCTTTTAAGCTTGTACAGGAGTTCCAAGACATTTTATGTATATATATATTCCCATCTCCCGCTTTTCCCGAGAAAAGGCTTTGCAACCAACCTTTGATGATGGAGGTGTCTCCTGCGCTGGCCTTTTCAGAATACTACAGCTTGGTGACCTCACATGGGACTGATCAGAGACTGCAGGCTCTTCTTGATCCACAGCAGCAGCATCTTTAGTAATCTCACTGCCTTTGGCGACATCCTCGCAACCTGTCAGCGGAACTGTTGCTGATACTTCTTGTTGCTCCTTGTTAGCTACTGCACTCTGGGACAATGAAGCATGATCAGCCTCCATTCCTGCATTCGGCAGGTTTGAGTCATCATCTTGCTGTGGTGTTATCTCCATTTCATCATCATCTCCTTGTGTGCTGCCTTCTACTATCTTACCAGCATAAAGTGATTCAGGTCCTCCCTCAGCCTCCCCCAAGCTCTTTCTGTCCACACTGTTTTCTTGAGATGCAAGCTCACCAACCTCCTGGCCATTCCCGAGCTCAGCAGATGCATCCATCAAGGCCTCTCCCTCAACATGAACACAAGCAGAATCTTGGGTTACCTGTACCTCTGAATGTTCATCTTCAATACAAGTGACCTTCTGCCCTGGTTGGAGGTGATCTTGTGACACCTCCGAGCAGCTAATACTAACTGGGGCTTCCTGCTCTGAAGCTGTCATTACATCTGATGGTGTGGACGAACTTAATCCCTCTGCAGTGGTATCCTCTTCGATGACCTCACCTTTGCTCACCAAAGAGGCTGACAGCAGCTGGGACAAGGCCGTGCTCAGTGCTGCATCAACCATTCGTGAATTTCTCTCTGTATTCAGTCGGGATTCATTGCTGTCTCCATCTGTAAGGTCAATGATTTCTGGTCGTTGAAAGCCTTTCACAGCTGCTACAGCACTCTCTCTGCTTAAACATGGAGTTTCAGTCCCACTGGGAAGATAAGGGGTTTCATTTTTCTTGAGTAAATGTGACATTTCATTTTCCTTCGCTGAAGTTGGAGTCTTATTCTTTTCCAATTCCGTATCTGCTCTCTTTAAATCCTGCTTTCTTTTCAGTGCACACAAAGGCTCATTTTCATTCACCATTTCCTGGTCCTCTCTCATTTTCCTCCTCATCTTGATGGGAGGTAAGAGGTGGTCATTTGGGGAAATTCTTCGTGCAGTGTTACTCCTAGTTCTGAGCACCAGTTTGGACTTGGAATATTTTCTTGATGCTGGACTTGGTGTCTTTCTCTTTTCCTCTACTGATTTCGGTGTTGATTCCATTTCCACCTCACAGTTATCATTCCTGTGTTTTCTCTTCCGTCCTGTCTGAAGAGATTTGGCCAACTCATGTGAATCTGCCTCTTCCTTATCATCTCCCTTCAAGACAAATGATTTTTTGGCACCTGACTTTCCCGGATCAGCCCTACCTAATCTGCCCCTCCTTTTAACAGCTCTGTGTCTGCGCTGTGGGGTAGCATTAGAGGGTGATTTCACATCAGGTGTAACCTCACCAATCTCTGGGGATGGTCCATTTCTTGATTTTACCTTTGTAAGCACCACTACTGGTTCTTGACTAGAGCCATCAAAACCCTGTGCATCCTGTTCTGGTATGGACTGGTCCTCGGCACTTTTGTCAGTAGATACAAGAGAATGATCTGTGGGTGACGAAGCAGGCTTGCATTTTTCCTTTTTATTCTCAGCTGGTTTATTGCACTCTGCAGCAGATTTGTCTGTTTCTCTGATATCAGATGTGGAGGGACTTCTGCAGCAGGGACATTTTTTGGCTGCTCTACCAACCCTTTTCCTCTGCCTACAAGTCACTTCAGTGAGCTTTCTAGGTCTTCTTGTCTTCCTCTTGTTTGAAGAATTTTTAGTGTCATCTTCCCTCAGTGTTGGCTGTGAAGGATTAAAATCTGACTCCGAACTTCCATTCTGCTTATTTGCTGCCTCATCAGAACTACTTGATGTCTTATTGCTCTCACTTGAAGTAGATTTTGAACTGTTTGTTTGTGAAAATTTTTGCAACAGCTTTGAGGGTGAGGCCATGGTTGGCATTATTTCTAAAGAAAAGGCAGGAGTATCTTGTGAGTTTGGGAACAAATTTTCACTGTCTGGCATGTCACTGGACCTGGGCAATATCTTGGACTGGATGTTTATATCATTTACAGTTCTGCTTTTGGCTTCAGTGCTGTCTTTTTGGCTACCCACCTGTGACAATTCAGACATTGTTTGCTGCCCCTCCGCTTGTTTCCTTACAGTTTCCCAAGACATCTCAAAGCCTTGAGAAGAAGTTAAGATGGAATCTTCAGGCACCAAATCCCCAGCAGTCTCTTTACTATCCCCTTTGTCACTACTATTTGTCACAACCTGATCAAGCTGCGTTTTCATGCTGGGGGTCAATGTACTTACAGAGTCACCTTCAACAAACAGTTTTCTTGCACTGAGAGCTTTGACAGGAGTTGAATGGCAATCCCCACCTTTGGTGGGTGTCTCAGCAATTGAAGTGTGTCCACTATTAGCAACCTGTTTCAAAGTCTTCATGGGGGACTGAGTGTCTTCCACAAGGGTGCAGGAGACATGCACTATTGTTTCTGTGTCAGTCACCTGCATTGTTTCTGGTGAAGTCACCTCGCTTGTGAGAGCAATGGACTGTTTCTTTTTGCCTTTGCTGTTGTTCTTGCTCTGATCCGATCGTATAAGCCACTTGTCTAGCTTTGGAGATAGTGAGCTATCTTGTGACTTCTCTCCTGATAATGGTCTACCTTTAGATGTCTCAGAATCTAGTCCATGGTCCTGTTCATTGATTTTCTTTAGAGGGACTCGGCGAGGCATCTTGGTCTTCTCAGAGGTGGTAAATAGGACATCATCCTGACTACGCACCTTCCGCAGAGAAATTCGCCTGGGTTTTGTGGGAGTTGAACCCTGACTAGCACTTATCTTATGTTTGTCATCTACGTGATCTGAGCCAGACCTGGTTCTGAACATAACAAATGGAGCATCCATTTTCTTAACATCTTCAGTTGTCTCTGTACAGTCTTTTGTGGGATCACATTCTGTATTAGATTTGGCCTGATTGTTCAGTGAGTCAGTTTCAACTGAAGACTTGACTAGATCATCTTCAGAGCTATTCTGGGTACACTCTGTCTTTCCCTGTGTAGCTTTAACATCATATTCGTTGGTATCAGTGCTTTGTTTGATGCCTTCCTGCTCCATAGTTGGATTCTGGGTTGCTTTATGTTTATCTGTGAGTAAATCGCATGGTGATTGGTGATCTGCATTGGACACGATATCCTCAATTTCATCACTGTTGTGCAGTTCTTGAATGCGAACTGATCGTTTTGGTGCTGTTCTTGGTAGCAGTGGTGTTGGAAAGCTTTCAGAAAGGGTACTGGCTTTTTCAACACAGTCGTTTACATCCTTTGCTTGTGACTGAAATTAAACATTTGTACAAGTGAGATTCTGAGGTATAACAAATGGGCTGAAAAAAAAAACTTACTAAAGCATGAATTCAAAAGAAACTTGAATAAAGTTTTAAGCACATTAACAGACACATAATTTATAACTGTTGCAAGTTTCACTCATCTTGGCGTGTTACTTCGTGTCACAACAAAAAGAAAAACAACCACATTTTAAAATAATATCACATGCCAGGGCCTGTGTGTCAGAATCACACTGGGCATGATGTAGTTAGAATTGTTTTAAATTTTTCAACTGTGACATAACCATAGCATATAAATATTTTAAATTTGCAATACTAGCTGACAATATCCATTGGCTAATATAAGTCAGATTTCAGTCACAAAAGACTTGAATTACTGGACTTATAAAACTTTGCAGTAATTTTTTTTTCATGGACCCACCCACTATAAGCTATCACATGAAACATCAAGGCCCACCTTATCACAACAAAGTACAGCAGAAACTCACAACAGTGTACAGTAGAAACTAACAATCCCAGCCCCATGTACATGTTCTTGAAAAAAATTCTAATATTCATTGTAACGCTCTGGTCTTCCTGTCCTTTCCATCTCTGCAAAATTTTACTCAAACCCCACAAACTTGCACTTGTGGACAAGTCCAACAAAGTTAGACTTCACTATGTCCTACCATCCTACACTATAAGTAAGTATTTATGAGATCATATTCAAGAAGGTAATTGTGGATGAAAATTATGCTGCTGGTACATTTCACATTTGATGGTTTACTATTGTCTGGCATAACAAGATTAAAGGGAGCACATGATAAATCATCTTTTTAATGTCAGCCCCTATCTCTATGCTGACTGAGGTTTTCCCAATACTGTTTTCTGTCTATTGCTTTCCTCCCAACAAATTACAGTAACAAACATGTCACACTGAGATCAGGGTTCATGTCTTGGTTTGAAAATCATTTTCCAGGATAAATTGCGGTACATTTCAGTGTTTCCAGGAATACAATCGAGATCAATTCCTGTGACAACACTGGCCATCTTAGCCACCAATTTTCATGAGATTTCGGGAGAAAATTACACATTCCAGGAATCCTCTATGATATGACATGCCACACACACACATAAATGGAATGCCCTTAAACTCACCTTTCTGTGGCTAGAGTCATCCTGGGTCTCACTTGACTCAATCACTATAACTTCTGCAGATGATATACTGCTGTGAGGTGGAATACAGGAGATCAAATAAAAAAACTGTCAAAATGATGACAATTCTAGGACAGTGTTACAATTGATTTCTTTTAATTGCAATTCAGATAACTGTAACTTCTGTCTAATTGCAACTTTTTCTACATAACCAAATGTAAAGCTGTTTCTAAGTAGTAAGTCAGTGGATAAATCACAACTTTTTACCTCAGCTTTTTCCACGCCCCAAGGAGTTTCAAATAAGTGGCGTTAACTGTTATATAAAGTAATCTATGACACCAGGCAATTTATTCTGCCAATATTATTTCCCAACAGAGATTATACAGATTTACACTAAAATTTAAGTCACCCAAATAATAACAATTGCATGCTTACAGAAAACCTCAAACTTCAGGAAACTCATTCTCTGTCTGATTCCCATGGTGTGACTATAAACTATGTGTTAACACAATAAAACCTGTAAACAGCTCATACTTACTTCTGCTGAGTATCTGTGCCAAAATGTGACATAAGTGAGATGTCCTGAGAGGCATCCAGATTGTTATACATAGCAGGCAGGACACTGTAAGATTAATTAATTAATGGTAATTTGAAATCCAAATTCATTGCTGTTGCCTCACACTTCAAGTGTTTAAGAGTTGTAATGCAGTTGCTTGACTAACTGTTCTGTAAGCAAAAGCACTAGCTTCTTTGCAATATTCCTCCCACCTAAAACACATCTTATAATGTAAAGACAGTTATGAGATATAAGTACAATGATTATGTTTAAGCAGCTGTCAAGCTTAACACCACTACAGCGCAACAAGGCATCCTTTCTTCAGCATTACAACATTAATGTGTCTATCTACCAAGCCAACAATACTAATAAATAAAATTACATACTGTCAAAAGGCAAGGTCTTAATGTATTTCTTCATGATGTGTAAATGGAGATAACACCACTCACCATTTTTCCTTCAACACTTCTTTCTGGTGTTCTGTCAAGAGCCTCTTCTTTTTGGTTGCAGGAGAATCAATGACAACAAAGTCCTGACATAAAGAGAAGGCAGAAAATTTCATCCAACATGCTATCACATTTACCTGATTCAATCTTAAAACTCTATGACATTAATGTTGGATTAACTTTCAATCAGAGTAAAAATAAATTTCACAATTACACTAGATTGATTATGCAGACTCATATCTTATGTATCTTCCATTTATGATCAAATTCAAATTAATGAAGAAAAGCTACTTAGTCTTTCAGCATATAACACGGCTAAGCATATTTGTGTTCAGGCCCAAATGGTTCTAAGTGCACACAAAATGAACCAAAGAAGAAACACATCTCCTCAAACCTGATTTAATTTGACCGGACATTTAACCCATCCACAGCAAAACAGCCAAATTACACTGATTATGCATGCTGTCACATTCCCGCACTGCAGCCCATATAGACCGTGATGTGTTGCACCAATGCAGCATTCATTAGGAAAAGCTAAACCAAAAGTTGCATATGTCACTGAGCTTTTAACCAAGAGGAGAATAATGGCACTGCTCAGGGCAAGCTCCGTTTCCACAGTCCTATTGTACTGGGATTTTTTTTCTGTCGGCTTCGAAAGACAGGCAAACTATATAGTTATAGCCCATCTTATAGGTAAGAGGAAATGACTATCAGTGAGCTTCAGGTCAGATGGGTTAAGGAAAAAAAACCCCACTGGTTCAGCCTCACCTCCTTAATTTTTCTTTAAAACGATATTTTGTCAGGGCGTACTAGTCAATACCAGAAACTGGAAGTAAAGAGTATTTGATGACACAAAATGAAGGTACGTAACGTAGATGTGTTATCTTCCACAATTATTTAAAATTTTCACATTCTGGACAAGTATATATCTTAGTTTCAGTCAGGTTGTTCAGGCAGCACCCACCTCCTCAGGTAAGAAATCCACATTTATTTTTTTACTGCCCCAAGAGAACAGGTTGCGAGTTTTCTTGGGACTAACCACCTTGACCGGAGACCCCTTAGGTTTGGGAGAAAGCTTGCGGACAGGAGAAACATCCTGGTTAAGTATACTTCCTCTCTGACGTTTAGGAGATGGCATGCCAGGAAGAATGGGAGCTGGAGCCTGGGACTCTCCCTGTATATGAAAATAACACAAAAATGCAGGAGATTTAGTTTCCCATTTGACATGAATGCCTATTATAAACTGCAGACAATCTATGTACGCAAGACACGGCCTTGTCACAAATTAAAGATTTTAATTCTTATAAAATACCATACACATGAGAAAATACGTCTTCTGAATTTTGCTGCATTACATAAAATTAGGAGGAATCACACAGAGTAATATCATTGGTTTCATCCTGACATTGCTAATGTTCATACTTGATATTCTTCATCTCAGGAAACAACTTTGAGATTATGTTTCTGAATAAGGCAGCCAATCTGGGGGGCTGTAGATATTGGCAAATGACTAACGAACTGTATCATTAATTTCTAAGTGTTACCTGTTTCCTATTATATCAAGTTGTGTCTCTCTAATAGCAGCCTTTCTTTCTCAAAGTTACTTTTACAAAGTGGCCTCTTCCAAAATTTAAACCCGAAATAAAATTCAAAACCCAAGCGAGGTCAAGGACTTGACTCATGCAGATCTTTACATCTTAGCTGCTTTGCTATGGCAACCGCAATCACAGTAACCACAATATTTCTGATCCCTCAATTATTTATTCATAGTCCCATCCTGCCATAGTGACTGTATTCCATCTCAATGGACTAAATGATTTATTTCCTTTAACTTTAAACATGATTTCTGTAGTTTTTAAGCTTGGAACACAACAGCCATGAACACAGTGAACAAATTAGGAATGAACAAAGTAAAACACAACAGTGGTAAACACAGTGGAACACAATAGCTTAGAACACAGTGGAACACAACAGTCAACAGCTATGAACACAGTAATCTGAAGAAAAACTAAACTGTAACACCCAATGCCTACATTTACTTATATCTGTTGTGAAAATGATCAAACCAAAACTAGATTATCTAATTTTCTGAAGAGCTGCTTACCATGCTCATTTCACTGAAGGGAGTTTCAGCAATCACAACAGCCTCATCACCTGTAATCCATCCTGGTAGGATAATAGCATTCTTTTCCTTCAGTGTTGCAAGAACAGGCCTGATGAAAAAAGTAGGGAGTAAATATATTAGGTAACAGTGTGCTGAAGGTTGTACACTCCTACCTGGATAAACTAGGGTGTTATCATATGCCTTAGAAAGACTGCAAAACATTTGTCCTTTGGACAGATTATTCAGACTTTACTCTAACTAGACTGCAATTAAGTTTGCATTCTTCCTGATTTTGTAAATAGTAAATTAAATGTGAAGTCTGAATCAGAGACTTTGGTTTCAGTGTGGCTTTCTCTGTGAAACACTTGTCGTTATGGCAGTTAATTAGCTTGTTTATTAGTCCGTGGCTTGAACGTGAAATGGAAGACCTATATTTAAAACTATATTTTGTAATAAGCTCACTGAATGCTGCAAACTATTAAAGAAAATTTAGGGACAGTGGAACTCCTTTTAAGTAACCACAGAGAAAACAATTTATTAGCTCAAAGAGGCAAATCTCATTAGGCTTACATAAATAGTGTGATGTCCAGCACTTCTCTTTTCTGTGATAATGTGAACAACACCCTGAATACAGAAACTAATATCCCATGAAACCACACGTCTTGACCTTCTACATGAGTTTTGTATTTTTATGTGCGCAAAAGGTTTTCACTAATAATGCTGAACCACACTCAAGGACAAAAACTTCCCATTCATTTAAAAATACAGCACTACAACTTACTTAAGACTTTTGGGATATTCTAGAGTTGATGTGCGACCAAAGGTGGTGCTCCACAAAGTCATAGTTTGGTTCCTGATTGCTCGACGTGAGTGTATGAATGTTGCCTCTAGTAACGGTGCCACATTTGCCAGGAATTCTGAATCATACTGTCCAGTGTAGCGACCAGTGATGCAATGCGCAATTTCTTGCCAAAGTTTTTCCAGCTATTTAACATGGAAAAGAAAGCAACACACCTGTCAAAGGAAGTTCCTTTATTATGGAAAGTATTGACAAATTTTACTGCCATCGCAGTAAGTGTATTAAATGCTCAGAAATAATTCTCAACACTATTAAACATTAACCACTTCATGAATGCATAAGATAATCTAAACTTGTATTGCCGTACTGGTGACACTTGAAGCTCGTATCATTATGTTATACCTCATTCACGGCAGCAGTCAACATGCTATGCAAGTGCCTTGAGAAGTGGCTTTGCAAATGGCAACATCTAAACAATTTGGTGCATAATTTTTTTTAATCTAGGCGATGCCTGCTCACATAGAAAGAGGTGTTGTTTACAAAGAAATGTTTAAAGCAAATACAAAAACATCCTAAAATGAGCATCTTGACATCAGTATTTTCAAGCAATGGATTAAGACTAAACATCTTCAGTAAAACATCTATAGTTTCCATTTTAAATACTTCTCAAAGTGAATTTACAAGTGCATGACACAGTTGTTCATACGTGTTGAACTGTTATTGTGAACAATCTATAAGCTTCCCTGACAACTCTGTGAGTAAAGAAATAGTGTTAGCAAAATTCCTTTTGACAGTCTACTATTTACTCTCAAAAACTTTATCTCTATATAGCCAGATTCCTGGTTTATGCAGAATTTCTTTACACTGACACTCTGCCTTATTCCCAATAATCCAAAATGTTTCACATACTCAAATTAATACAGACAGGCTATGGAGCTCAGGCACAGGGGGCTGATTAACCCAGATAGCTAAGACTTATAGGATTAAAATAATTTGTTCATCCTAAACCAAATCCTGTAACTGACTCTTCTTTCTTCACTTGCAATATGTTAACTAAAAAAAATAATATGTCTGCTGTATACAACAAAATAAATAACACCATTATATACCTCCATGACTATTATTACAAATTTCAGTAAAAGTTATAAATGCTTTCTTACCATTACCATTACACATTATTTCCACATACCTTGGCTAAAAAGGAAGGCATGAACAGTTTGGATGGACCCGATTTTGAGTTTCCATGGTAAAGTCTGGCCATGGGACCAGCAAGAGATGCCAAACAACTGGAGATGAGGGTGGTGGTGGTGATATGAGAGAAAATCTTGGTGTACACCTCCACCAGTGTGTGACCAATAAAAGTGATGGACACAGCTGTGCTATCTTGTTTCTGCAAGGATAAACAGGATATCAATGAGAATTCTCCTTTGCTCAAAAGTATTTTATGACATGTAATTGTAAATATGCTATTCAAATCTATGTGCTGACTTTAATTTCATTATGGTCAACCCCTGGAGAGCTATAAATGTTACCCAGACTTGCAGTATTATCAGGGTGATTCAAAAGTAACAATAATCAGTGTTTTCCCTAGCTGTGAGTTTTGCCTGAATTCTTTCCAATTTATGGCCAAGAAATGAGGGGTATCAATATGCCTTCGAGGACTTTTAAGGGAGATTTTGAAATTTAAGAGGCGGTGCATGGAGAAAATCCTGTAATCTAACTGAATCTAGGAAATTAACAAACATCTAGTATTTGCCCGAATCCCAACATGAGCCAGCAAACAAAAAGTTGCCATAAGATAAAAAACTTCCTAATGTTGAGTACCACAATCTCTGCCTCAATTTTTATGGAAGTTGAGTAGCTCTTCATTCATGCTGAATCTCTTTTGTCACTCAATACCTACTTGTGTATTTAGGAATCCATCTGCCGATGGCAGGTGATTATTCATTTCTGTTTGCAAAGTTGTCAGCAAATGTATGAATGAGTGCAGATTTCCCATTGGTCGTTGTCTCCTGCGGACCCACTTGGCGGGGCTCAAAGTTAAGCCTCCTCCAGGGGACTGGTGGGTTTGCAGGGCTGAGAAGTCCACACATTCAACCATCTTCTGGCAAACAGAGGACATAAACTCCAAGTTCACAGGGTCCTGGGAAAAAAAAAACAAACAAACCTAATTGGTTCTCACATGAAATTTACTTCTATCAACATTTATTTATATCCATTCAGTTAGTAAGTTTCAAACCAGTTTTAGTCCAATACAAAAATTATAGATGTCTCACTGTCAGTCAAAATGAAGCTTATTAGGCTGTCTTTAGACAAAATCAAGTAGGGAAAGCTGAACTGTCCTCCTGATCACAGTAACTTATATGAAACCCTATTATTCAAATAAAAAAGTATTGCAAGTGTTTGTCAACATGATGTTATGTCTCTGCCTCCCTAAGATAACACAGATGGTTATTTTATGCAAACATTAAATTCCTGTCCCTGCTGCACACATGGCAGCCATTATGTCAAATACATTTTAGGAGCAAGCCAAGCTATTTAATCAGTCTTCTTCAGACAGATGGATGATAATAGTAATTAAGAGTGGGTATGAAAATAGGAGGGACCGATATTTCCATTCCGTTTCATCCTCACCTTGAACACTGGCTCCAGCTCCTTTTAAGTTTAAAGCTCATTTTCTCCAAATAAATGAAACACTTGTCTCTGAGTGGTGACAAGTGCAAATGTGCACACAAAGCTGTGGTATAGCTCTTTCCATGTCTTCAATCCCCATTTGGCTAGCAAGCTTCAAACTAGTTTTAGTCCAATACAGAAATTACAAAACAAATCTTCCTCTGACATTTAGTTAAGGGATGGAGTTATTACCTCCTCCCAAGTAACTCAACAGGTTGGTGGTGAGCAGTGAAATGACAGGGACCCAATCATCTCTCTGGTTTTACCCTCACCTTGAACTCTGGCTTCCAGCTGCTCATGATCTTCGAACTCATTTCCTCCAGACAAATATTTGCCTCTGCAGTGGCAACAAGAGCAGACAATCGTGCAAAGCTATGGTACAGCTCTTTCCATGTCTTCAATGCAGCTTTGCACAGTGCCTGCAAATGGGAATTAGGGTAATGGCAATGAATCACGCATCCAAGTTCAAGGAAATTTCTGCAATTAAAATCAGATCATCTGTCAAAGTCTGAGTTTTAAGTAAACGTTGAACAATTCATTATTCAGGGTTTTCACCTCTCTAAGAAAGTATTTTTTCCATGACTTTCAGGGACCACGAAAGCCCCGATTATTTTAGCATATTCTCATCAACAAAATAACCATTTTTCTGGCTTTTATGCAAGACTTTTATGGCAAAGCTTTGTAACAAGTTAACAATCCTGTCTGCAACAAATTTCCTGCTTACCTATTGGCTCATTAAACTACTGTATATGTTTAATGTATGCAAGGACATACTGCCTGTTACTTACTGAAGATGCTCTGCTAGACATCTGGTGTTTGATAGGCAAAAGAAGCACAGAATACATGCAGTCAAAGTTGTGTTCAAGTGCATCTCCTTGATTCACTTCATTGGTCTGGCAGATGATTCAAAAACAAAGTGGTAAATACCTCATTCAAATCTCATGTTCCATAGATACTGCAAATCTCTGCTCTTCCTCTCAAGCAAGACTTGCTAGCAAACAAGGCACTGTGATATCCCATCCAACCAATGTCACTCCAATCCCTCGATAAAAATTTGAGAATAACTATCAATAAATAAATCTACAATCTAGCCTTCTACAACAGCCCCATTCCTCCAGTTTGTTCCTTCATCAAAAGGTGTTAATTCTTTTTATTTATTTTAGGTTTTAGAGATATACAAGTGCAGTAACAACATATTTCCTCCCCTCTACCCCACCCCTCCTTTTTCTTGATTAATATGACATAAACACATCTCAGCTCTCACACTGCATAAGAATACATTATAAGATAGATCTTACTGTGTCAATACTGTCTTGCAGAATGTGTGCCACAATGTTCCACATTCTCCACAGAAGTTCAGGAGAGGCCAGTGAGTATGCATGTGTGTCAAGCATGTCTGTGATGGTTTGCAGGAACAACAATGCTCCTTGGGGGTTGCTTGCTCCGGCATTTGCTAGTGTTGAGAACAGCTTGATGAAGCTGACAAAATAAGAACCACAATTACAGCTGACCATGGATGCTACCGAGGAACTCTCCACTGTGTCTTTACAAACTGTCAGAACTTGATATTAACTACATTAAAGGAACAATTAAGAAATATAGAAGATGGGGCAGGACAGTGGAATTCAGATAAATAGCAGAAGTATGGCACCTAAGGGTGACCCAAATAACTTCAGCTTCAGTTTGATTTCAAGCTCCTCTTTCAGATGGCAGTTGGAAAATGATTCCCGTCAATTAAAGTCCATGAGCCAGCACGCCCTCAGCATTCCACAACAGTTGCAAGAAAAACTTTGGAAATCATTGTTAACAAATAATTCAGTAGGCTGACCACTCTCCTCCCCCCCACCTCTCTCTCTAACCCCACATTTAAATTTCTTAAGATTATAATCCATAATTTAGAAAGAAAACACCAGATCCCCATTTAAACTTTTGGAATTCTTCGAGTCTAAAATTTTGCGATCGCACATTTTATTTCAGTGTCATCCTGATAAACCTTAAAATGATGCTAACTTTTAACATTTAAATGGTAACATCAAATAACAGTAACAACTGCAGTCAGAGAGACAGTAAAATGAACACTTACCTATCACTCATGGTCAGACCCTCCATCATGTAAGGGGTGATCAAGATTTCACTGAGGAGAAGTGCCGGACATCCCTGAGCAGATAACAGTTGAGAATTCTGAGCCTGAGGTGAATACTCCAGCGAGGTTATTACAATGGCAATTCATGGCTGGAATTCCATTTATACAGGCCACATCAATTTTTTTATTTAACTCTCAGAAGGAATAAATATTGAACAGCATACTTTCAATCTTCAAACAGCTTATTTGTTTACTTAAGAAATTACAAATACATGGAGATGGGCATGACTAATGACAAAAATTCCTTGTCAATAACTCATCTAGAAGCAAAAGTAGACTGCTAAAGGTGTGCTTTATCCTTATGTTGATTTAGTAATATAAATAATATACAGGAATGTCAGAACTGACGGCTAACTTTTCAGACATCATATTAAAATTCAGGTCTCTGTTTAAAAGTGATGTCTGGTTTACCCAAATTATCCGGCTTTCAGCCATTTTTCAATACAACATGGAAAGACCTGTACAAATGCTTCTGTGCCAATCTCAGTATTATATCTAAGACAAAATTTGGAGATAAAAGCTTAACTGAACCAACTAATTTATGAATACAAAACATTTCTACTGTAAGAAATGCAATTTAAACATCACTTGTTGGAGATATCTAAAAATATTGTGCATACTGTTATACACATTATTTTCTTTAAAAGTGGTGACTAGCTCTAGATACTGCTCTCCACATACTTTCACATTAATCATGGATGCTCCCCTGAAGAATCATTCATACACAAATACTTATGGCACAGCCCATTCAATACCACTATGCCCACCTGCATTCACATTTCTATCTGGCAACAGAAATACAGCTATAAAACTGGAAAAATAACTGACATGAAGCCATCAGATGATCAAGAGTTACTGCTACCAAATTTCATCAGATGCTGTTCATTCATCAAGCTAATCTATCATTTTTCAGTCTAATTATAAAAATTTTCCTTGGCATTTAAAGAAATACTGGAACTGTAAAATAAAGACATCTCTAACTGCAGGAACACCTGAAACAAAGTGCTAAACAAAAAGTATTTTACAATGTGTTCATCAACTCAACACTCACCCTAACTGTCTGTCCTCCAGTGAGGCTGTACGCTGTTGATGCTAGTACTTTTATAGGGAAGCTGCAGCAAGTGTGCATCATTTTCTGTAAACAACCATTACATAACACTGTTATCTCATACAGGCCACAAGCACTTTTTGCTGAAACTATGTCCCATAAACCAGAATAGGCAGTTTCTGATCCATCCTCAAACAATTAGCTGTCCATCCTACAAAAATTAAAAGGTTACTGAAAACACATACTGTATTCTCTCATATAGGAAGACTGCAACATCAGGACAGAACCTAATGAGCTGAATAATCACAATCTCAAGAACCTATAACTAGTTCGCTTTCTGGCATTCCACTTGTGGCATGGATAACTGGATTATAAAAACGTGTCTTGTTGAATATCCTGCAAAGCCACAAGTGAAGAACAAGGTCTGGAAAATAAAGTGCCCCCTGCAAATTAAGCATTGAGTAATCAGAAAACATAATAAGGACTCTTCAGTTGCCGAAGCTGTCTTGGGAAACTAGAGGGAACACAATATAAGAATGGCCGTAACCATTTCTCTTCTGCTAAAGTCACATCTCCTCGCCAAGTGGGTGGTTGAATTTGTGCAGTTGTGTATCCTAGCAAAAGGGAGGGAGGGTTTGGTTGGGTTTTTTTTGCAAGAAAGTAGCTTGAATTGAAGGCCACTGTGCTTGGGGCTCTCAAGTCCTATTCCCTACAATCCTCTTTCTAAACCAAATGATCTAACCCCTTGTCAAGCAAATTCAGACACACATACCATAATAGTCTGCTTTGGCAGCATTTGATCTTGTGTCACAGAGTGGAGGACAGCCAGAAATGTGCTATATACATCTCTGCATTCTGTCTTCACAGAGCTTTCAAGTGCCTCCTTTAGATGATTTCCAAGACTTGTCCAGATGTGCAGAACAACTGCTTCTAATAAGCATCAAGAGCCGAAATAAGTATACAGAACTTTTTCAAACAGCTACCAAAGTATCATTCAATGACATAACTTGCATACCAAACTTTTTCACAACTTTTTTGGCTTAAGATAATTTACCTTAAAAACACTGTTGACTGAGTGGTGGATGTCAGGATTTCTTAGCTGACATTTCTAGAATCTTTGAATCATATAAGAATTCTTCCAAAATCTCAATGAAAGAATAGGTGAGTAAATTCTCTCCTACTTTATAGAACAGCATTATGTTATATATCAGGCACACGACATGTTTATCAGACTTACTTGCTATGGTTCATGTTTAAATCAATCAATCTTCTTCACTTCTTACCCTCCACTTCTTTTCCAATGCTTCTGAGAAGTTCATGAAATGCAGACAGAATTACTGGGGCATGCTTGACAAAGAACACAAGGCTCCCAAAGCATTCATCTGGTAATGGAGCTGAGAATATGAAAGATAAGTGAGTCATAAATACAGGACAGTCCCTTTTCCATTAACTTTATCTACAAACTGGAAGCTTGCAAACTTCATACTCTCAAAGTAAATTGTCTATAGAAAGAAATGACATCTTTTCACTGTTGACATGTTACAATGGCAGAGTGAGCCTGTATCACCATACTTGATACAGTTAGATTACTACATATAGAAAGAATCTTACTTTGAATCACTAGTCAGCATCAAGCTCTATTCATTGCTCATGTTGTTTCCGCAAATGCGTATAATCTTATTAATAAATTGCAGCATATTGTAACTAATACCATCATATCAAATCTGCATTCACAATTTGAAAACAACAGTATGGGTCTAGCTCATTATAGTCAGTTTCAACTCACTATATATACAAACATACCCAACTTCCAAGCAGACAATCCTAAATCATCTTTATTTCCTGCTTTGACCAGCAAATGTGCCAGCACCTCAAAACCCAGCTTCTGCAAGCCTGGAAACACAGGTAGCTGCTGGCTTGGTCTTCTTGATGATGGCACCAGACCAGCGGGTGAATTGGAGGCTGATGCTTTCAATGCTGTATCATGGAAAATATGCCTTTTATTAAGAATGCTGCTTTTTCAAAGAACTGTTCTTGTTACACTTATTAAACGGAAGAAAACTTATTAAAAACTTTGAAATGTCATTTGTCTGAACCGCCATGAAAATTTGATATATGAAAAATTATGTGACTGCCACAATCCAGGGTTCTACCTATAATTATAAACCACACAACCACATTGACAATTTTTTATATCACTGGATTTTATCACACGTCTAATACAACCATGAAGAACATGCGCTTGAACATGGCATATATGGAAAAAAAAAAAAGAAAAGAGAAGAAAAGGAAAGAAAAGAAAAGAAAAAAGAAAAGAATATCAAGAACCAGTCACGTCTCTATTCTGTACAAAACAAAAAAAAAAAAAGAGCAAACTTCCCGGTTACANAAAAAGAGCAAACTTCCCGGTTACGAAAAGAAAGCCACCAGTTTTCAAAAAAACTGATTTGCGTTTACCATCACTCATCATCCCCTGGATCCCACATTCCTTGATACACCTTTTTCGCAAAAGTGCAGTTGAATTACATTCATAAAGACTAGGGCATGCATGAACTAAGAGCTCAACAGCTTCATTACTAAATCTTTCAACAACATGCAATGCTGCTGCATCTTTTATCAGAAGGTTCTTAAAAACAAGTGAAAAACCCAAGGTAAAATCATTTATATTGGCACTATAAGGGTACAAGAATTCATCGTGGGGAATTTGTAAATGGATTACAGATTTCTCGTTGAGAGTTGGTGTGCAAATTTCCTCTCTCTTTGGTTGGGCAGGACACACCACCACATGCTAGAAGAAGACTCACCTAATCTTGGGGACTGACCATGTTCCATCAGCGTGTTCAGCTTTCCATTGCCCACACAGAAATGCAGTAATGGGTATACAATCTGCTCAAAGTTCATTAAAAGCTTGGGCCCAATGCAGCGGATGAAATGCCACCATGTTTGCAACTTTTCTATTGCTACAGCCTCTGTCTTGGCATTGTCTATCTTCAGAACCATCATCAACAGCTTGATCCGCTTTGGGTCTGATATGACAGCTAGAATTTGAATGGAATATAAGTCTGATTTATTTCTTAAAAATGCTGGTCCAAACTGTACCCAGGGATGGAACCAGAACATACATAATAAAAACTTTCTGTGACATTTAAAAATGGAGCATTTGTTCCATAATGGTTTTTCCATGACAGTTGAAAGAAAAAAATTCACTGAGCCACTTCCATCCTGGTAAATATATAATATACTAACAACCATGTCCTTACTTCTGAAACCTCCTGCAGTCTTTAATTAATTATTCTTTCATGCACTTCCTTCCTTTAATTTTAAGGCGCAATGATTAATCCTGCTTTTTACACATATATAAATTTCCAGCATTGCAAAAATGAGGTGTCACAAAACGAAACCACTGAAAATTTTCACATATGTTTAACAAAAGGCAGATTTGCTCTTCTTACTAGCAGATTAGTTCTCGGTACAGCCGCTCAATATTTACATTATAATCCCTTTTGATGTCATGGCAACATAACAGCAGCAGAGTAACAGGCTGTGCTTAAAGAATAGAAAATATTTTCTCATCAATGAGCATGTTTTTAAATGTTTAACATTTATTCAACATGTGGTTTTTAGGATACTGAAACAATGTCACAAACCTGTTCTTTGGGTATTTATTTAAGCGACCTTATTCTGCATCAAACAATTTTGCAAAAATCATCATTCATACTCGTATGTTTCTTCTGGTTGGGAACTATGATAAAGTTCAGAATTACAAGGAATAGGAGTCTGGTAATGAATAATATATATATACCTTTGTCCAACTCAAAGTTGTCAATTAGACTTCTCCAGGCGATGAATGCATTAAGCCTTGCCTCACCGGAACCTTTGAAGCTGATCTCAATAATTTCTAGCAGAGCGTTAATGCTGGACCCCTTGTGAAGTTCCTGAGGAGATCACATAATTTGTTATATCAGAAGTACAATCAATGTTACTTCAATCTTTGAGACCATTAAAGAACAGCTGTCAGTCACAACATGCAATTAATTAAACTCTGCAAATTACATGTCATAATTACCAAAAACAGATCACATTTTAGGAATTTAAAATATGTATAAGGTACAACATAATTTCCTAATTAATGGAGATTTCCTGAAATCCGATCTCTAAACACCTTACATCTTAGTAATATTAACCTCTGAGACAGTTATATGTTGTTAAGAGGTTTTGAAAGTGTCACCACACAGGCCTTTTCCGTTCATAAGCTGATTATTTTGTATGATAGATTCAAGCAAACATTTCTGTGAGTAAAACACGCATAAGAGTTTTTACCTTTCCCACTAAACGAACAATAAAAGCCCATGCCTTCATCACATATGCCTCACTGCTGGCTGTCAGGTTTTTCAAGGACTGGGCGAGACCCTGTGAACACAAGTTAATTAACATGCAATATTCCAGATGAATCATTAGTTTCCTTGTCCACAAATACACACCATTTTACACGCAATTAGATGTCTCCACATCCTTTGTAACACAGTGGTAAGCACAGTGTTCTTAAAGCTCAGGGATGTAAGTAAAATACATCATTAAATTAACAGGTAGCGGCTATTAGGTGCTCTAATGCCTTGCTTCAGTACATCTAGGTGAATCAAAAGAACATATCGACAGTTCACTCATTAAAAAAAAAAAAAATCCATGCTCCCACAGTTGCCTCCCTTGAGAACTCTATTATAAAATACCTGCAGTCCCTGACTGGAAGAATCAGGATGATCATCCCATAAAATCACTCTTCTCATTTATGAGACCGCATTTTCTGGGAACCAAGATAACGCTGACAAGATGTCCTGTTATGCATGGGCATAAAATATCCTTTCTTTGACCCCTGTTTCATCTCAATGCACCTAGATTTAAGGAACTTAAGGAACTCATATTCCAACTTACAAAACTTAGAGAAATTAAAAAAAAAAAAATTAAATAATTTAAATCATCACAAAAAAATAATGAATACAATTTCCATAATTCTCAGCTGACAAAAACATGCCTACTTATGTATCTTAAAGTTCCAAAGTAGTGTGAAAAGAGAAACTTACAGCATTTATAGCTTTCACTGCATGCTTTCTGAAGTCCTGTGCAACATTCAATTCCTTTTCGTATTTCTCAAGCAGTGATAAACTTTTCTCCTTTACTCCTACAGTTGAACTTGTGATTCCAGGCAAGACAAGACGAGCCCAGCGAGGAGCCGAGGCTTTAAGATTTTCAGGAATTTGCTCATCCAGTCTGAAAAAAGATCTTGATGTATAAGCTGGTAGAAGATTCCTAAGCATGTCTTCAAATGGGAGATCATATTTTCAAAATGTCATCCTAATAAATGCTATGCAGGAGATTTTTTGCCTAGAAAAAATTGACAACCGCATTCAATTATGTCTAAAAAATGACAACACATACCTCATAAACAAACTGCTTTACATTTGATTTAATTTCGAAAACTGACAAGAGACAGGCATTACTGAGCTGATAACCCCAAGTAAAATGTGACATACCTAACAAAAATGTCTACAATCCTCCCAACATCAGTGGGTGACAGCAAGGAATTCACCTCTTCAACGCAGCTAAGTAAGGCTGAAAGCTGGAACAGAAAGTATTGTTGTAATGAAGAAATGTGCATCATGTCTTAAAAGTTCAAATTACATGTGATTTGTTTAATCAATAGTATTTATTTCATCAATCATCACCAAAAATTTCTTTTTTTTTTCTTTCAGTATAGAATGAAAACAGATAAGGTATGTTTTTAATAGAAAGATCATTAATTATTTTGTTATTATGAACAGTCTGTGACAAAGTGCTGTGCAAGAATAAATAAGTATACAAAGAAAACCAGTTTCATCTCATTCAGACATGGCTACTAGACACTCCTCTGCCTCCGATGCATGTCAAATCTATGCATCTGTAATCTTTCTGATTGCACTACTCAGTATTTGCAGTACGCAATATTTTAAACTGATGTCCCTTATTTCAAGAGGACCATTAAATCTGTTTATAATTGCATTACATTGTTGAAATTTATCATGATTATACATACTGTAAAATTTGAAATCATCAAAGTTGCACAAAAAAAATAAAAATATGGAGGAGTCAATTTTTTTTTCCTTTTTTGGCAAATTGTATTACTTTTTCTCGCTCTAGTTGTATAAATGATTGGTTATTGTTTAAGTTTAAGTTAAAACCTACCATTGTTTCTGTCTTTTTTCAATGTTTTATCCAGATACTGTGCTGGTTGCATCAGGCATCTGTTATCATCTTTGTGGCATCATAAGCAGATCATGTGAGTTCTGTCTATATCAAATTCATTTTGTTCTTCCCCAAAAAACCCATCTAAGGATATTTGAAATATGATATGAAGACAACCTCACTAGAAAATATTATTTCATCAACAAAGAAAAGAAAAAACTTGAAGACTAACCTGAGATATAAGTGCATCAGGATGACAGCTCTGATCAATAAAGCAATTTAAGACCAAATTTATTACTTCCATTGATTGGGCTTGTTTAGCGCACCGAAACAATGCGTTAAGTGCTTGTTCAGACTCTGATTTCTGAAAGCTGCAGAGAAAACCATTTGAAACATTATTACACAGTCAAAATCACTGGTCAATTGAGAAATCTGTCTTATTCTACCTGGCTTGCATTTTATTTACAAAAACATTCTAAAACATTTCCATGCTGCAATACATGCAATACACAAACACCACATGCACCAAGTGCAAATTCATCTCCATAAGACAATGATGATCTTCAAACACTGCAACCATGGTAATAAAGTAACTTTACGATCATTCACTCTCTCACTCTCACTAGTCAGTACTTATAATCAATCAATCTCTAATGCCAGGAATGACAACAAAGCAAAACTGATACCATTTGCCCCAGAATATGGCTTTTTAGTAAAAATAATGCAGAATGCAGGTGAGATGAAGGTATCAGCATGCATTATATGAATTTGGGCCGAACGTTGAGATTTATGGGCCAAATCGCATAATCAGTAGTCCAAAGAAATCACCATGTACTGAATTGTTTTGTGTTTTGCTCATGTCATTGTCTCTCAGTTTGAATTTTGCATAAGACAGAGTTTTCAAAATACTTGTGTTTTTCAATATAACGCAACTCACTGTGTTTTTCCAGGAAAGTCCACTTACATAAATTGCATCAAAGTGAGGTCAAGCAAATAATGAACTTATGGATTTAACAGACCTTTCACTCTTGCATCTTCAATTACCTATCAAGCAACATGTCAGAAGTTTGACAAAATCGAAAGAGTTTCACCTTTCAGTCTGTCCATCCCGAAGACACCAGTGAAGAGCCTGAAGAGCATTTAGAGCAATCTTCTCATCTCTAAGATGCAGGTCTCTACAGGCACATTTTAATAATTCCGTTCTGTAATACTGCATCGTGGCTTTGTTCTTGTTGACTTCATCATCTGAGTTCACAGTATTATCCTTGATGTAGCTGAAATCACAGCATTGGGAATTCATTATTCGTTCTCGCAGGCTGCTTTCTTAACTTAGTCACAAAGAAAAACCACAGCTGAGTTTGGAAACAAGCAAACACAAGGTGATTTTATTTCACTTTATTCATTTTGTTTTTTTCTTGTGTTCACATATTTTTTTTCTTTTTCTATGCAATTTTTTGTTGCTACTGGGAAGGCATCCTTCGTAAAACCGTGTGTTGTAAAATCAGCCAGCAACATTTCCGATACCTGTTTATATTCTTACTTTGTTACTACAGACATTCTACTAGAGATCTAACAGAAATTTTCCCTCCATTAAGTTTTGACTTAAAATGCAAATATAGAAATTTCCTCTCTGCAAGTAACATTTTATCTTCAACTTCAATGGCTAGCACATAGCATGAATATAAACTGAAATTTACTACCCATGAAACTGATGACATTTACATTATTACAAAGGAATCATTTTTGTTTTAATCATTCCACTGCATTCCAACTTACTTCAGTAAGGCTGCATAAGCCTCCTCTTTTTCCTCTGGTTTACAAAGCTTGATTTTCAACACATCATCTGACACAACCATTTTCAAACCATCTGTCATCGTGCCAGCTAACACTGTTTAGCCACTGTTTAGGTAGAGAGAATGAAATAGATTGTAAGAAAACATTTAATAAAACTGTGTCAAGAGCCTCTGAAATCAAATCCATATTTTAGAGATACAAATTAGGGATATCAACATTTTCTGAATTCCTACCAGCTTAATAGTACAGTTGTTGACTCCCCTTAATAGTAACTGCTCGGGAGCATAGAAAAGTTGTGACTAAGCAATATTGCGATTAAATGGCATAGATGTGCTCAACAATTCAATGTATGGAGAATGTGGGGTAAACCTTTTCCCTTGGAATGCCCAAGAACATCCAAACACCTTTTCAGGAATATACTCTTGTTCAGTTTGATATTGGGTCTTAACCCTATTGAAGTTTTCCAAACCTCTGTAAATACATTTATTTACACTTAATAAATTACATGATCCAAGGAGGATTCCTGATTTTAAGCTCAATTTGATTTGAATTCATTAATACTGAAATTTTGTCACTGAATACACAACTAGTCTAGTTAATTTTTCAACAAAAATGTATTGACCAAGTTTTGTTCGAGAAAGTTCAGAAACTAATTCAATTAATCCAATGCTGAAGATCATCATGTCACCAACGACACAATAAAATGTGGTTAGTTATCGAGTCATGTCGGCCATGTCATATAACAACATATGATACCCCTAATATTTGTGACACCCCTAAATGACGCTCTACAACCCTACCCCTATCCCTAATGCCCACTAATGCAAGAGACAGAAGCATTGGTCAAGGCGAATTTCTAACCCTAATGTCCACTGTGATATTTGGGTTATAAATATCAATTGAGTCAAGAAGAGTCCAGTTGCTCCCCTGATCATTAAGGACAAAAAACAAGGAACGTGCCCCAGATTATATATATATTTAGGTATAATAATTGATGAAAAACTATTATGGCATCATCAAATAGAACAGCTGTATAAAAAAGGAAATCAGAGACTTTATTTCTTAGGAAAATTACGATCCTTCAACACCCCAACAAATCTCATCAGTCTATTTCACAACACAACACCGCAGAGCATCCTCATATTTGGTATCAGCTGCCGGGGTGGAAACATTACAACACATGATAAAAATAAGATAAATAGTGTAATAAAAAGAGCTGCAAAAATTATAATTTCTGAACTACCTTTTTATAAGGATTTGTATACAGTGTATAGGAAAATGTTCTTCGGAAATACAGAAAATATTATCTGATCAAAGTCACCCATTATTCACATGCTATGAACGTTCAGCCCGTAGTGGTACACTGCTTTCAGTTTCACAAAGAACTCAAACTATAAGATCTCGGAATTCCTTTGTACCCTTTTCAGTGAGAGTGCATTGCGACTCTTCTTGATTCTGCTATGTAGACTTAGGGTGATCAAAATGTCGAACCTGTCTCAAATTAGTCAAATACATGTATCGAAGTAAAGAGAAACGAGAGAGAGAGAGAGAGAGAGAGAGAGAGAGAGAGAGAGAGAGAGGGAGAGAGAGAGAGAGAGGGTGTGTGTGTGTGAGAGGGGGAGAGAGGTAGACAGTGTGTACATGTATCTGCACACGAGTATTTTTCCTATGTATTTCTGTAAAGATATCCATTGTAATCACTGTAACAAGGACACATTTCTCTTGTGGATGAATATACGTATCTTATCTTATCAAGCAAAGAGGATGTCACAGGAGGATTTCCATATATGTGGTGACTGGCGATGCATTGAAAATATCTTATCAATTGATCAAATAATTACAAAGAGGTTCCCAAACCATTTGCAAATATATGCTATTTCTCAGGGAATAAAACATGTTTTTGCTTCTGTAATGGAATGAATGAATATTAAACTTAGGCACTGTGGAGTTGGCTGTAAAGTTCAAGCTCGGCAGACATTTTGATACTTGTTGGGTCAACTTGGGAAATAAAAAAACAGTACCATTTCTCTTTCTTTGTTAATCCCCCGCAAAAATCCAAACCCCTCTCTTTTTCATATGATTTACCAGCCCCATCAAAATAATCCCTCCTTTGATTTTGTCTGTTCATTCAATCACTGGACTTCATTGGTACAGGTCAGAATTTTGTTGGAGTTACCACATATGGAAATCCTTCCGATGTCACTGACTATTTGGACTAGACTATTCAAAAGTATGGAGTGGTTATCTGCACAATTGTACTAATAACTCACACTAGTTATCCGAACAATATTGTACGTACAAATGCTGCATAATTGTACGAATAACATGCTTAGTGATGATTTGTTTAGATCTAGTCTAGTGTGTTAGTGTGACCATATAGTGTAACTAGTTTAGTCTTGCCAGTGTTGTATGTAGTATTTAGTAAAGTGCGATTATATATATATGTAGTATGCTGTTTATTCGCACAACTATTTTCTCTAAATAGCGCAATTTGATGAACCCGGAAATTCGATAATATTTTTGCCCGGGATTTCGAAAGGTAGACCAAGGCCAGGCCACTCCATTCTGATTTTATAGGAACTATTTAAAATTGCATATCAAAATGCCAGGTGCTGTTGGCATTTTCATACCTATAGTTATTCAAACAAATGTACGAATAACCAGTTATAGTTAATCAAACAAATGTACGAATAACCAGTTACAGTTATTCAAACAATTGTGCGAATAACCAGTTATAGTTATTCAAACAATTGTACGGGCTATCTCTAACGACAGCACCAATGATACAGTTCATTTAGTCGTAGACAAGTCATGGAATCAGTGCTGTCGTTAGAGAAGGCCATTGTACGAATAACCTTCTCCCTTCATTAACCAGTTATATAGTTAATCAAACAAATGTACGAATAACCAGTTACAGTTATTCAAACAATTGTACGAATAACCAGTTATAGTTATTCAAACAATTGTACGAATAACCGTGTCCTACCTAAAAAGTATTATCTCCTATGGTCTCCAAAGTTAACAACTGTGACTCTCCATAAAGCCTGACTTAACTGACTTCTAAAGCCTGATTTTATAGAATTAGAATAGACTATAGACTATTAGTATTAGTTAGAGTCAGTCTCCATTGGGCATTGGCCTTGCATAAAGTGAGTGTATAAATTACAAAGAAAGCCCTATTTTATTTTGAATCTCTTGAGCTAGCCAGTTTTAAACAGTTAAATGTGACTCACACCCCTAAACAGAACTTGTGCCTACTACTACAATCCATATCCTGTCCCGAATTCTACGCCTAACCCAAACCCTACCCCTAACTCTAATTTAGCCTATGTGCCCTAAACTGCTATGGCCTTTATGCCCATCACCATCGAGAGTACAACACTCAAAAAGCGTCAGTCGAAGCGAGTCCCTTGGAACCCTACATGTCCACCGAGGCAGGAACATCGGGTGAAAGCCCCATTCGAATTCATCCCAAATTTCATATTTGCAATTTACAAACCCACACATCCACACGCCAGTTTCGCATTAAATGCAAACTTTTAATTTGCCTTGGCTTGTTAGATACTTACTCAGCACCCCACTAGAGCAACTTCGCGGCAAATGGCTGAGTCTATCAGCTGGAATACCGGCTGCTTCCGATTGCCATCCTCTGTCGACCCGATGGCCGGGGTGAACAGAAAAGGATTGGCTATTTGCACAAGGGGCCAGATTTCAACAACTTGTACCTCAGGATATAAAATAATCTGGAGTGGCTGATAATGAAATATTTCTTTTGTGAAAGAGTGGAAACCGATTTCTTTCCCAGAAGTATTAAGTGACCCGGTCATATTTTAAACATGCTTTATATCAGTTTTCCATGAAGCCGAGAAAACTGAATTCAAAAGAAATGCAAAACTGTACTCAACATACCATGCTTTTACATTTAAGCATATAGGGTTGTTAATCAGAGTACTTGTAATTGCGCTACAAGTACTCGGTACCTCTATTTTGTAGTGAGTAGAGTAATTAATTCCTTTTTTTGTTTGGACAAAGTAACGCCTTCGTAATTAATTACAAACTGGTATGAATACTTGTAATTCCGTTACTTTTCAAAGAAAAGAAGAGGTTTCCTTTTCTTCTTTTTCAATCATCATGCGTTTCTGGTTCTCTAGCTCCTACAAACTTTCTTTGTTAACCTTTCTTAGCCACTTGGTCACCGTTCTTTGTCTAGGTAAACAGCGACGCACGACTCCATGACGCAAAGGTTATGTCTGCTCCTGGTGTAGAAACGGTACCGTCGCAGCTCTGGACATCCGGTGCTTCGTCCTTAACAATTGCTCTTCAGAATGTTTGTGACATTATACTGCTTCTGAATTTACTAATTACGCTCTCAAATGGTAACAGTCAAATGAAGATTTAACAAACAATACAGTCGCTGCAAAACGTGTGGAGATTAACATTTCTATCTTTAATTTCCATATTGTTGTGTCTTACTGGTGGCGGTGCTCAGCCTTCGCGCTGTATTTGCTCTTTCTGCAGGATTGTACGCGATGACATAGTAAAACCGCGTAGCGCACAACCATTTCTGTGTACGTGTATTTTGTAAAGCAAGCAAAATTAAAGCCCACAGATTATGCAAGCCTGTATGCTCGTTATCGTTTGAATACTTGTAACCAGAGGCAGCGACCTGAAGGAGCAGAGGCAATGGAGGAAGCTTTCAAAAGACGCTAAAATGGTCCTCTGGCGGGAACGGAATCACTGAGATTCCGAGGATCCGGAGGCGTGTTCCGCAGGATTTGTTGTTGGTTTTGTTTTTTTTTAAGAAAAACAAAACAAAATAAGTAATTTGAGGCCATTTCTACCTGAAATCTGGTGAACTTTTAAACATAAGATGTATTGTTAAGATGGCTCATGCTCACTGGGAGAGGATGGGNGGGGGGGGGGGGGGGGGGGGGGGGCTGGGCTCTTTTGGAGGGCCTCTGGTAAACGTGGAAAATGTAATTATTTTGATATCTCCCTCTTGCGACATTGTGCATAGACTAATCTACTACGCTTGGTCACTCTTGTACACAAACATATAACAATGACAGCCCAAACAGGCTACAAAATATAAAGGAGAATGAAACGTTAAGGAAGGAGAGACGAGGAGACAAAGACAAGAAAGAAACGGCACCTCCTCACGTTAGTCCTACCCCTCCCCTCTCCTTTCTTGCCTTTCCAACTGCTATGAGAAAATCAAACAGCCCACCCACTTGTCTACTCACGTCACTTCTCCGTGATTAGGCGTCACTTTCCCATGATATAGGCTACCAGCATGCAATTGGCATCCATCCTACATTGAACAATGGTCCAGTACGTTATCTGTATCACTAAGTCACCCGTGTATCATCAGAGATAGTGTCTCTCCCCACTCTTCTCTTCTCTTCTCTTCTCTTCTCTTCTCTTCTCTTCTCTTCTCTTCTCTTCTCATCTCTCTCTCTCTTCTTCTTTCTCTTTTTCCCATTTTTCCTCCCGTCTTCGGGCGTCCCACATGTTGCGAGGACTGCAGTGGTGTTAATTACGGCCCTTCCTGACATGTATAATAATTTGACGTACTCTTTATTTTTTCCCTTAGTAACAAAAGTGTAGCAACTAGATTTAGATCAAGGAAACTTGCAACTATCGTGAGGAATATCAGACTCTGCTTTTTAATGTGTCTTAAATTTCATTTCTTAACTCTTGAGAAACAACCAACAGTTCTAAATTGCCAATGTATTTGAAAAGTAATTGAAAGTAATTAATTACTTTAAAGTAATCTACTTATAATTACTTACAGTTTTTTCCTCCAAAGTAATCTACTTGTAATGAATTACTTAGTTTGGGAACATGTTCTATTTGTAGTTAATTATTTTTTACAAGTACTTTGAACAATTCTGATTTTCATTACCGTGTAATTTTCAAGCTGCGGTTACCACCCCTCGCATGCATAAAAAGGGATCCAAAATGGGCGTTCTCAAACTGCAGAGAAAAGAGAAAACGGGGGTATTTGCAATCTTACAAACATTTTCAAATAATATTACAACTCAGAGATTTTTTTTTAGCTATTGTTATTTATTTTTGAGAGGGTAGATGCTATTTTACAAAATCAGACATGCTTTCATGTGTGGGTAAGAAAAGTCTTAACGCAGTGATGTTTCGTGATTTTGCGTGACACTGTTTTATAGGCAGACAGTCCGTTCTCACTTCGATAACCTCCAACACACCATCAACCCCCCATTTCCTTGTCATTTCTCTATATCCCGTACCAGTACTATCACTACCACCCCCATCATCACGGCCACTACAACTACTGCTTCTACTACCACTGCTGCTGCTGCTGCTGCTGCTGCTGCTACTGCTACTACTACAATTTCTACTATTATTACCACTATCACTACTACCACTACCACCACTACCACCACCACTACTGCTACTACTACTACTATTTCTACTACCACTGCTGCTGCTGCTGCTGCCGCCGCTGCTGCTGCTGCTGCTGCTGCTGCTGCTGCTGCTGCTGCTGCTGCTGTATTACTACATCCGATATTGTTACCACTTCTTGAAATAATTCGAGTTGGGAAGGGTATGAAAGGATTATTATTTTTCTATAGCAATGGCAATAGTAGTGGTAATAAGAACAGCAGCAGCAGCAACAACAACAACAACAACAACAACAACAAAGGCAGCAACAGTAATAGTATTCTAGAAGACGTAATATTCGTCGTCGTAGTTGTTGTTTTTGTTGTGTAAGTAGATAGCAGCGGCAGGTGAGGGTATAGCATAATAAATCTATATTAATAAAACGCTTCAGCCAAATTTGTGTCACAGATTTCTTGAGAACTACGTAACGTAAAAACATGCGGTTTTCACTTAAATTCGTAGAAAAATACACAAAAAGTAACTATGCAAATCAGTCCTCTTTATTTTTTTTACCCTTTTTAACAAAAAAAGAATGTGTATAGCAACGAAATACAATCTCCGATAGATCTTTTCAATCCGCCCGATTCACCAATCGTCCAACCTTTTTCACGGAGTCTAATGCATTCATCTATGATGTCTTTCGGTGCGCTAAGTATTCTTTCGCCGCTGGTGCGTTGCCTGCCTGCCCATTTGTAAAATGGGGTGTTAGTCTTGTATAATATTTAATATAATGCAGGTAGATAGTAGCAGTAGCAATGGTGGTTGTGGTAGAGTGATGGTATGAGTAGTATAGTATCTTTTTGCGGCTGGTCAGTACGCTGCTTGTGAACAGTCGGGAAGTGTGTTAGGGTCACGGGTGAACACTAGGCTCACACGTGAAAGTTGGGGACGATTTAGGCAGTAGATATTAAAGAATTAAATTGCTGTGAAGTTTGCCTGCCTGTGGTGTAGTGGTAGCACGTTCAGACTTGCAAGCTGAGAGACTCTGGTTCGATTCCTGATTGGGACATGAAATTCACGTTAATTTGGTAAAATCCCTGGTGATACACCTGTCTAGATAATGTGTAGCAACATCAAAAAAAAATTATCAGACTGGACTCACATTCCTCCCCCTTAATGACTTTAATGGGATATATGCCTTGCCACCCGGTTACGCTTGGCGACGTCGGCAGGATGTCTCATTGGAACCCTAGGGGCACAGTTACGTGAGGGAAGAGTTCTGTAATCCAAAGGCAGAGACATAGGACTATAGGACGAAGTGGGTGATAATATTCTAAGAACTGAGATAATCATATAAGAATGGCCTCATACTCATCGAGAACAGTAAGTTGTCATGAGGACATGACATGGAAAAGCGGGGGGGTGGNGGGGGGGGGGGGGGGGGAGTATGAGCAGTCGGGAAGTGTATTAGGGTCACAGGTGAACACAAAGCTCCCGCGTGAAAGTTAGGGACGATCCAAGCAGTAAATATGATAGAATTAAATTGCTGTGAAGTGAGCGTCCCTGTGGCTTAGTGGTAGCGCGTTCAGACTTGCAAGCTGGGAAACCCTGGTTCAATTACTGGTAGGGACATGAAATGTTATAGTGCAGGTTTTTTTCGGAATTGATCCTTCACAGTAATTTGGTAAAATCTCTGGTGACATACTTCCCTAGATAATTATGTAACAACATCCAAATATTATTAGACTCGGCTCACATTCCTCCCCCGTAACGACTAGAATGGAAGATGCCTTGCCACCTGGTTACATTTTGTTGAGCATTGTGTTTCCTAACGCGGAAATAAAAGTCCAAATAGCCTCCGTTTAAGGTAACTCACTCTGAGCAGATAGGCCTATAGTTGCCAATATTTTTGTCACTGTTGGATATACATGTATAAGGGTTTACACTTTCTCACTGACTTAACCAGGGGTCCCATGGCAAAATAATTTCCACACTCTTCCTCAAAATTTTGACACAAATAAATATGCCCCTAAACCAATTCGATTTTGAAAACTTTGGCAGTGAATCAGGCTACCCAATATTTTAGGCCTTTTTTCAGAGTAAACAGGGTAACCCTATCCACCTAGCTACAATCACAAAGTTTACACTTGAGTGGCTAAACCTGACCTATTCTGAGTCTACAAATATATTTGCAATTTGCACTTATCTAAGTCTTTGACGTTCAAATCCTACCCTACCCCCCTCCCCTTCTTCCTCATGGCCATTTTCTGATTTTGTAGGGATTATTCAAACGTTTTGCATACTTTTATGCCTGGTGTTATTGGCATCCTGATACATATACATGTAATTGATGGATCCAGTTGCTAACGGGTGACACGCGACAACTAAAAATTTGACCAGTCAGAGAATGCACCACCCTGGCCTTGTGTGTGGGATATAAAACTCCAACAGTCACAAGTTTTGTTTCCTGACATTCGCAGTGTGATTCAGCCTCGTGGTAAGTCTTTGGCTGTTATGCTTAAGAAAGTACAGTACTCGTAAGTAAAAACATTTAAACGTCTACAGGCTCCTCAGTTTTCTCTGTAATATCTTCCAAGCAACTCCACGTTTCTGAGATCTTCCCTTGCATCATTTCGCGTAAAAAAAACCAACAAGAAAACAGCAACAGCAGGGAGATGGGCGGACTCAAACAGACACCATGTAGGGTAAAGTGCTCAATAAACAAAGATAATAAGTAAATGAATTTGATTTGGGATCATTATGCCCATTCAAGTTATTTTAATTTCTGACTTGTTTGTGAAACTTAATTATGCAGTGCATTTTTTTTTAATGAGGTATTTTCAGACGGGTCAGTTACACCACGTGATCTAGGGATTGCTAGGATATTTTGATAAATGACGAGTAATCATACATGAGCCGAGCATGTAAACAAACCAACGTGTGAGCAAGATTTCTTAGGTCACGTAATGGAGCTGAAAATACCTAATTGCAATGTTACGTGTAAACAATACAATTTGTGTGCGTAAAATGTACGCACATTTTTGCTGTAGCCCACATTTTATAATGGTTAGTATTTGACTGTTACTTGTTTGTTTCTATTGAAAAGTCAATAATTTTTGTTTCCTACAGAGCGAAATCCATGGCTAGAGATTAATTTTTATAGCGTTTGATCAAATGTTGAAGTTATAGTTGATTTTGTGGGTATCATTTTATGTGTGTCACTCTGTACTTGCTTATGTAAATACACTGAACTTGGAAAAATCTTGGTGCTGGAGCCTGGAGCAATGGATATACAATCTGGACTACATGGCTATAGTCTGATCAAGGGCATTTGAACCTATGGGTATAGAACGAACCTGGACCAATTTACAAACTTGTATACCCCGGGATTGTGGGCTAGGTCAGATTTTACCGGGATGTTTCAGAAATGAGTTAATCTGGCCTATCACACCCGGGGTAGGTATTTGCATGGAGCGTCAATGACATACAGCACAGACTGTGCAGCCGAGTTTTACATAACCGTCTATTCAGTTTGAAATTTTAAGGCAGTTGCTTGAAGGAATTATGCTTAGTTAACTTTCACACATATTCAGACCTTTTATGTAACGAGACAAAGCCAGTGCCTAGGTGTTGTTGTTGTTGTTGTTTTTAATTCAAGCTCTGCGCTAGGGCACACTTCGTGAATCAAATCATACGCCCTCTGCTGTCCGTACACTAAATGGAGTAGAAATGTCTATGATGACTATTTGTACACTGGCGTGATGAATGCGAGAGAGAGAGGGAGAGAGAGAGAGAGAGAGAGAGAGAGAGAGAGAGAGAGAGAAAGAGAGAGAGAGACAGACAGACAGACAGATAGACAGAGACAGACAGACAGACAGACAGACAGACAGACAGATAGATCAACAGACAGATGGTCGAACGGGCGGAAGGATGGACGGGCGCAAGGACGGACAGACAGACAGAAATTATGCATAAATAATAAGATTGTGTCCGCCAAATCTAATAGTGGGAACAAAACCTTATCTCAGGTTCTTATTCGCCGCTGAACATTGGACTGACATAGTCTAGGTCAGAAGCCCGTCCCATGTCTGTCTTTACAATTAAACAATAAAGAAAACTCGCATTTTAATATGGACATATAATATGTACATACGGTTTCACCACTCTTCCAGTGGGCTGACTATTTACGTAGTCAAGTTTGATTTAATGAGGAGCAAAAATCAACATAAACAAATGAGAAAGGTCACAGTCCAGATTTGACAGCATTCAGAAGTGGTAAGAAACCCGCTCCACACACTCCGGTACTGTCGTCGAGGTGCATAGCCCATATTCCTACTCCTCCAAGACTCTTGGACTTCATCCATGCAAGCTGGAAAGATATACAGAGCATAACTGAAGCAATAGACAGCCTTTGACACCTCTCCCAGACTCAGAAAAGGAAAAGGAACATTGAGGGGAAAAAAAAAGGGGGGGGGGGGGGTAAGAGAAGGCTACCACGAATGAGAAGGAAAGAGTGAGGTTAAAAGAACTGGCGAAGAAGCAGCAGGGCAAGACGACCAGTGAAAATGCTTAAATTTCATGTCACAACAGTGTCTACACTGTTATCGCCCTTTATGAAGTCCATTACATAAATGGAAAATGTGCACTAACTCAAGACTTCGAATGAAAAGTTGATCGTGCGGAAAATACTTGTTCTCTCCTGCATGTGTTTGTCTAATCATCATCTCAGTAATGGAAGTAACTATACATTTATTACCTTTGACGCAACTGTGCGCCTCTCATCATACGCCACCCATGTACGGCCAGCATACAAATATGCCGCACCATTTTTGCCGTCAAGAACATCCTTGGCACCCCTTTGGAGGGCAACACAGACCTGGTATACACGAAGATATTATGCTGTTATAAAAATGAAAAAACACAAAAGAAAAACCCCAAGAAAAAAACAAAATAAGACTGGGAGGCAGTGTGGCTGTGCCACTTGTGGGTAGTTCTCACAAACTGGAGATCGTAAGATCTTTGGTTTGTGTTCAGTTCGGGCACTTTGCGTTGTGGTATCCGTGGGCAAAAAAAAAAATCTTTAAACTTCTCTCAGATGTGAATGAGTACGTGGCATTCGAACGGGGATGGGGGNGGGGATGAAGACGGGGACTAGAGCCCTGCGGCGGCTAACAACGACTGTTGTAGGGTTGGTTTGTGATAATGTCGTGGTATCATGTACTGTATTATGTGCACCGCTCTATATATCCTTGTATGATCATTAATGAACCGTATAACATTGTGTGGCACAGAAAAAGATATTCCATTCAGGAAAAATAACGTTGATTTTTCTGTTTAATCGCGCAGTGAAATTGTTTTACAATGTTATACAGTGTTAGCATTTCATTCATAATGCACAATCACACGGAACAATTTAACTTCGTCCATATAACTTCACAATTCTACAAGCGAAATTCATTATAAAGTCTTGTTAGTTGCCGCCATGCAGCGCCCTGATGAGCCAGACTATGCTATAAAGCCAGATACACATCCACACCCGTGTGGAGTGAGGACAAGGGGGTGAAGTAAGTCTATATTTTTCCTAAAGACACTGCAGAGTAAACCACCCAACTTGTAAGAAACCCACAAATCTTAGACTTGAATACTTGCAGCTTGTGAGAATGATTCATAAGCCACACAGCCATGTTCTGGATCTTTGAGATCAGTAAGCCATGTCATTTCTCTTGACATTTCATTCCAATTCCAGTCCTCCTCCTCGCCCCCCCCCCCCCNCCCCCCCCCCCCACACACACACACACACACAAAAAACAAAAACATTAAAAACAAATCCTCGTTTCATCTCTATCTCTTACAATCAGTGGCTGTGTGGACTTTGAGAAGAAATGTCAGAGTAAAATAATACATCAGGATACAGATAGATGCCTCTAAGTTTTATGCAAAGGCCCCAGATACACACAACTGTTCCGCCTTGGAATTTTCATGACTTTGTGTAAGGAGCGAGTAGGGCAAGGTGTGAGGTATGAGCAGAAATATCAGAGCAAAACATACATCAGGATACAGATAGATGCCTGTGATGTTCCTGTAAGGACCTCCAGCTCCTTTCCCAATAGCAGGGGAATGCAGGTCATGCTGGGCAGGGTTTGCCAATGTCCATGAACGACCATACGCTGGGATACCCATTAACAGTTTGGAGGCAGGCAGACCACGACCAGTTAAATAATCAATCAATGCACTCTGAAAGTAAATATGTAGACCCGTTATCAATCCATGCAATACTGAGATGCACACAAAGCATTAATCTATGGTGGAGAAAATGATATCATGAAATAAATTGCTCTTTGTTCCTACAGAAAATTCGTGGATCAAATCTGGCCCTGACCCTCCTAACTTTTCCCTTGTGTATTTCTCCTTTATGGAACGTGTGAATGGCACATATATATACAGTATAGAGAGAGATATAGAAAGAAAGAGAGACAGAGAGAGAGAGAGAGAGA